>JBBKCR010000012.1:9898285-9909105 GCA_037577295.1 Ladigesia roloffi | reverse complement strand
CACACACACACACACACACACACACACACACACACACACACACACACACACACACACACACACACACACACACTCTTTCAGTCTGGTCGACATAATGAGCAACACAGACAGACAGCAGAAACTCTCATATTAAGCTGTGAGTGAACAGTGTCTGTGAGGCAGATCTGCATCAGCATAGTCAAAACAAAACTTTTAGACAGGCAAAATAACATTCATAATGTGTATTAATTTAAAAGTACTATCCCGAGTACATTTGCAGGTCTATTTGTAATGAAATGGTTAATCGATGTAAAGCTCCAAGTCTGAAATGGAACTATTTGCAAGCCTAATCGTGCGCATGTACTTGGTAACAGGGATGTGCATTTGACTTAGCTGGCTGACTGCACACTAAGCGAGACATTAAGAGTTTGGCTGTTGGGCGTTAGTAATGGATATCTTAACCATTACAAGCAGTTTAATGATTACAGTTTTCCATCCTTGTTGGTTCCTCCTTGTTAAAAGAATAATATCACAACTCCACTTACCTCATTCGATTATTTACTCTTTTGTATTTGTGAGGGCCAGTGAGTACAAAGGCATTTTCTGCCCTGAAGACCTCATATTTAAAGCCATAACCTGTAGCTTCTTTTTACACACTGCCCTGCGAGGTAACATTACTGTAATCTGCTCTTCTAAGTTACTACAGTCATGCAAGGTTGTGTGTATGTGTGTGTTTGGGGGTTTTTGGGTTTTGGGGGGGTGTATTGGGGGGTCTCAGTGTTCGGGAGAGAGAGTATTTAGTCTAAAGCTCAAACCACTTCTCTTAGATGAATTGGAGTTAAACTCTTGCTACCATGGACACCGCGATTCATTTAAAAGCTCAAAGGTCAGAGTGACGGGGCATTGGACCAATACAATGAAAGGAGAAGGATAGGCGTGGCATCGTCACGGTAACAGGGAGGGGTGATCTGGAGACTGTAAAACAGAAGTGAGTTGATAACTGTCCACTGGGCTACTGCTCTTTAACACACACAGGGGGGCGAGGGGTGGGGGAAGAAATGTTGAAGGAAGAAACATTGTGCAATCAAACATTGCTGTTAAACAAGCAGTGTGTATTGACTGCAATGAGGTGTACTCAAATAAATCTTCAAACTGTATTTTCTGATTAATTCAGGCAAACTGCGGATATGTTTTAAGAAGAGATTGCTGTTATTATAGAACAAATGGGGCTGAGAATGACCAGAGATGATCCTGCACTTGTCCTCTTGCATAAGTCCATCTATGTGTAAACCACATCTTTAAAGGTCATCCAGACACACACACACACTTGCACACACGCACACATACTGAGTAGAGGGGAGAGGCATCATTTACCTTCAGGTCCCTGTGTACAATGCACTTCTGGTGGCAGTACTGCACTGCAGAAACAATCTACATGGAAACAGAGACAGTTGAATGGACAGATAGACACACAGTTGGACAGAAAGTAGAAAGTTAACAGGAAAGGAGAAAGGGAGAGAGGTAGAGAGGGGAAGAGAGAGAGAGAGAGAGAGAGAGAGAGAGAGAAAGAGATAAAGAAAGAGAGAGAGAGAGAGAGACAAAGAGAGAGCGAAAGAAAGAAAGAAAGAAAGAGAGAGAGAGAGAGAAAGAGAGAAAGAGAGAGAGAGAGAGAAAGAAAGAGAAAGAAAGAGAGAAAGAAAGAGAGAGAGAGAGAAAAAGAGAGAGAGAGAGAGAAAGAGAGAGAGAAAGAAAGAAAGAAAGAAAGAGAGAGAGAGAAAGAAAGAAAGAGAGAGAGCGAGAAAAAGAGAGAGAGAAAGAAAGAAAGAAAGAAAGAGAGAGAGAGAAAGAAAGAGAGAGAGAGAGCGAGAGCGAGAGAAAGAAAGAGAGAGAGAGAGAGAGCGAGAGCGAGAGCGAGAGAGAGATATTAAAACAGCGGGCAGTGTCTTTAAACTACACGGCTGAATGAACAAGGGTTAAGTGCACATGGGACCTGTCCCAATCTGAATGAGACATTTTGTCTGTAATTAATGAGACATTTTGTCTGTCACCATTAAATACTCACACACTAGCGCTTGCGTTTAATAAGTTCTGTGTTTCTCAGACAGACACACACTCACACAGAGTTAAACATAAATGCAATGCACAGACGTACCTGTCTAAATTTGGCACGGGCTTCTTTTTCTTTCATCCTTCCATGAGCAACCAGATAATCAAAAACCTCCCCTAAATGGTGGAAGGAAATAAAAAACAGAGGAATGATATGAAGGAGAGATTGAGAAAAAGAATGGACAATTGAGAGAGATGAAAGAGGGAAAAAAGAGAATGAGATAGCATGGAAAACATTTCAACTCAGTGTTCAAAGTGCTTTGAGGAGAGCAGTCCTCAGCAATTGATAAGATTGCCGCTGACAGCGGGACTCGAAAGGCCCCCTCACCTCCACTGGCATACTCCATAACCAAATACAGCGTCTTCTCCGTCTCAATCACCTCAAATAACTTCACTGGAGGGAGGGAAATAGGGGAAGAGGGGGAGTGGGAGAGAGAAAGAGAGCTCATCATCAGTCCTACAAGTCAACAGAGAGGGATTTTCAAGAAGTTTATCTGGGGATTTGGCAACCCGTGGGCAACCATACACTCTGAAAGACTAAAGGACGATTACAAATGTTGCAGCAGTCGGACAACAGTCTGTTTAGGCCACTCTGAGACATTAGCACATCAGGCATGAGGGTGCAGTAAAAAGCATTTCATGTAAGCCAAACTCCTTGCAATTAAGAAGCAAAATACTATACAACTTCACAGCTATCAAAAGGCAGTAATAGCTAAAGCATAAACACATACTCTACACACACAGCATTGAAAAAAGTTTAATTGTATTTAATGCCTCCTCTAAAACCGAATTACTTACATGTTAGTCTGAAGATGAAAATGCATGACAAATCAGATCATAAATGAAACTGCTGTTAACAAAATGAAATGGAACAAAATGTAGTGCAGTGTTAAACAGAACTATCTGGTTGGCAGCCTTTTAACTTGATTGCCTTTTTATAAATCATACAATAGTGTCTAAACCGTTCATGCTCTACTCAAGTTTAACACTAAGCCTGAATTAATAGAACCATGAACTTCTTAAACCCCAATTTCATCCTAATGATTATTCAGACTACATGGAATACACATCATTCTACTGTTAAAGAAATTTCTTAGCAAAGTTTGGACCTTGTTATCCATATTTTACATTTGAATGTCCTGCTATACTTAATTGGTTTGTAAAAACTACACCCAACCCAAAGCGGGGCATATACTAAACAATGTTTTTCTTAATTCAACCCTAAATTTGCCCATGATGATTCACATTTACAATCAGAAATAACTGCTCAGGATGAGCGCTTGGCCAGAAGTGTTTATGCAGATCCTCTTGAAGTGTGAGAGCTTTCTGATATTTTCAAACATGTTGAATTGGGACTAAACCCTTTAGTGTAGGATGGTCAGCAACACAAAGAGAGATTCAGGCAACAGCCAGTAAGAGAGCAAGATGAAGGGGAAAAGTTGAAAGGACGTGTAAAAAGAACCACAGCGATTAAAAACTTGTTCTAAACTGCTGAACATGGCAAATGTTCAACAGGGCCTCCACATTAAAAACTTTGAGGCCATTTACAAGTTTATATTTGATCTGAAATGTCAGTACAAGAAAAATAATCTCATGTAAGGGAAAACGTAAATGTAAGATTGAATAAATGTTGTCTTTTTCCCAACTAAGAGCACTAAGAAGGACCAACACTTAAAACAGCAATGCAGTGTTCAAAAAAGTTATGGCAAGTGTGAAACCCCCCCCCTTCAAATTAATTTTGTATTGCAAAGCTTCTCCTGCTCTCACTGCAGAATAGGAAGATATTTCCCAACCGCATACTCATCCAGTTTGTGTTTTTCTATTTGTGTGAACATTGAACACTTACAGGCCTATAGTGGCAATATGCTTTTTGATGATTAAACGGCTGGTGTGTGCCCTTACAAAAAAGACAAAAGAAGTTGAACCACTGACTGTGCAGTGTAGGCTCAGCTTAGCCGACACCAGAGATTTAGACTCATGGCAACTACAGTTGCTGCCTAAATGCTACAGATGCCACAGTATTTGTTTGGGAGAAGGTTGTCTGTTATTTTAACTCCCGACAAGAAATAATCATAGCAAAATGGCTGTAATTCCCACCGTTTCAATAAATAAAAAGCCCTGCCACATAGTCAGCAGAATATAACCACTGCAATGAATGGTAATGACAAAAACAGTAAGTGCTGATTGATCGTAACCACTTTCAGGAAAGCAATAGAACAGATCTATCAGAGTGAGTTACTCTTGATCGTGCCGCAAATGGGGGCGTGCTTCAACAAAGCACAGACGACCACTGAAAAAAGGCGGCTCATATTCAAATCCTCAATACAGAGTAATAAATGGGCTGAAACGGGGCCAATTCTTCCTCTCTCTTTTTTGTGCAGCATCCTCAAAGCAGCCAGGGCTTTCCTTTTATATTTCAGCTTTCATCTTTCATATTTATGAGTTCTGGCTACACGCTAATGAGCTACTGCTGCCATCAAGGCCATTGGGGCTACATACACTTCACATTGAGGATTTCAAAACAAGCATACAGTCCTGACTGAAACTGAGCATCACACACCAAAACATATGTAATAGCAGTGTCTGACAGTCAGGCTGCACAACTATACAGAATGCTGGAGAATTAATTCACTCACCTATGTTTGGATGATTTAAAAGCTTCATGATTCGCACTTCTCGGAAGAGCTGAGGGTGGAGAAAAGAACATTTCCATAATTATTCAACTGAAATCTTTTAACTGTTTATATTCCAGCCCTAAAAGGACTGACTGTGTCAAATCTTAGTACTCAAACACTTAGTTTCAAAATCAGGTTTAATGCCTTTTAATGCCATTTTTAATGCCTTTTCGAACATATTTAATGCCACACGCAACTAACACGCCTGTGTATGAATGCGTGTATATGTTTTTTTCATGCGGTCTTACAATGACGCAACAATGAACATATATATTCCTCAGCTGAACATAATTGGAAATGGATCAGGAGACAGCTTAAAATGTCGGTGTTTATTTGCAGATTTAAAAAAAGTCTGTGTCACACAATTTCAGGCTGGCCAGAGGCAATTACCAAACTGGTTCCATGTTTATCATACTTCACGATATTAATTATACAGCCGATATTCAAGATAAATTGGTAATATTTGTTTCTTCAACACTATCTAAAGTTTTTATTCCTGTATAAAACAATTTAATGCTTTTTAAGGCCCAGGGAAACCCAATAAAAGGAATAATAGCTGAAGTCTTTTTTGACAGAAGACTTCCATTTTAACCGTTGCAGCCACACCACCTTAGTCAGATATATGTGATGTAGAACCCATCGATATACAGTCAATTAACACAACCCGACTATCTACAGCAGAGGGAGTCCGACTCCTGTCCTGGAGGGCCAGTGTCTAGCTAAGTTTGATGGTAGTTCTTAGTGGTGCAGCAGATCGCTGTTGAGCAGTGACCCGGTTCGACACACACGTGATCCGAAGATTTGAGAGAGAGAGAGAAAAAAAAAGTTTGTGCACGTGTCAGTGAGTTAAGCGATAGCGGTCCAAGTGGAGAAACAGAGGAGCTCGAAAAACATCCAGCATCACGTTGATCTCATGTATGGGAGCATTTTGGCTTCCCCCTTAAATATTTTTATTTGAAAGGGTGGTGGATAAATGGTGGACAAAACCACCACAGTGGGCCTTGAGGGCAACGGAAAGCTACGTGACCGGGATCGTTCATTACATAACAGTGAACTGGGAGATACGAAGCCCTGTACCCTTTGTGAGAATCGCCCCAGAAAATGTAGACATCCTCGTCGTTTGGGAAAAAAAATTGCAGTTATAAGCACACGTCTGTTTTTCTTTATTCTTTGTTGATGATGTGAATATAATGTGATGTGGTTTTTATTTAATTCTTCATGTTCATAGTAAGAAGATTTGAAACCTTAAATTGTATTTTAAGTTGTTCTTGATTGTATCCATATCAGAGTAAAAAATGATCAGCCCTATATTGCAACCTAATTTGTTTTTATATAATTGCACGGAATGAGTCTTGAGTTGAATGTTTTTAATGGGTAAAATACTTAGTTAAATATGACTTGTCTTTTATCTTTTTTTGATGACCCGAATATTGATTAAAACCGTGATCCGATTCGAACCGTGAGTTTTTTGATCTGTTGCACTACTAGTAGTTCTCCTCAAACACATTCGTTAAACCTGACAATTAAGTGGCAAGGTGAACCAGGTGTTTTTGAGCAGGGAATTCACCAAAACGTGCTGGATCTCGGCCCTCCAGGAGTTGAACACCCCTGATCTAGAGCATTCTAAAATTTGTATTTTTAGTTTGGTAGTTCCTGTGCTTCTCTAATGGCATACAGAATCTTTTATAATACAATTATACAGCTGTAAAACTTGTGATTTCATTTCCAGAATGAATGAACTTTGATCATTCGAATAGACCACAGAATTACAATATTGCAATAAGTGAACAGATGTAAATTTAATACTGAAATTTGATTAAATTATGAAATTAAAAGTAATTATTCAGCACACACAAACTATTTGAGAAATCAATGGTTTAATGTCAGATTACTTTGCGAATAAATGTATTTCTACTATCTTTACAGTACTAACTCTAATAAGGAACTTTACTAACACAATTTTTTACATTTCTAACACAGGAAAGTAAGATGAGACTTCGGAGGGAATTTAAGGGTTTGGTGTGTGTACATTTACAACCCCGAGGACTTGCCCACCCCTCACTACGGAAGTCATTCAGCCCCTCTTCCTGTAATTAGGTCCTTTATGCATACCCTCAAGAGAGAGAGATCAAGAAAGAGAAAGAGAGAGAGACAAAGATGGAGGATAGAGATAGAGGATAGAGACAGATAAGGATAGAGAGAGAGAATGAGCGAAAGAGAAGGGGCAGGAGGGTTTGCAAACTTACTTTCTGAAGACTAGAAGAGTTGAGCTGTGTTTTGTCTATGATTTTCACGGCCACCTAAAGCAGAAAAAGGAGATAAAGGAGACAAATATAGAGTTCCCTCTCAGTCAATATCATATATTTTCATAATTGGTAGAAAAATCTGAATAAATAAATGACAATAATGTTGGACTTAAATGTACAAATTCCGTAGAGATTTCAAAGACTAAAGATGGAAAGAAATAAACCTAAATACTTTCAGAAGAAAATCTTATATCTAACTTCACAGAAGAGTGAAAATGTCTTTACATTTCAGAGAGTTTCAGACTAACATCACCTAAGAACTATTTATAAGACAATTTAGACCATTTCCACCAGGACATTTAAACAGTTTCACACAGGCAGCTAGTTCTTTCAAATGACAAACTATTGTAATATATCAATAAGTACATATTTACAATTGTGATTCAAAATTTTGTTATAACAGACTCGGCTAGGAGAATGTGACATAGCCATTGCCAATACACAAGTGGCCAATTTTTAACTGTACTTTTTAAAAAATCAAGTGTAATCAAGTGATTGCAATAGCCCTAATAAAATAATCCTATAACCCGACCTTCCTCACTTGTTTTTCCCATCCATAAACAGAAATCAGAAACTGATATGTGACACTGAGTAAACTGCTTGTGTCAGCTTCTAAGCCATCTGCAGCAGCGTGACAGGAAAAGGACAACTGACAAAGATGAGAGAGACAGAGAGACGCAAGGACCGAGGCTCTGACAGAAACACACAGACGGTCAGAGAATCTGATACAGGTCAGATGAAGGCTCTGGTTACCTCCTTCCCCGTAAGGACATGTCTGGCCAGTTTAACTTTAGCAAAGTTGCCCTTGCCGATGGTCTTCAGCAGACGGTAGTTGCCGATGTGCGGTTGCTCATCCGCTGTTGTGGCAACCGGATTACGGCACCGTGGCATGCTGGGACGCCCTCCTGCTTTAGAGTCCAAAGGGGGCTGAGGGGGAGCAAAAAAAGACAAGATTACACACAGAACAATACTGGTCTAAAGTAAATGTCCCCAGGTCATTACAGCATGACAACACAAGTCTGGGTGTGTTTTTGTGTGTGTGTGGGTGTGTGTGTGTGTGTGTGTGTGTGTGTGTGTGTGTACGCCTCTGGGGTGTGATCTAGGCAGACAGGTGAAGCTAGTTAGGGTCACAGACCGGGATGCACCAGAAAGACCGGACTAGACATAAAACACTAAGACACTAATAAGGTGCTACAAAAAAAAGACTGGCTTTAGAGGGCAACACATACACTCACTCACACTCAATGTCAGGATGATAAGTCTTCTTTTACATGACCTACAGTGTTCGTGTTACCGTGGTAGCAAGTTCAGAAAACCCTCCAACCAACACAACACCACTCAAGATTTGCATGCTGTTGTATTCTGAAGTGTGTTGTAACAACTAATAACAAAACACCTAACGTTTCAGAAGATACAGCACAGTCAGCCAAGCTCTCTTATACAGAGAACAGGTTAATTTGTAAACATTATGTTTTCCCGACACTCAGATTTGTATTCTGTTGAATCCTTGAGTAGTGAGTGTTTAACTAGAAACCACATTGCAATGTGAGGTATTATTGAAGGACTGTGCTTTCACACTACTTTGGTCAGGTGATTTGATAGCTGGTCGGGTGGAGCTGACTCTGCAACCCCTATTTGTGGATGTTTTTGCCACAGGCAACTTTCTACCACCATAAACTTAAAAATCTGTTGAAACAACTCATAATACTAAAATTACATCAACATATGTAGGCCTCTGTGTAAGAATTTTTGCTGCACTCTAAAGTGAACCAACATGTTATGAAATAACTAACTTTTGAATTTAACTGCATCAGTTTAGTGGTGACTAAAAATATACTTTGTAATATAGTCTTCAGAAAGATGGTCAACGTGAAATATACCGTGTCTATAGTTACGGGTCACATAAACCAGCAAACAACTAAATCTACAAGTCTACCATATTTTAATCTAAGGTGCACTGATGCATCAAGATGCAACCAACTGCTACTAGCACTGAGCAACATAAACAATCCTTTGTTTCCCATTGGAGTGATAAAAACGGAACTGAAAGCCAGAGCTAGTTCTCTGTATTGGGAGATTCTGGAGATTTTAGTTTACATCACTCATTCTGTACACTTTTTTGAATATCTAAGACTTATTGAAATAAAACAAAAACAAGTGCACATCTCACAAACTTAATGTGGAAGCCAAGCCAATATTATTAAGCTACTGCCAATATACTTTTCTCAGTAGTCTGGATGCCTTGCTTCTATTTTATTTATCTAGGGATCCCACCCATCATGTAATACCGACACAGGACACCTTACACACTGAAAAGGTACATAAATCCACAGCGTCTTTTTTATCTGCCACAAATTCAACCCCCTTGTACAGCAGCCTACTGCATTCTGGGATCATACTGTTATGTGGACTTATATAACAAAATGAACATTATTACAAATGACTTGTCAGATTATTAACGATTGTGATGCCCCTACCTACAGCATAATAAATCAGGAACTGTAGGAAAAACGGAAAATATAGAATGCAAGTGGAGTAGCAGCAGCCTGTAATGCTGAATGAAATATGATAATCCTATAAGTATTCCACTAGATTTAGGACAGTTCCCAACTACTAAAAGCTCCCTAAGCCACTCAATTTACCTTAGTATTCTAAACACAACTCCCAATCCCAATCCGCCCAATTTACCACATTAAAAAAGGATAAACATACAGATTAGAGTGGCTGAATATCAATCTCTCTCATAAACACACACACAGCAAATCGTTTAGGGAAACATGAAGTTACAAAAACATTATCAGCAATCTTAAATTTAGGGATGTGAAATTATATGTGCTGCATACACACACATATTACTGTTTATGCAGAAAACATCAGTCATATCAGACGAATACAGAGGACACCTTTCTTAGTCCTTAACAGGTGGGTAAAGGGAAATCACTCTCAGTCTCTTCAAAATTCAGGAAATCAACAGATTATTTACAGATTTGCATGTATGTGAATAACCTGTGGTATTTAAATACAACCCTAAAAACGGCAAGAATATACACACAGAACTACAATTTATTATAGAATTAATTATTATAGAATTAATTATGACCATGAATGCAAACATTCTGTCACAAAGCTCAGTTTTAACCACCTTCAGTCCTACACCAAACATACACACACACACAATCAGTATATCTGAATGAAAGGGATGAAGGTCTTAAGGACGTTTAGTGATTAAAAGTTAGAGGTGTTGACTGTGCAAAGAGCAGCAGTGGAAACACTGCACTCTAAGACCACTGTGTTTTCAAAGGCTAACTTGATCAAAGTTCAGAAAGTACAATTAACATCCTGACGTCACAACACATTTCATTGAGACACACTCATACCCTCAGGACCAATTCCTAAACTAATTCACACAATATTCATTTAAAAGACCTGCCAGCTCCTCTCAGAGGCATGATAAAAGCCAGCCAAAATAACACAAGGCCCCCGATCAGACCTGTGAGTGTGAGAGAGAGAAAGAGAGAGAAAATGAAAAGGAGAAAATATATGCCCTCACAAGCAGAGCAAGCCAAGAGCAGGAGCAGAAGTCAAGGCATGGAAAGAGAAGACACTGACAGATTACTGACAGCTACTGAGGAAAAAACTCAGGATTTAGCCGACAACAAACACATACTGCAGCAAGTGATCGAACACACACACACACACACACACACACACACACACACACACACACACACACATACACATACACATACACATA
>JBBKCR010000012.1:9869334-9886339 GCA_037577295.1 Ladigesia roloffi | reverse complement strand
ACACACACACACACACACACACACACACACACACATACACACACACACACACACACACACACACACACACACACACAGTATTGGTGCCACCTACACAGTCACATACTCACCACTCTGTATGGGGGTTTTGATCAGTTTTCCCTTGGCTCTGGGATTTTGAAGAGTACGAGTGGCAGTCTGCTCCTCCTTCTGTGGGAACAGTCGTGTTTGGCCTGTGCGGAGATTGTTCTTCCCTCTTCTCTGCGGCGTTAATTTTTCAGACGAGTTTGGGCAAATATTCTCTTGTCTTTGGGCTTCCTCCTCCTGCTCTTCTCGTAAACGCTTCTTCCGGCCAAATCCACCTTGAGGTACGATAGTTGTGGCATTGCACTAAACCGAAAGAATGATTTTAAGACAAACTCTACAAAATCCAGAAGTCGTTTTTGTGGGAACTGACTCAAGCACCTCACCTCTGGAGTGCACTCTTTGTGTGTGATAGTAAGAGCAGGATCAGGCTTAACCTAGCAGACATAAGTGGGAAAATGTGTTAGTTACCAACTAGCTGAATACACAAACAATGTAGATTCCAGATGGAACGTACCCCTTCAAGTTGAACAGTCAATTTTGCCCTGTTAGACCATGCACCATCTTCCCATAATTCCCAAGAGACACACCTAACAGACAAGAGAAGGAAAAAAAATAACACCAATAAGTTATTCTTAGAATTCAACAAAACTTAATTTCTGCAGAGAATAGAACAGAAGAAAGGTGCTGTCTTACTTGTTAAATGGTGTTAGTTTGGCCAAAAGTAACAAAACATCATTTTCATCACTGAGCTCGACCTCAACACTAGTGCACTTGTCCCATCTTCCTCTTGTGAAGAGAACAATCTGCTGGATGCCTGGTTTCACTGCAACAGAGCTCTTCCCAGGTTCACTTAAGCTGTACAAAGAAATAAAGTATGAATAAAGAAACAAATTAGGCAAGTAGACATTGAAGCAAAACACTACATATATCAGAAAGAACAACAATAATAGTTAAGCCACACACCATCTACAGCAGCTCGGGATATTTTAAAGGGCCCATACTCTATCTATTTTTAAGCACATTTACCCACAACAAAGGACTCAGAGGCTGGAAATTGATCCAAAAATGTATTAATTATTTTACCTAAAAGTCAGAATTCTAATGACCAATCTCTCTTTATCTATTGTTATGAAAAAAATGTGGGTCATATGGACTGTGTAGCAAACAGTTATGAAAACTTTTTTATATTTTATATTAAATTGTTTTGTTTAAAAACAAATTAACTTTTTTTTTCAATTAAAGAGGCTCTAATATGTTTCCTAATACAACACATCCACTGTAACTCAGTTAGTGATCCGAATAGTGAGGTGTGTTAATATATGTAAACATATTGCTGCCTGTCATACTGTGTATATACTAGGACTGGGACCATTTGAGCTGTTGTGAGACATGGACGGACATTTCACTTGTTCTGGCCAAACAACAGCAGCAAAGAACTTTATGCATGTATACACTTACAAGTATATGGCCTTACAAATAGAAAATTGTTTACTTAAACAATATACTTAATCAAAGCAGTGAGATTGATCAAAATATTACCTATATAACATTAAGACCTTTATTACAATATTTACAATGGATTTCGAGATGCAACCCAGATTAGGCAGAGGTCAATAAAGTAAATAGCATGTTTTGGTTTTGTTAGCTATGGTAGCTTTTGTGAATAATTCAGATCTTGGAGTTCAGTCCAAACATAACACTTTGTGCCATAAATTTCAGCTCAATTCTAAGGCAAACATTTTTGGAAGTAATTTAATAATAAATTCATAATGACTGACAGTACTTAGTATTTTCCAACATTTTACATGGAAAGTTCTAAAAAAATGGAAAACATTGATTGATCCTGTGCAGTTCTGGATGTTTTTTAAGCTGTTATGAATGTAAATAACATTTTGAAAAAGTACACCTTTCATCTTCTGAACAGCTTGATCTTGCTCAGAATTAAGCGCAATTGTATTTATGAGCAGTATCAAGTGAGGTTCAGTACTACACTGGTGCTGAATCATTTCATTCCCTCCAAGAACGTATGTGCATTAGTATTATGTCAATATTACTGATATTCTACTGATCTAGAACACGTGCAATAATTTTTTTCTAACTACCATCTGTGTCATTTGAGATTCATTTATTTACATCATTAATAACCCAGAATTTGTGTATATAAAATAGCTTGTATCACATTGAGGATTTCAGCAGTGACAGAGACGAAATTACTTTTGCTGGGTAATTGCAGAATAACTAATAACTGTGGATGTACAGCACTTGTATTCTCAGTTTATGACAATAAAGATCGTTTATACGTTAAAAGACAGTAAAAATGTTTACTTACTTTACCAACTGCCGAGGCGCCTCGTCAGGTCCAAATAAGCCATAAACACTGAACTCGTCCATTTTTTGTCGTTTCAAATATCGGTGCGTGGAAAAAGTTAGATCTAATGTTAAAACAGAAAGTTAATACAACCTAAATTCATTAAATAGCCACCACAACGTCGGGAGATATCAGAAGAGCCTGTTGTTACTACATATCCCGCCAACTAGTGAAGAGCAGATCTGAAAGTCCCGCCACTACAGGACTGCAAAGGAAGTTCCATTTCCCCCGCCCAACATTGACTGACGGCTTCCTCAGCCAATGGGGCTCCTCCTCTCATTATTTTCATTATCATACAAACATCACAAATGCGGCTCTCATCCCACGTGGGTTTTGTCAATTTTTTTCAAAACCACGAACCTGTAAGTCGAAAATGTATATATTTGCTATAAAATGAAAATAATTTACTTGTATACATTTCTGACCTAGGTCAATTTTGCATTTTATTTGGCTAATTTAGACAGCTACGATTGTAGCTAACATATTTATCTATTACTATGTTTGCCTTTAATTTGAGCTTTTTCCTATATATTTGCATGATGTTTAAAACCACAAAACGTGTGAGTCGAAAGTGTTTAGCCAAAAAAAATGATTAATTTACTTCTAATTATGTTATTCAGATGAGTTTCCTTGGTCTCTAACATAGATCATTTTTAGTATTTGGGCCACTTTAGTAAGTAAAATTGTAGCTAATCTTTGCTGATTTATATTTCATTTCACCTGTTCTTCAAAAATAGGAACAGTGAATAACTTTTTGCATGTACATCCAATGGCCTTCAAAGGGGAAATGCAGAAAACTGTTTACTTAAGCAACTCAAAAGTAATGCACTTGATCAAACCAGTAAGATAAAATTAGTTTTTATTATAATTATGTAAAATTAAAACGTATACTTAAATGTCTACTGTAGCTATTAAGAGGAAGTTCAATTTTCTCAGCCCAACCCTTGATTGACAGCTTCATCAGCCAATGGGGCTGCTCTTTTATTGGCGCCGTTCGCAGATCTGGATTGTGTCCGTTTTTGTCAAACTTGTAAGTCGAAGGTGTATGTTTGCGATAAAATAAAATAAGTTCATTTTCTTGTATTTATCTTTACCATAATGATATGAATGTAGTTTTCTGGGCCTCTTACCTAGATTGTTGGTGTTTTAGCATTTGCTTAGCAAATGTAGCTAGAATGGGTTGCTAATGTATTTTTATTTTGTCTTTATTTAAATATATTTGAGTTTTTTGCTGCGATGTCTTTGCTTGATGTTTAAAATCACAAAAATTAGCAACTTGTTAGTCAACTTTATGTTTGCCCCAAAATGAAGTTTGTTTATTATAATTTATGTTCACCACCGCAAGTTTTTTTGGTCCCTGACCTAGTGTATTAACCATTTTTGGTGGCTTATTTAGTAAACTATAATTGTTTGGTCGTTTATTTAGATTTTTTCTGCCATAATGTGAATACATTTGATTTCTGCTGCTATGTTTTTGCTTGATGTTTAAAATAAAAAAGCAGCTCTAATTTCCAATTTTCATGAGTCTTGTGTGAGCATCTAAACAACTCCATGATATATGTGATGGTGTTGGTGTGTTTGTGTGTTTTATGTGTCAGAGTTTGAATGTTTTTGAATATGAACTTCTGTGTGCAAGGTCCCAGCAGCAGAACTCGTCATGGTGGATCGTGGTAACAATGGAGAAAAGAAACGTCTTCCACGACTGGCAGCTTCCTTGATGATGCGTGTTACCTCAGGGAGGGAGCCCAACCCTGGGCCGCCGCACAGAGTCAGCCTCATGTCTCCCACCTCTGTCCATGTGTTTGCGGAGCACCCCTGTGATTCTTTTGGAGGAGACAGATCCAGCACCTCTGACCTCCTCCTTCCTGGAGCCGACTCAGAAGATGCTGCTCTGACTAGGCCAGAGATCCCCCAAGCCCTTACTCTGGACCCACCGGCCTTGATGGAGCATTCGGACTCCGATTCTGTAATAGAAAAGCAAGACTGCCTCTCGCCTGGACGCCTGGCCATCTCACCCGAAAGAGAGAGCTCCTCACCTGGGCAGAGCAACAGCACAGAGTGGTCCCCAATCAGAGGGACAAGGACTGGAGGTAGGCTGACTGCTCATGAGCATGTAAGGTGTGATGTCACAACCATGAACACATTTACATGTGACCACACATTCAGCTTACATCAGTATTGTACATTCGTGCTCATGTGCTGCCTAACAAAGAGTATGGAAGATGGTAATACAGAATTCAGACTTGACATAAAATTATAACACCATGCATAGAGAAACATGCAGCTCTAGAAAAATGGAAAACATTGAGCCTTTAATGACACAAATTCACTGTTAGCACATGGTACATTTTGCTATGCATGTTGTCTTTCAGTGAGGTTTAAGGACTGGCATAAGAATCGTGTGACGGCACTGTGTAGTGAACGTTTTGACAAACTGTTGAGGGAATGCCCAGAGTACCACAGCACTAAGAGCTGCCTTGCTGCATTCATACTGGAGAGAGGTGGGTGTGAGAAAGTTTTGGAATAGGTAGAATATGTTTTACTTTTGCTTGGATATTTTAAAGATACCAGCAGTCTGGTTCTACTCCACTTTGTATGTGTTTTTGTGTGTATTAGAGGTGATTGACACTGGAGGGCAGTGTTGTGAGCACTATGACGTTGTGGCACTGGGAACAGGACAGGGTTGCTGCAGTGGCTGGCTCTGCTTCACGGGCTCAGTTGTCCATGACTGCCATAGCATTGTTATTGCACGAAGGGCCCTCAAACGGTAGGAAAATGAACTTTTTTTGAGCCTTGAAGGTGTTCATATAACCACAGTCTAATGAAACATACAATTCCAGTAGGTTTAAGAGCAGCTAAATCAAGATCATCTGCAGTTATAACAATTTTTCAAGTCAAGTTAATTAGATTTGTCATTTCAATCATATACACAGTTTACAGTGAAATGAAACAATGTTCTTTCAGGACAGCACAAACAAAAACACCACAAGAGTACATACGAGTGAGGACAGGACTAACGAGAGAGTGAAAAAAGAAAACACGAGCAACAATACAGTAATTTACAATGACAGTGACAGTGTTGTTGACAGGGGCCATAACAGTACTAGAGTAAGTGAATACGGTATTATGATTACACTATTTAAGAAATATGGTTAAGTATACAAAATTTAATAAACTGCCAAAACAAATGCAAAAATGGATGTAGACAGTGATAAATAATTGAGCAAAAATAGCACGCAATGGCAACAGGTTTAGAAAATGTACAGTATAGAATAAATACAGAGCATTTTGCATGAATGTAACAAGCTTTGCCTCTCTCTACAGGGTGAACCCATGTGCTAGAGTGATGGAGTAATGTTTTAATAATTTACATGTTCATTTACAGCATTTAGCAGATGCTCTTTTCCAAAGCAAATTACATCAGTGCTCAAGTAGTCCTCAAGATGTGTAGTGCTTGGTGCCCTAAGAGGACTAGAAGTGACATGCTGCTTGACAAGTGCTGATAAATAAGGAGGTGCAGTTCCATTCTCAAGTGTTGGAACTGGCAGCCACAGGGAGCAAGTGAAGATTCCATAGTAGGGGTGTTGTGTCTAAGATTTTTTTAATATTGAAGACTAACCTCGCAGCTGCATTCTGATAAGCTGAAATGGTTCAGTTTGGAGATGACCAGAGGCTAGACAAGTAACTGTGTAGCTTCAGTGGTGAGTAATGGTCAGATTCTTGCAAAGTTGTAAAGAAGGTGTCTTCATGTCCTGAAGATGTCAGCTTGCAGTGAGCATGACAGAACTTCATCTAGCATGACACCAAGGTATCTTGCTTTCTTTGAGTGGGCGGTAACTGAATTTCCACAAGAAAAGTGAGGTTGTGGCTTGGTGACGGACTCCCTTTGATGAAGAGAAGCTACATCTTGCCAGGATACAGCTTAAGGTGGTCCAAGAGGTCAGTCTGAGGTGCAGGTTGACACCTGATAATCACTGGAATGGAAAGAGAGATTAAGTTGTTTGTCATCTACATAAAAATGTTAGGAAAACATCCCCATGAGAACTTAATAAATAAAAGAGAACTGGTCCAAGGGGCGAGCCCTGTGGAACACTAGTGAATGAACTTTGAGGAGCAGATTGGGACTCTTGCTATTGGGACTCTTACATGATATCTGGAGTGTGCTTGATGGGATAGGGTCTATTGGTGATGTATTGGGTTTCCGGGACTTTGGGAGTGGTGACAATTCCTCAAGAGAGAGCAGTTAAAAAAAGTGTCAAGTGTGATCTAGGAAGTGAAATATGCGAAGAGATGCCAGTCCAGAGGTACACAGTAGAGCCCTGCATTGGGAGCGTGATCCTGCGGACCCAACGCAAATCTCACAGGATTGGGCCGGTTTTAGGTTGCTGCGGGCAGGAGCGGGCGGGAGCAACAGAGATAGTGGGCGGGATAAAAATTGACAGAGGGTCCCAAAATTGTTAGCTTAGCAGGATGGAGGATGCAGCTGATGTTGGTAATAAAGTAGCGACGGGAGAATATAAAACAAAACAAAAAGTGGGGAAATCTGAGATATGGAATATTTTTTAAATTGTAACAAACGAAGAGGGTAAAGAGCTGGACTTTGTGTTAGAGCCCTGCGGGCAGGAGTGACAGAGAGCGCGGGCGGGAATCATCAGCGGGACCGGGCGGGAGTGGGATTTAAAAAATAGTCCCACGCAGGGCTCTAGTACACAGTACACAAAGGATTAAATTGAAGTGTTGTGAGTCAGGGATATTCTTAATAATTCCAGGTTCCCCACCGGTCAGAACGCAAAATCTTTGCGTAGTCTGTGTCGACATAGGTCCTCACTTATACAAACACACCAGTGTAAAAAAAAGATATTTGGTTGAAAATTAAGAACTTAGGACTGGTTCATGTGATTATGACAGAAGAACAAAAGGCAAAGTATGTAAATCGGTCATCCTTCTCTCCAATATGGGAGAGTGTGTACTTATCTGCTATGCGACTGGGAAATAACATGTTGGGAAGCTGAGATGAGGTGGATCTTTTCAGCATCTTAATCTTCGCATCACTGCACTCCTCCAGTCGTCCAAATCAAGCAGCTTTATAGCATATAAAGTAAAATTGTTCAGAATGGCCCATTGTACTGTGGCCATTTCTAGATTAAACATGCATGTAGAGGATGTCAGAGCTGCCTGTATTCAACAACAATGATGTAAATGCAGTTTGGAATTCTATAACCATTTTAAATGCCCTTTCCTGCTAAAAGTTATATTGACATTTCTTTATAAAGGAGGTCATAGAAATTCTGCTTGTTGGTCAGGAATACTCTTGGAGAAGTCAGGGAATTGTAAGTCTGACTTTGGGTGGGAACCCTGTAAGTCTTCCTCTACTGAGCATTCTATTAATACATTGCACTTAGTGACCCGCAGCAGGTTTGCGGTACTTAAGATAATGAAAAAGGAATTCTCATTAAAATGAGACATAATCCAATTTTGTTATTTGATGAGGATGATATATGCCTATCTCGTACTCTTTTATTGACTTTAATTAATTTTTACATTATGTAGGTAAACGAAGACTATGAGCCTTTATGTCTTTCTCATTTTTTTTATCAGGTATTTGTATAAGCAGCTTATGTTGTTCTACAGCTCTGAGCCTGAGCAAAGAGAACTCTCCATATTCCAAAGCACTTCCACAGATCAGCTTCTTCAGGTCAAACCAAAGATGTACCTGCACCTTTACACCAGCCGGACACCAAAAGGAGCAGCGCAGTGCATGCTAATGTAAGTAAAGGAGCTAACCACCTAGGAATTTCTGTATAAGTTTTAAGCTGTGAAGCTGATTGAATTTGCAGTTGCACATAAGGTAGATAATGATATCTGTCCATTTTACAGGAAGTTCCAGAACAGCAGTTATCAGTCAATGAAGCTGCAGTGTCATGCCAAAGGCTCTCTGATCCCTGCTGTCTTCCTGCGTCCCAGCGTCTGGGGTTCCCACATCTGCTGTATGTCTGACAGCGCAAAACTCACCCGCTGGACCATTACTGGTGTACAAGGGGCGCTGCTGAGTCACTTTATCAAGCCATTGTACATCACCAGCGCAGTAATTGGTGAGACTACAAATGTGTTCTGCAATCTTTGCCTGCTTTAAAATTTTACCGTTATCTAAAAACCCCGGGGAATAAGCCGCACATTTGACGTTGTGTGGTCCTGCATTTGTGACTGTGGTTTTCTTTGTTTCCTTTTTGTTGCTCAGGTGACTCTGAATATAATGCAAAAAATGTATCCAACGCCATCAACAAACGCATGGGCGCTGGTGTGAAAGATGTCCTGACACCTCCTTACCAACAAACCACCATTTTTTTCCAAAATGGAGAAAGCGTGGGGCCCGTTATGAGCTCAGATCACTGCAAAGACCTCAGTGTTAACTGGTGTCTGGGAGACTCCAGCATTGAGATTCTGGACAGCACCACTGGCTGTGCCATCAGCTGGTAAGGAAGATATGAATAAGTTGCATCAATTGTATTTGAGTGGGACTGTCTTATTGCTTTAATGAGTTAGAGCAACTACAGATTCATAATTCAGAAACTACATCTTAATGAATGAAGTTGTTATTAGTAAATTAGTAAAAGTGTAGCTTCCTCTTTCACACATCCGGCCAGAACTCCTTTAGCCAGTAATGATCTTTGCTTTCACACTAAACCCTTACATTTTCTTCTTTTGCCAGTTCTCCATTTGTAAGTGGCCCTGGCTTCTCCAGTAGACTATGCAAACGAGCGCAGTACTTCAGCTTCAGAAATGTTGCCATGCTCTCTGATCAGCAGGAACTTCTGTCACTTGCAACCTACCACAAAGTCAAGGTATATATCAGGTATGGGGTGGGTTTTAAGGACACAGGTTTGGCTAAATAAAATGGCCGTTGTCTTGCTATTGATGTGGCTACTGGTCCTGGTTCTGCCCAGCATGATGTAATACTTTTACTTTTGGGGGCTTTAAGTTACTGCACTAGTTACATAAGTTGGGGTCTAAAATGTATTGGGTGTTGTTTTTAGCTCCAGTCCTGGGAAACAGGTTTTCTGAATATTTTCAAGTATTCTCTGCTCCTACACACCTTTATGAGTTGAATTGCGGACTCTGATGTAGTGAGTGCTAAAACAGTAATACTCCAATAAAGCCTGTGTATGTCTACATGTTTTTCTCTTTATGTTCTGTTTAAGATTGCAGCCCAACTGTATCAAAATGCCAAGGCTGTGGTGAACCAGCAATTTTTGGCCAACAACGCTGGACCATGGAACTCCAAAACCCTAGTAGACTGTTTCAGCCGATGACTACTTAATGTCTAGAATAGCTGTAGCGATAGCTGCATGTTTTGACTTACAAGTTCTTGAAAATGTTTTTGCTTTCTTTCTGAAAAGAAGTTGGTATTTCATTAGAACAATTTTTGGTTTATGAAAGAGTAAGCAATGTTCAAGCTTTCTTTGTTGTCAGAGTGCTTCTTGTTTTGTTAGAAAGTTAAAATATAATCACACTTACTTTTGATATCATTACTGTTCATTTAAAACTCACTCACTGCTTAAAATGGTGGAACATTTGCAAAAATACTCAAGTCTGTGTGTTATTTGTTAGTGAATGCAAAGCTGTCTAAACCAGAAGAGATGAACCTCATTTCAGGTGGTGTCCAGCACAGTTTTGTGATTTGTGATTTTCAAACCAGACAATAGTTGTGCTTTGGCCCTCCAGGATCACAGTTTTCCACCAGTTAATTCTAATAAAAACATTTTATGAAAGAGAACCTTGCTATTCTGTCCTGAAACTTTATTTCCTTGTAATGAAATGCCTGTACTGTAATTTTATAATAATTATTACCTGACCTCAGGTTCTCTAGTTCTAAACTGGCCCTTGGATCTACCATGCATTATTTAAGGTGTCATTTTCAGATTTTGAATCATCATTGAAGCTGTTGCAAAACACTGCAACCACACACACGATCACACACATCAGCATCGCATCAATTCTTTAAGTAACAAAACTAAACAAACTGCAGAAAACCAGTCAGGTTGACTGGGTTCATGGTAAAGGGAGAAATTCTGATTTGGTGGGAAAAAAACAGCATATTAGGTTAAAACTCAAAAGTGCTTCACAGACAGGTGATAAAGTTTGCGAGCAATCAAAGAAATGACACATTTTTTATTAATATTAGGTAAAAACTATTTGATGGCAAAATAAATTTTATATTATAAACATCTGAGAGGATAGATTGAAAAAGAAAAAAATGAAAAGGCATTTTTATAAAAGATATTTGCAAACTTCACTGGAATATAAACAGACACACGTTCATAGATATAAAAATAGATGTTAAGAGCGTCTATGTTAAAAGATGCAAGTGGGCTGTTTGGGTTACTATGGTCTTTGGTTTAGTTTTGGTTTGAATCAGTGCTGCTGCATTTTATACCAGTTTTTGAGGTTTTAGTTTTTACAATAAAGGTAAAACAAACAGTACTTTGTTCGTTCTACCTTTAATAAGAATTAACGGTTAACTGACTTAGGCTACTGATCATGTAAACTCTGATTGATGGTCTGAGTTCAGGGTAAAGGAGGAGATTCTGATTCGTTTGGTGACACCCTCCCCCCTTCAAAAAAAAAGAGCTGCTGCATTTCCATCAGCGTTTGACAGAAACAGCAGTTTCAACGAGATCACTTTTCATACAGGTAAAAACTCAAAGCAATTGCAATAAAAGGAATTATAATGTCATGTACAAAAAAGTAGTTGCCATTTTCTTTGTTTTGATAGTGGCAAAATAAAAAGCTAATTATAATCATTTGTCTTTTTACCTAGACTGCCTAATGAAAGGTGGAAGATATCATAGTTTGTTAATTTTATACAATAAATAGTATTTTGTTTCTGCATTTTCATGAGTATTTGCAGAATTAGCTAGAATATAAACACGGAAAATCATATTTTTAGAAACAGCATTAAGAGTTTTTAAATCTGTTCTAAAATGTATATGTTTGCGGTTTGGTTTCTTCTGAACTGAGTGGGTGAGGGGTGACAAGCTCTCTGGTCCTGTGCTGGTTTGGATCAGTGCTACTGTAATTTATGCAAGTTCTATCTATTCCTATAAATTCACTAAGTTCACTGTTAAATGTTAAACCTGATTTAGTTAGACTGCCATATAAAAAGAGTGATGTTTTCACGTCGTAAGAACTGACATCTTTGTAAACTACGTCGCTTATCATTATCGTAAATTATTTTTAACTCCTTGATACTGCGATTTCATATATATATATATTTTTTTTTCTACATTTCAAGTTGTTTTGCTAGTCAGCTAGCGTTGCCTGAACCATGCCGGAGGCCACAACCAGGACTGTCACCCATGAACAGGCCTGTCAACTGCTGCACAACAAATTCGTGGTAGTTATTGGAGATTCAAGTGAGTCCCAGCCATTAGTAGATCATTTTTTATTTTTTTGTAATATTATATAGTGATATCATTGCAGGTTCTTCAGATGTACATTTGATTTCCCCCTTTCCAGTTCAACGGGGCGTATACAAAGACTTGGTGTTGCTTTTGCAGAGAGATTCGTATCTGGCATTATCCCAGCTGAAAAGCAAGGTATGCCCTTCCAATTCGTATTAAAGTATATGGTTCTGAAAGCAGTGTCATTGAAGTCCCTGTTGGTGGTAGGGCCAGGCTTTCCGATATTTTTTCCATGTAGTGCATGATACATTTAGACATGTCGCTTGTCAACTGATCACATTGTTCTTGTAGTACTGCATTAAAGTGAATTATCTGTTCCAAGTTTGCCTGATCATAATTGCACAAAGTAGGATTCCCAGTATGCCTAACTTAAATATGAATGTGTTTTTCACTCAACTAGGCAGACTCCTGATATGGGGCATACACATGGAGACAGCATATTATCAGAAAGCAGTGTGTTGGGATAGTTTTGAATTTTGTTTCTGGTCAGGGAGAGCTGTCCTTTGAACAAGACTGCCTAGTAGAGGGAGGAAGACTAGACCAAATGACCAATGGAACAGAGTACCGAGAAGTTCGTCAGTACCGCACAGACCACCACCTGGTCCGGTTCTATTTTGTCACACGGATATTCTCCCGCTACATGGAGAGCATACTTGCTGACTTCAAACGTGACATGAAACCAGATGTGGTCATAGTCAACTCATGCGTTTGGGATGTGTCAAGGTAAATCTGGGTAAAAATCTGCAAACTTATGCACAATCCTGTTATAAGAAGTGGAAAAACAGCAAAGTATAAAAGTATTTATAGACACAAATAGATATAAAAGCGTTGTGTGCATGTCAAACATTTCTTTATATCTCCTGCTCAGATACAGTCGAAGATGGGTCTCTGAATACAAGGAGAACCTGAACAGATTTTTTGCAAAGCTAAAGGCTGTTTTGCCAAAGGAGAGCCTTGTGGTGTGGAACGTGACCATGCCTCTGGGCAAGAAGATCATAGGAGGCTTTCTTGTACCAGAGGTGGGTCCGCTGGTCAGAGTGTATCAGTCTCATGCAACTCTGATTAGGTTAATTCAAAATATCTTACTTTAAGCTTATTTTTGTCTAATTCAAGTTTCACAAATCACTGGATACATGGGATTTTGGAGATTTCTGAGCATAACCAGCTCTTGGGTCAATCACGGCCAGATTCTTACCAATTCAATTCGAGTTAGTTCTGGTTTACCATTATAATGTTAATTTCAAAATATATATATTGCTTTTTAACAGGGTCGTCATACTATGCAAGAATTAAAAATATATTGCAGCTCATTCCAATAATGCTACGTTGCTGTACTGTTATACTTTCCTTTCTGCATATTTGCACTAATTTTCATATCATTATTCAAGAAATAAACTGTACAACCTCATGGTTTTCTTTACTCGCTGTTAGTTACAAATGTACACAACTGCAGGAACTAATCACACCTTTAGTTATTTTTAATGTAGGTTAACAGAGAATTAACAGAGTTTTAGGTTGTTGTTTGTTTGGAAGAGTACAATACTTAATTGGAGAAAAAGATAATATTTCATTTGTATTCTCTTCATCTGCTAATTCAGATCGAGTTCATTGGCCCCTCGCTCCGTTTTGATGTGATTGAGGCAAATTTCTACAGTGCCATGCTGGCAAAGGCATACAAGCTGGACGTTCTAGACTTGCACTTCCTGTTCAGGTTCAGCCTCCAGCACCGCATGAAGGACGGGGTTCACTGGAATGCTGTGGCACATCGTCAGATCACATACTTTCTGCTCGCACATGCTGCTCAGGCCTGGGGTGTGGAGCTGCCCAGCCACCCAGCTACAGGTGAGTAAAGAAAGCTTCACCAATTGAATAAGACATTGGCCCACTTATATAACTCTTTCTTACACTGTTTGAAGAGTTTTGCTTGTAAAAAAAAGTTGCTCTAAATTTGTTAGTATTTTATTCTATTGTGGTATATGTGTTCTTTGTACTTTTTTGTGCTTGAAATACCAAGTGCATATATATTTGACATAGAAGTAGCTAAAAGGAACTGAAATAGTTGTATATGCTCAGAGGTAATAAATAAATAAATAAATAAATAAATAACATGCATTGGTGCATGTTCTCACAAATAACATTCGGGTGCATAACATACAACAGCCTGGCATTTCCGACCATCACAGATCACCATAACTGCATTAGCAGTCTGCACAAGTATGCTTTCACCTGCAGTTTTAATCAGAAACCAACTCATCCTGCAGACGTGTGTAAAATTTGGTTGCTGGATTACACCCAGACTTCATACTAAAGTGAAAGTTCTGTCACTGTACGCACCACAGCACACTGTGTGGACAGCATGAAATTCTTCCTCAATATTTAACCCATTTACCAAGTTTTTTTTTAATGTTGAGGCTGATTGGTGTTGTCTGTTATGTATTAATCCGTACTTTTTTTTTCTTCTCATTTTTTAAAACAAACTTTTCTGTAAGAGAAGGGCTGATTACATTTGGCTACTAGCAGAGTTTGTTCCGGAATAATGTTTACAATTTCTTTGAGCAGGCCCGAATGATGGCAACTGACAATTAATATAGTCTATTAAAATTTGAAATGCTCCTAAAATCTATTCATAATTCATATTTCTGTATAATTAAACTTTTTCTTGAATGAATGTTAGTTTGTAGTTTTTTGGGTGTTTATAGGTGGGGGGTATAAAATTATATGAAAGGTTGTTATGAAATACGTAAGTATATGATGTATTTTCTCAGGACCAGCCTGGCAGCAAGGACAGCGGTATGATGGCTATAGACGTGATTTCTGTGAAGACGAAGTATCCACGCTCCCTCAATTAGGACCCGGATTTGTCAGCTTTGAGGAAGGTAAGGGGCAGCTTTATAGGCTTTGCCAACACTGGCTTTGTTTTAGATCTTACATGATTACGTGATAATCGCTGTGTTATGTTCAAAACATTTTATTCTGATTCGCATTCAAGGTCGTAACACCTTGCATCAGGCTGATGTCAGACCTGTGTATGCATCCTCCTCTGGTTCAGCAACCAGTTTAGTGATGAAGCAAAAGCAGAGGCTGAAATATAACCCGTACACTCGTCAGAAACCAACCCGTTCTTACAGATACTGAAAATGGAGCATCCAACTTCTGTAGAGATGACATAAGATTTTTATGTCACCCCACCCATCTCCCTGCATTTTACAGCTTTTCCAGGATTCAACTAGCAAATCTTATTTTGATTAAAGTTGTATTTTTTTGTTGTCGTAATATGTGCCACTGTTGTATCCCAAGTGTGGTTTATGTGCTTAAAAGTTGTGTTTTCCTTAATGGCACTGAAGTTCTTAATGTTTTCAAGATTTTAATGGACATTTGTGTTGTTAAATATTCCATTGTATGCTTTTACATGCCGGGCCATTCCTAACCCATGTTCTTTTGAATTTGGGCACTTTTTGTGACTGCTACAATATTGTATTGGTTTTGCATTGACTTTGGCATCAAGGCTCATTTTGTTGTTTTAATCCTAGCACTTTGCAAGTTACAATAAAGTCTTATTTGTACAGTAATGGCAGTCCAGCTCTAATCCATCTTCATCTGGCAAACCAACAGTGTTTAAGAAGTGGTTATTTGATTCTTATACACAACATTCATTCTTATATGAGGAACATTAACTCTACTAAGAAATGACATCACTTTACTACATTATCACCTTCCTTTGTGTTGCAGCAATTTTTAAATCAGTAAGAAGTGTGTAGTCACTGATCCACTACTGCTTTCACATCACATGACTGTATCTCAGATATGTTCAATTACTACTCTTCCTGCACTCACCATTTCCAATGAAAACGAAAACCTCCCTCATAATTAGTTAGAGCTTCTGATAACCAGTCAATCAAAGACACTCTTCATAATCTGCAGAGAACTTTAATTAAAAGAACCAAAAGACAAAAGCAACTAATTATTAAGATGCATTAAAGAACATTTGTCATGTCATTGTTGGGCTATGAGAGGAGTAATCTGATAGCAGAAATAAGTGACCCCCCTCATCTCTCCTACTTCTTGTACCCCTACCTCAGCTGCCAACTCTGAGCATCGATTCTCCTTCTCCAGCCAAAGCAACCTGGCATCAGGGTCTTCATCTGAGAACTGCAGCAGGTGACCTGAGGGTTTCAGCACCTTCAGACATTGCTTTACAATCTGACTCGCCTTAACTTGCCCTTCCTTAGACTTCATTAATGCATCTATCGTTCCCTTGTCTGTTATTAAGTCCAGGCTTTTGGGCCCAAAGTGTCTCTCTAGGTCTGTGCAGTCCATTTCTTTGAAGACCAAGGTCGAGGATGGGTTGCAGGGTTGTATTAGTGTGTTTTTTAAATTTTCCTGCATCAGTTGCACTGCCACTGGAGAGATATCGGCACATGTGACCTTCACGACATGTTTTAAATGCCTGTAGATACAGGGACCCAATGCAGAGGTCCCACAGCCAACGTCGAGAACATGTATCGGGGCACCGGGGCTGGATGTAGTTTGCAGCAGAGGCAGAATGCAGTCTTTGATTGCATGGAAGCCAAAGAACCACTCAAAATTCTTGAATGCTCCCTTGTTATATTCTGTGTAAAATCTGTCCCATGTTGCCTTCTTGTCCATGTTTGCAATGAGATCATCTGTGGGGAGGCAAAATACATATAGTTCATCAGAATACTTCTTGCAACTGCAGTTTCACTGTTCCATTAGTGCAGCGTTTCTCAAACTATGGGCCGGCACCGGTCCGCGAGATCGTTCCCGCCGGTCCGCAGAGCCTCGGTTCTGCACCAATCAAAATTCAGTCAGATCCAGCTTTGAGCTCAGCTATCACTGCGTGTCCTGTCCTGCCCTGACCCTCGACTTAACGGCCCGCACCCTAGGGTTAGTGTCTTCTACTTACGTATATGTGCGAGACCGCTTTTTCTTAAATCGATAGTTCACCCAAAAATGAAAATTTTATTTTTATTTGCTTACCCCCAGGGCATCCAAGTCGAAGGTGACTTCTTTTTCTCAGCAGAACACAAACGCAGATTATTAGCTTTAGCCGTAGCAGTCTGGTAGTCATTTGATGGAAGTGGATGGGCGT
>JBBKCR010000012.1:9841126-9853454 GCA_037577295.1 Ladigesia roloffi | reverse complement strand
CCCCCCCCCCCCCCCCCCCCCCCTCTCCCCCCCCCCCCCCCCCCCCCCCCCCCCCCCCCCCCCCCCCCCCCCCCCCTCCCCAAAAAAAGTAAGAAACTGTTATGTTAACGTCTGGAAAACTTAGCAGTATACTACTGTTTTTCTATAAACCGTTTTTTATGCTGCAGGATGCAAAAAAAAGATATATTTTATCCTGTTCTATATTGAGAAAACATCCATTTGTTTGCAGAAAGCAAGCAAACCATTTAACAAATTAGCACAAAAGCTCCTGTTGATTTTAGAACTTCAGGTTAGAACTTCTAGGGTATGACCAACCTGGAGGACCTTATCATGTAACAATTAAACATTCAATGACTATGGTAGTAGGTCTGCCAAAATTAGTCATATAATCTTAAGTATATAATATACTCTTATAAATGGATATTGATCAACTTATCATGCTCCCACCTATTCAGGGATCTCCGGTGAACTGAAAATTGAATATTGGAAAATCTAGGATAAATTAAAATGTAACTGCATCAGCATCTTAGCCTTTCAGTTCTTTCAGAAGTCTCCAAATGTGTATGTGGCCACTAGTGTTAATTATTTAAATGTATTTCAATTTAAAGTCTTAAAGTATACATGTATGCAGTATATAAAAAAATAATATAATTCTGCAACCATCAAAAACATCCTTTTAACATTCCACCTAAAAATTCTGTTAGACATTTTTACACAGCTAGCGTACGGTAACAGTAAAAACTAAAGCCCAAAATGTAAAAACTGTTTTGAGCACCTGGCCACAGAACAGTCGATTAGTACACAACTACGATATATTTTTCACTATATTTCAGTATGTTTCCACATAATGCCTGAGTGTGTCTCATATCCATTCTGCCATACACATGTATTTGCTGTCACTTTTTAATTACAATAATGCCTGAATGAAATTAATTGAATTTTTATAAACCAATATAGTCACCTGGTATCAACCATGTATCACCACCTAAGTATCAAACTCCTAAATCTAGTGAATTATTCTATTGCTCATACTAGAACTAGGACTATAGAAAATCTAAGGAAGTGCATCACTGACTTCTCAAAACATTTCTACCTCTAGATAAACAGACACACATTAGAAAAAAGTAAAGTAAGCCACTCCTCACCCTCTCAGTGTGGCCAGACTCTGGGTCCAGGCAATCCAGGGCGCTCTCCACTCTCAGCAGCCGGCCAGAGAGAGACAGTAGCAGGCTGGTGACTTTATCCAGGTCCCCAATGAACATTCGAAACTTGTCCACCTCATTAGGCTTGCAAACAGCCAGCACCAAGCTCTCCACCTCCTCGCCCAGCTGAGCGTTAGCCCTGATGTCCTCCTGCAGATCCCTCTGAGCGTCCCGCAGCACTCCCAGCTTCTTACGCAGGCTCTCCATCAACTGGTTCTGCAAACCAACAAACATAAGACATGACTATTGCAAAGGAACCTTTAGAACCAAGTGAATTCTCGGTTTAAAATATTCACATTTTTACAGGAGAACTTCTGCTGATATGTAACCAATATGATGCATCTAGGAATGTATGTACAATTTGGGTGCACATTACATGTGAAATTATATATGAGCTTCTCATATCATAACATTTTGTGATCAAATATTTCATAATTTCATAATGAATGACAATTTAGATTTGATTGCATTTGTTATTGTTTGCTAATAGTATATAAGTGCTGCTCAATAATTGTTTAAGGAACAGATAAAAATGGCAATTGGGATTATTACTCACTTTTTCATCTCTCTTTTTTTTTTTTTTGCATTAAATATAATAGCAGGTTTAGGAACATAAAAACAGTTAAAGATTGAATAAAGCATTTGGTACCAATAGTTTTAAGTATCACTACTTCAGTATTAATTTAGTTAATATGTAGTAAATTATTCTTAAATGTAGACAGAGTGGGAATAAAAAAAAAACTGTTTTGGACATTGTCTTAAATGGGACTCACCACAAAGAGCATGCATACACTCAGACCCCTAGCAGGGATGTCATACTACTATACCAGCCCAACAAAGCATGCTTCATCATTTGTTTCAGTGGGTTTTTTTTTTAATTTAGCTAGTAAATTAATTTTAGTGTCCTCTGCTGTGGATGCTCATTATCAAGTCTATCTGACGCTGGCCCATCCCACAGCCTGGCTTCAACGTCAGTCTACTCCAGAGAGAAAAGATCATAAAGACTGCACAGAAACGATGTAGATTTATTGAAACCTTATAGTTTAGCTCCTCATCCTCCACCTTCAAGAAAGAGAAGTCCTTCATCTTATTCAAGAGTTGGGCTTTGCTGGTGGATGCACTATAGTTGGTAGAGGCCGAGCCTTGAGAAGTTGAGGAGCCCTGCCTAGAGGACCTAGAACAGCAAGTATTCAAGGGTTAAAAATGACCAATATCAAAACAATCAAGTCTAATATGGTAAACTCTATTTACCTCAATGGCAAATTACATTTTAAAGGGTGACCAACCTCTCTAGTGTATCTCCGCTGACAGGGAAACCACCTCTCCAGCCCTCTCCACCACTCTCTGATTCTGTGCAGTGAGGGAATAACTCTCCCATCAACTCCTTCCTGGCTCGGCCACAATCCTTTTCCAGCAGAGAATCTACTAAAGATGCTCTCTGTGCTCTTTTCATCCTTGCCAAAACAGCCTCTTCATCGGTAAGTGTGTCTATATCGGTTTCCAGCACTGTTACTGGTTGGGCAAAACACTGAATTTCCATCCTTCCTTCCTCTTGCCTCTGCTGCTCTACCGCAGCACCCTCTTTCTCATGGAACTCATCTATGTCCGTCTCCAAGGGCGAGGCTTGATCCTGACCCTGAGGTGGACTCTGGGGAGAATATTCCAAACTCTTCACAGATGCTTCACAAAAGCCCACTTGTTGTGGCTGATTCTGGAAGTGCTGCTGGTAGTTATTTTTGTTGTTCATTGAGAAGTAGGACTCAGGAGCTACAGCCCCGGGGTACAAGCCGTTCCCCAAAGGAGGGGCGGGTCCTGATGACCAATTAGTGCTGTGGGTTGTTGAGGAGTTGTGGAGACTTGTCAAGTCCCACTCTGCTTTATGCTTATGGAAGACTGGCTTTACCACAGGTGACCTGTACTGATCTGATGGGGGCCTCCAGCTTCGGTCAGACAATCTGGAAAAGTAACAGATTAGTGAAGGCAGGTGTGAGAACACATCAGAAATCCAAAAATACCACAAACAAGGTCAGAGCAATCATTTAGATCAGTAGGAACCATTACCTTGTACTCGGGGATGAGGCCACTGCTCTGTTCATATCATAATGGTGTGATGTGGGTGGCTCTTGTTCTTTGGGAGGCGGGGCCACAGGTTTGAATGCTCTGCGGCTAAAGGCAGGGCTGGATGGAGCGACTGAGCATTCCTGAAGGCACTGCCGACAGTTTTCTGTTCCATCCCTGGGGGGCAGACTATAGGACCGCTGGCGTGACATTTCATGAACTACAGGAGGGCGGGCCGAATAGGTTTGCATCTGTGGAGAGGATACAGGTGGAGAGGAGAAGAGATTGTGGTGGGACGCCCGTCTTTTAATGAACTGACCCCACTTTGGAGGTGGTGGACGAGGAGGAGGAGGGCCTTTTTTCTTCTTTGCCTCATCACCAGATGTAACGTTCTCATCAAGCTCTGTGAGGGTGGAAGGTGTCAGCCTGCTGGCATTAGCATTAGCTGATATGTGACTCTGAAGGTAAATGGTTTCAACTCTGAGGTCATTTTCAGACATGGCACGGTTTCTAAGTAGCGATGACCTGAAGGGCTGATTCTCATTGTTACGAACACGCAGCCCGTTCCACTGGCCCTGAATGTCTGGACCCACAGTGACCTCTGCTGGCCTGGAATCTCGTCTACACGGAGAATAGTCCCTGCAGAGCAAGAACATGAGTCATGGCGCGCTTGAGCAACATGAAGGAATTTTATGAAAAAGAACATAACCCCTTTTGCACTTGCATTTCACACTCTATGTACTTTACAAAGCAAACAAAAACAGCGGTAATAAAAAGGTAAGCCTCATGAGAACTTTAAAACTTGTAGCTGTGGAAGAATAAAAAATCAAAATCAAACAAGTTTCTTCTCACATGATTTTTGGCTGCATTAGCCTTATAGCTCCAGTGCAAAAACATAAATAAGAAAACATCACACATTAAACACATCTTAATGGAACAACTACGGTTGAACTGTAAAATGGACTTCTGATAAAACATTCGTTTAAATAGAGGAAGTGACCTTACCTCTCAGTCAGGCTGAACTTCCTGTTGAGTTTTGTTTGTTCCATCTGTTGTACAGGATGGGCCTGTGGAAGACATTTGCCAAGTGATTCAAAACAGGAATTGGAACAGGAAAAGTGTTTGGATGCTATAGTTTCCTTGGTGACTGAGGCACATAATTATCCTTATGGAAAGCTATGCTGTAAAGATGGAAGCTGTTAACCACTTTCTGCCACAATCACATTACCCTTGAGCAAAAATCAGATTTAGTAGTAAGTTCAGCTCCAAGCCAGCTCCTGCCTCCATTTTTTAAAGCAACAGTGTTTAGAATCTTTGAGTTTTACACAACAGAATAAACAATTTCATGTACTTTAAGAACATAAGATCTTCATGAGATCTTCAGAAATATATTTCAGAATGTAGGACACGAACTGAAAGCAATGAATAATAATACATTATACATATTCAATCTTCCTGTCAGATAGGGGCCAGTTTATGAAATGTTACATATTCATTGAAATAGCCAATCCTTTTCTCATGGGATGCTGAGGAAGCACATTTTTAGTATGTCCTGCACATCTGGGAACATTAAACAGGAATGGACTATTCTGTAGATAAATAATGTGTCCAGTCCAGTGTCCAGTTCCTATTTTTCTAATGCTCTACAAAAAGACTGCAGAAAACTACACAAGCAAGTGATATATTGTTACAGATTTCACTCCAAGGGATTAATGTTGATATGTGTTTTTTAAGTTGAGGGGGGGGGGTGGGGGGGTATTTTCTGCCAAACAAAACATTATAGACATTCAATGAAATTTCTTTTCACTAAATCTAAGCACTGTTGTTTATTAGCTTTGCTACCCTTTGGTCTTTGGACTTTGGAAAGTTCCTCCAGACTCTTTCAAATTCAGCATTATTTAGCTCAGCTCAAAATAGATTCAGAGGCTTAACATTTCCTAGGCGATGACACTGTTCAGTTTACACATTTAACACATATCATATGTTATGATAGTCAGTTACACAATAGATGTCTGAAGCTTCTCTTAATACTTATTCAGTGCGAACTAAGCTGGACCAAGACAGAGCATAAGTCTTGTCCAGGGTTATTTTTGGCCAGCCGCTGAGGTTCTAGAGCACATGGCCCTGATCCAACAGTTCAAGGAGCCCAGAAACTTACTCCAGGACTATTGGGCTTCATAAATCCAACTAGTCTGCAACGTTCCAGGCACAATCCTGTTGACTCCTTCTCTGCTATAACTGCACACTTATTTACAGTGTTGTTACTGGACTATGAAGTACAAGGGACAGACCCTTCACTAATGCTTAGGTTATAATATTGCAAGGATTTCTACAAATACCTTATGTGGTGATATATTGGTATAAACATATTTTTTAAATTGTGCCATTTCAACAGTGTACTCTTGCTTGTGTGTTTTCAGTATATCCTCATAATGTGCCTTTTATGAATGGCTCTCTGTAGCAATGAGATTGACAACTGCATTCTCCAAAGCAGACATTCAGAAATATATAGACCTTCATTTAGGTGGAGGATAAATCATTTTCGTGTAAATATATGGAAGATTTTTTTGTTAATTTAAACCTTTTCTTTAAGTCTGTTTATTACAAAATACAATAAATGTAAATAATATAAAACAATGATTCTATTATAAAACTGTTTAGGCCTTATTTTCTCACCTCTGTTGGGGTGCGACTCCTGGCCTTGTAACCTGGGTGCAGGCCGCAGTGGTCAGACTGATACTGCTGGCTCAGTACAGGTCTGAAAGCTGAGTATGGCTTAGGAATATCAAGGCTAGCTTCACTTTGGGAACTGTCCAGATGACAATTATTTGTAGTTACATTCTGAGAAGAGAGTGAAGGGGGTAGATGGGAAACATGAGGCAAAGGTGGAGGCTTTACGATGCTGGTGAAGTCATGACCTGCATACATGGCATCTCTGTCTGTCTCCCATTTTCTCTCCATCTGTTCCACTTTCTGTTGTTCTCTTTCTGCCTCCTTCCTTGCTCTTTCTCTCTCCCTCTCTTGTTCCTTTTCCCTCTGCTCCTTTTCCCAGGCCTGTAACCTCTCCTGTTCTCGAAGTCTTTCTTGCTCCTTACATCTCTCTTGCTCTCTTTCTCTCTCCCGCTCTCTCTCCTGCTCCCTGATCTGCTCTCTTTCTCGCTCTTGCTCCATCATCCTTTCTCTCTCTCGCTCCATCATCCTTTCTCTCTCTCTATCTCTCTCTTGTTCAGCACTGCTATATGGTCTCCTAGTCTCAAGTGAACCCATTAAGGTTCCATCATGGACTCCACCCTGGTAAGAGAACCTCCTGCGCCCGAGATCAGCGACTGGCTGATGCGGATCTGGAGAAGCCGCATCATCCTTTCGCCCTGGTCTTTCTGGCCTGTGGTGGCGACTCGTCAGGCTTGCTAAGTTGGTTACGGACTGACTCAGGTTCCTGATAGTCTCCTCAAAGAACTTCCTGCGATCTGCAAAAGGTGGGATGTCGCAATCTTCGGCTCGGCTGCTGCGCCCGCTAGAAGAACCCACCCTTCCTCTTGTTGTTCCAGGCTTCCAAGATGACAGCCCTCTTTTCTCACCAATTTTCTTTTCGGCTTCTATTTCTGGTTGTAGTTTATTTTCTGGTGTCCAGTGCCACCGACGAGCTTTGCCCACAGGTGCTGCCTCCTCAACCACATGCACACATGCTGGTCTTGTCACCTCAGTTGATAGGATATTCTTGATGTCATGCTGTGAAACCTGAGTGTCCTCTGTCTTTGTTTTTGAATGTTCAAAAGAATTTATTCCACAGCTCTTGTCAGGGTTTGGCTGAAATATTGAGTCAGAAGGAGTCCATCTGGGCTTAGGTGGAACAACTGGGGTGTTCTGGAAGCTGGCGTGGTTACTGCTTTTGGTTTCAGCTCTCGGTTGATGGATTTCTGGAGGCTCTTCTTCCACCAGATGGAGGTTGGCACCATCCTCTTCCTCTACTGTATCCTCACCACAGGGGAGGCCTCCTGTGCCCTTGTTCTTTTGCAGCTGGGCCTTCTTTCTCTGGATCTCATTGCGAAGATTTGTGGCAAAACGCTCACTCCGACGGCGAGACTTAGACGAGCGAAACTGTCGCTTCTGAGGTGGCTTTGAAACTTCTCTTACTCCTTCTCTTTCATGATCCTCCTCCAGTAAAGTGTCCATGCTGGCTGCAGAACTTATCGGACCAAAATCTCTCTCCAGGATATCTGCATCTGTGGAGGGTGCAGGCCCAGAAAATCCATTTCTTGCAGTTTCATTTGGAACGCTGACAGACCGGCCCCAGCTTTGCTGAATTGGAGAGAGACTCTGGCCTGCATCGAATGGTTCCTCATCTACCCTTTGGTCCTCAATTTCTGAAGTGGTCAGTGACCCCGGAGTGGAGCACCTGCTTCCACCCCATTTACCCTGGGCTGCAATGTCTGGACTGTCTTCTCTCAGGTCCTCTCTAGGGTGCACAGAATGAGACCATGAACTAGTGGGGGATGTGGAGTGTTCAGTATTGTTATTAGAGAGTTCCATCATATGTAACTGAGAGGCAAGTAGTTTTTCAGGTGCGCTATGTCTATGCATCCTGGATGGGAGATGGTTCTCTATATGGCTGGTATCAGGACTCTCTACTGGTGGAGGGCTGAGACTAGATGAATTTCTTTCCAGAGGCTGGAGGTGACTGCTCTTTTCAAAATTTGTTGAGCCATCTCTCCTACCTATACACAGTCCTCTCTCAGAACTTAATGTATAATAAGGTTCTGTGCTACTGCCTTTTAAGTCTTGGCCATTTTCTTGTGCATCGTTCAGACAACCACTCCCATTAAGTCCCTCATGAAGATTAGATGTGGTCTCAATCTTGCAGCACGTCATGTTCGGAATACCGACAGGAGCAGACACGCATCGCTTGTCTGTCACCCCTGGTCGCCCTCTGGTTACACGGAAGCTATCCTTCCTCATGGGAGGCTGTGGAGGCCCACACTTCTCTTCTTCGTAGCTGTAAGATGATGGCCTTGCCTTAGCCACTGGCACACGCGTCAAAGACCTAGACTTGAGGTTTCCCTCCTCAGAGTGAAGTTCTCCTGGGCCACTGGATGCCGAGTGTGGTCGGCAGTCTGTAAACCTACAGGAGGGGCCCAAGCCCTGAAGCAGGCTGTCCATGGAGCTATTCTCCTCAGGCCGCAGAGATACTGTGTAGTCAGAAGTGTTCGAGCTGGCAGAGAAGGAGCTATAAGCTGAGTCTCGTTTATTGTTGAAGATGGCAGGGTCGATAGGAGAGAGCTGGCTGTCGTAATAACCCTGACTGGAAGGGTTCTCCAGACTTTCCATACTCCCCAATGAGCTGCTCCGGTCTGTGCTGTAGTGCCTGGAGAGGTGGCCCAATGGCATGGACAGCTCACTACAGGGGAACAGTTAGGATTAGTTCATCAATCACAGTTAACCATCAAATATCAAATCAAGTTGCAGACATGTGTTCCATACATAAAATTTATAAATAAACCAGCTCATATTTACCATCACAACTGGTGTTCCATAAGTTGTAGGTATTTGTGCTATACCTCAATTAACCTTCAAAATACTATGATAAGTCTTCTTTTCAAATTTTTAGTCATGTTATACAAGACTGAAAATTTAAATTGTCGAGGCTTGTTTTTCATTTCAAACTATACAAATGCTTTAAAATTATTGTGAGCCCTTAATTCTAATTGTCAGTTGTGTTTCACAAACAAAAACAACAAACTCAGTTAAAAAAATATTGGTTCATGCGAGATGCAAAAAATGTTTCAGTCCACAGAATAATTCCCTGAATATTCTAAACAATGATTCAAATCTGGCCAAAGGCAATATTTACCACATCTATCTTTTCCCTGTCGGATATATGCTAATATTTCCACCAGCTTAAGCGACTGAGAAAAGGTCAAACTCGGGTATGAGAATTTGAAATTACTTTCTCTCTCTGTAAACTCCTTTACTCTAATTACAGACAATCATGTATAATGAGGTTAGTGATAAATATCAAAAGATACTGGCCTCCATACACTTGGCACTTTGATGCAAATAATCAGCTCGAGCGTGAGACTGAAACCAGGTATCACCTAAGAGAACAGGCCAAATGTCCTCAAGGTTTTTGTGTACAGACTTTGGAACCAAGTATACTAGTTTTATTGTAGACGATACAAGCTCATTCAGGAATGATTTAAATAAGGTTTAAACAAGGTTCAACAGTATAATAGGAGGTAGATTTACATCAGTAGATTTACATCAGTAGATGTGCACACAATTCTGCTTTTTAGTCATTTTAGTCTTTAAAGAATGCATGAATCAAAAGCCTAAAAATAGCAAAGGCATCCGGCGAGGCGTGTGTTGACACAAGACCTGAGATCACTGGCTTCCTGCTGATTGTGTTCTTTTAGAGGCCAAAATTCCCCAGGCAAAAAATGCAATATCATTCGAGCGCACACATTCACACACCCAGCAGCTAAATCTATTACCAAGCAATCATGTTTAAGCAATCTGTTATGTCACTCAGTCTCAGTTATGTCAGGTATATTAAAGCTATTAAGGCTGGTTGTGTGGGTTGGGTAGGTAAAATGTATGTACCCCCACCTGTTGTCACCCCCTGAGTGCCACGGTACACTGAAGGTCTGGGGGTGGAGCTGCATGGCCGGGGGGCCTTCCGGACTGCCTGCTGGAACAGGCACAGTAGGTGGCTCTGATACCTTCGCAAGGTGCCAGGAGTGAGGACGGATCAGGGGCACAGTACGTCTGCCAGAAGAAAAATAGACAGCATAAGATATTACATACTAAATGCCCTTACATCTTTCTACCACACACATTGTTCTATAGTCATAATGTACAAATGCAATGCTGTAAAAGTGATGGTAATCTCGAAACAAAGCCAATAAGAGATTTTATGGTGAGAATATATGGTGGAATTATATGGAGTGAGCATCATTAGTAGCAAAACACCAAGTGAAGTAATCCCACCGTCCCACACCGAGAAAAAGCTAATGTCCAGGTACGTTTCAGCCCATCAGTGTTCAAACAATGCAAACAGATCCAACTTTGTAGCTTTCCCAGTGGAAAAGGAACATATTTGTTATATTTTAAGTAGAAAAGTAGAAAACAGGGTTTTATTGAGTAAATGTAATCTAAAATCTATCAGAATATGGTCCAATGAAACATACTCAAGACATGACCTTTCGGTTACCACCTCAGTTTTTCCTGACTATGTCTGAGATGATTAATACTGATTCACTATCAAAACCCACTTATATCATAGCTTTATTAAAGTCAGATTTCTAATAAAGAAAGCTGTATTCACCATTCACAGAATATCCCCTCCAAACCTTAGAATACAATAAAACCTAAAGAAACAAACCAGCCAGGTAAAATTCTGCTGAGCGTTAGGGATTGTTTTAAGAGATCTTCAAAATCCCTCTCACTGATAAGTTCATCTACAGCATTCATGGACTTAAGCCAAAATTCCAGGTACATCCCTTTATCCCCATTGACAGAAAACACAATATTCCCAAACATTCCGGAAGACGCTGTGCTTCCCAGGGGAACGTCGGTCCTGAATAGCTTATTATTTCACTAATAATAATAGTGGTGCTCCCTAAGGAGCACTTCATCAGGAAGCCAAATTCACCAAATGGGAAATTTTTGGAAAAGAACACATTCAGAATAGCATTTTGCTGGCAAAACATGGGAAGCCTAAGATATTCTTGTTTACAGTACAGCTAAATTAAGCCCAGTCTCAAAGCAGAACGTTCCAAACCTGTCAATATACTGAATTGCACTTAAACTATATCTTGTGTCTTGAGAATGAGAGTAGGCAGAAATATAAATATATTTTAATAAGATACTTTAAACTGACGCATTCAAACTTTAAACTTGTCAAATAATATACACACGATATACATTTAAAAAACAGGCTGCGAAAAATCCTCTTGCAGAAGCCGAGGGGAGTCTGTCGTCTCAAGAAAACCACAAGTATAAATTGAATTAGCAACTTATCTAACCTCATCTTATAATTACAAAGTCAAGTACTGTTCAGGAAACTGAATTCACAAGACGCCGCTAGCTTCTGTTTATAATCTCGTATTTCAATTAAGCTCTAGTTCACATAGAAACAACCGCACACATAAGCCAAACAAACACAGACACACACACAGACATCATGAAAACAAACAGTGTAAGACCACATACGACAAGAGTGCAAGAAAGTGTAAATACAGTACCATATGTATACGAGATTGAAGATCAAAAACAGAAGAATTGTTCTCAGTACAGGCATGGAAAAGCTAAAGAACCTGTGACAGTTACTTACACGCAATTTGGCAGGTCTTGGTGCCCACAGAACGGAATTCTCTTACAAGATGTAAAGGCGGAAAAACATTCAAATACTCCTCCATGACCAAAGTGCACCAGCGGAATAAACAGACCAAGAACGGGCTCAAGATGAGGCTCAAATGAAGTTACGTGGTAGTCCTGAACCTAAACTAAATTGATAAATCTGAGGTCTGTTTACAGTGTCAGTGGTCAGTTCTTATCAGGACCCTAACAGCTCCGGTGCTCATATTGGTGAAGGCTTGTGGTCATTTAGCAGTAATGAGGCAGCCTGAGTCTCTGAGCAGATTTCTAGTCCAGGAAAATGAACACACACAGACCCCCCCCCACACACACACTCACAGCACTTCCCTCCCCCTCCCTCTGTCGACATTTCCAGTTAAAGCCAAAGACAAGGCAGTCTTCACTCACTCACACACACACACACACACACACACACACACACACACAAACTCCTACTCAATCTCTCTAATGATATTAGCGAGAGGAAGTGGTTCTCAGACGGAGAGGAAACTATGTTCGGAGCAGATAAAGAGGCAAGCCGCTGCTAAAATAATACCCAGAGTACTCTCCTATTATTGTTTGAATGAGGGGAAAAATGTGAGGACCACTTCCTGCCTCTCTGGGAGAGCTGTCAGCTTTGGCTAGTGCAGAGGGAGAGAGAGAGAAAGAGATAGACAGAGAGAGAGAGAGAGAGAGAGAGAGGAGAGACAGGGAGG
>JBBKCR010000012.1:9830844-9841026 GCA_037577295.1 Ladigesia roloffi | reverse complement strand
GAGAGAGAGAGAGAGAGAGAGAGAGAGAGAGAGAGAGAGAGAGAGAGAGCAAAACGGAAAGGGAGAGAGAGAGATGAGGGGAGAAAGAGATCGAAACAGCAAGCAGCAAGAGATAGAGAAAGAACTGTACTGTTTTTGTGGCTTGCTGCCAGGTTAAAGTTTTCTTGGCCTTTCCCTCAGTGCTGATAGCACAACAAAGCAAGAGCTGTGAGTTCTGCTGTTCAATCAGCATGTTGGAGAGCAAAGAAGAAGCTTAACTCCTTTCAGCTGGCCTTCATAAACAGCTCCCCCCATCAGAGGGGCTGAGGGAAGCCAGAACGGGGTCAGTCCACAACCAGATGAAAGAGAATAGTCGGAAATTAAGCACATGGGACAAATGCTAACAGGGAACCACTCTCTTGGCATGTACAATTTACTACTAATTATAGGTTTACACAGGTGTCTCAGATGGTGGCCTAAGCTTTTTTAGTAAGGGCTGCGACCACAATAACATTCTAAATGATATTTAATCGGTCTGGCGAGTAAAGGTTAGGAGGTAATGCAAAGATAAAGACAAAAAAGGAAGGATTTAATTGAGTAATTGGATGTATGGTCATTATGATGGACAAGTTAGAGAACGTGTAAACACACACATGCACACATGGCACTCACGCGCACACGCATACACGCATACACGCACACACCCTCTTCAGTCTGGTTAGTTGGTTTGGCAAGACTATACCATGAATAAAAACAGTCCCTTTGCATGAATCATTAATTTCTTGCTCACATGTACTCCTAAAAATAAAAGTGTCATAAATGATATCATAGCAAAAACACCTCTTCCACCAGTCAGAAATAGGTATGAAACAGTTTCTGTCCTTTTATCGGGGCAGGGAAAACACACCGTAACAGAAGTGAAAATTAATTACATTTTTTTTTTTTACCCTAAAATTTAAGGTTCTCCACTCCATATTGAAGTTCCCACTCAGCCACGGTCTACAGTCATCTTCTGATTCGTGTTTTTCCTGGTCTAATTCAAGCCTAATAGTTCTGGATTCACAGGATGTAGCAACAGTTCTTGTCAAAATAATATATTTTTATTCTTACCACAGCAAACCTTCCAGAAAATCACTTAAATGAACTTAAATATATAAATATTTTCTTCCATGTCATTTTGTATTGGTACAGTCATCATACAGTTTTTATATGTGAAACAAAATGGAGGTACAATATTTTGTTCAATCCGTGACAGTAGATTTCATGATCTCAATATGTAGCAAAAAAATTGCAAGGAGTCTTGCTCATGCATTCTTCTTCTGAAACACAAATAAATGTAAAAGAGTTTAGATTTGAACAAAGCATTTACACTCACTCATCCATTTAGTCTAGACTTTACTAGTCTTTCTATAACCTTTGTCCGGTGGAATTCCACTGAAATTCCTCTGTGCCTGGTAATGCTCCAAAGCCACGGTTTCAGCTGGCAAAGTCATTAGTCAAACATTAAAACACTGAAAGGCTAGAAGAACAACGGAGTCATGAAGAAGACAGAAGCGCAACAGTATTGTCCTTTCAGACTGAGGTCAGACTGATCTAACACTCAGTGTGTTTGTTTACATGGAAGTGTGCAGGACAAACTGTGCATAGCGTACAACAACTCTTTCCAGGTATGACGTGTGTGCAAGTGCATTTGTAGGAATTAACTACTCTATTGTGTCCAATTACATTGACATTTGACCTCTAACCTGAATGATAAATATGTATGTTAAACACATACTCCCTCAATCTCTCTCATATATGTGCAGCCCCAATCACCATTGTTTGTCCTCTAGTCACTCACTTCCCGAAAACACACTGCCCGCATTCCATATAATCACCAGCGCTCGGAGCATTACTGCCACAGGCCCAATGCCAGTCTCTCAGGAAGAGAGCCGTCCATAACGGGCCTCCTCAGCACAATGGCCTGTTTGTTGTTTTGGGTTTTTTCCCTCTCTTTCTGTCCCTTTTACAGTACTTTCCTAACGGAGAAGAAAGTATTTTAGAATGCTGCCGGACAAACAGCTTATCAGCGATACTCACCCCTCCCTACTTCAATTTTGTCTGGACTTCCTCATGCAAACTAAACGAAGGGTTGAGTCATGGCTCCAGGTGCCTCACACTGAGGGACTCACACTAAACAGCTGCAGATTAAAGCCACTACATAAAAATCCCTGAGGCAATTGTGGATGATACTATAATAACATTATTAGGTTAGGGAACTAAAACAATTGTCATTAATTGTAGCTATTAACTGTGATTATCTGCATGTGCCTTCTTAATCAAGTTTAATTCTCTCTCCCTCTCTCTGTCATTCTTTCTCTTGCCTTTCTATTATTCCACATCAACACAAAATCATACAAAAACATAAAACTAAAGTGACTTTTCATCACCAAAGTCTAGTGGGAGCTGCAGTGGCCAGTGCGTATAATGTATAATATTTTATATTTAAACTCTATATATGGTCAGTGTATCCAATAACTTGTTTTAAGAGGAATGTAAAGGTTCACTGACCTTGACATAAAATGAAAAATATTCCCAAATTTATTGGTTCTTTCTGCAACCTTTTAATATCATGAAGAGGTTCTTCCCGCTTGTACCATCGCATTTGTAAGAAAAACTTAAAAAAGAACTTTGACAGGTTTTATTAGGGAGTTAAAGCTATTGCATAAATGGCTTCACGCAAATAATTTCTGGCACTTTTATTTGAAGAGTGTATTAATTTAAACTGAAAGAAGGTAATAGAATGTAAATTACAGATGTTAACTTACTATAAGAAGTTCAGGTAACTCAAAATTTTAAGGCAGTCAAAGCTTCTTTAGGTCAATGTGGCACTTTTGTTGTTCACTGTGGTCTACCAAAGACTTTCTCTCGTGTAAATCTTTCTAATATTACTGATTCTGCTTATATAAGCTATTTGTTTTGCTTGTATGATAAACTTTTATGTAAAAGGTGATATACAAATTGACAGCAAGGCTGTAACAGGAAATACTCATCAAGAGAGCCGTCAATTAAACATTTACAAGATCTGTTTAGGCAAATATACTTCATATTTTTAAACAGATCATATATTAATCATACCATTTAAAAATTAAAATTGGATAGTGATGTGTCAGAAAGCTTCAATGCAATAAAACTGTTGATTGCACAGATTTGGACATTAACAATCCTATTAAATTGAATCGATTTGTATAAAAACAGATAATTACATCAAAGGAGTGCAATAAAACACTTCAAACACTTGCGTTTCCTGAACTAAATCTTGGCTTCATTACACACACAAATCCTGCAGCTCATTTATGCAGTAAACTGACCATCTGCAGCAAAGTCTACATAACTGACCCGTTCATCTCTGATCCTGCACATCCTCTTCAGGACGATGTGGCGCACATCTTGTGTGCATGTGTTCTGTGGAGTCCATACCGTTAAGTCTCTATCAGTTCGCTGTAGCATTGAGGAGAAAAGGAGAGAAGTGATCTCCCAGGATTGATGGCAGTGCTAATAAAGAGCAGCCATGTTGATTTGTGTGGTCAGACAGTAATGGAATCCCAATGGCAGCCAGCCGTAGACCCCACACTGAGGGAGGCCGTCTGCACTGATGACTCTGCATGTTTTACACTGGCCTGTGTCTTATCTCTGATTTTTTTTTTTTACCACACACACAGCATACATTTGCATATGTGAAATCCATAAACTACACAGATATACAATCTTAATGTACACACATGGACACTCAATACAAAAACAACGAAGGCAAGAAACAGGTGGGCACACAATGTGGACGCCAAGCATCACACAGAAACACACCACATGAAAAAGGAGGCCCATGAGAAATGGGGGTGAGGGAGAATGAATAAAACAGAATATGAGAAATAGAAAGACAAAATGAAGAAAGCAGAGAATAAGAAAGCAGAGTAAGAGAAGACAAGAGAAAGAAAATGTGCAAGAGAGAGAGAGAGAGCGCGAGAGAGAGAGAGAGAGAAAAAGAGACAAAGAAAGCAAGAGAAAGCAAGAGAGACAGAGAGAGAGAGAGAGAGAGAGAAAGAGAAAGAAAGAGACAGACAGAGAGAGAGAGACCGGAGAATGTCTGGAATGTCCATTGTTTTGGCAGGAGTTGGAGCTCCTTTGTTTTTGCCATTCCTTGGCACAGCAGGAAGGGGTCCTGCCAGCCCCTCAAAGTGCTTTTCTGGAGACTTCCTGATGCTGTTCCCCCTGAACTTGTCTGTCTCTCCTCTCACCATCTCTGTAAGATCTGAGAGTGCCGACACATCCCCTGTGACCCATAAACTCATAGAGGGGGGGGGGACTACTGAGCTTGGCTTCCGAGAAGCCTTCGACCAAATAGTCTGTGTTACAACTCCAAATGGCTCTCCAGATTCTGCCCCCTGCCGAGAGCACCAGCAGATCAACACTGCCCATTTGGTGCTTGTATATCAGCTGGGGAACACGAACAAAGGAATTTAGTTTTGATGGGCCAGACAAGGCATGAGGTGCATTCTCAAACAAACCACCAAACAGATCATGCCTGTTTGAACTTGAACATATATAATAATTTCACCCTGGTTGACCTTTGCTCTATGTTAAGTATCTTCTTTCATACTTACACACCAATATGTATGCTACAATATTCTATCAATACCGCAAAACAGCAAGATCAAGATTAATCTCAGAGTCCTAGTCGGTCACTGTCAGACCATCCTAGGCAAGGCAAGGCAAGTTTATTTATATAGCACATTTCATACACAAAGAATAAACATGAAAAAGAAAGTAAAACAATCATAAAAACAATGATCACAATGATACTAACCGACAGAACACGTCCAGCCAATTACCCTCTCAGGACAATTAATCTTCACAAAAATAAAATAATTTAGTGATGCTGATTTGTTAATATTATTGTAATTGAAAACTAATCTGTTTTGCTGTTTATTTTTTATGTAACATTATTTATCCTGAAAATAAATGCCCAGAATTGGATTGAGGACAGATTGATGCACAACTGCAGTGTTGTTGTTAAAAGGTGCCGTTATAAATGTTATTCAGTTTAAATGGCACTTACTTTTGGACATAATTAATACAGGTGAATTTCAAATTTCAAATTTCATAATTTATCTAAAAATACTTTTTTGGAATGGCCCATTGTATTTGAACCGTTTTGTGTATATTAAAGTGTAAAGTGTTAGCATCTTTTGAACAGATTATGAAAGCAGTGGATTTCTCCATTCAAGGTGGGGGTGAGCGATGAGGCATATAGGGGACGCTTCTCATGATCTTCATTGTGATCAGGGTGCAGGAGAGGGAGTGTGAGGGAAGTCTACGCTTCCTTTCCAGCGGTGAGTAAGGATGTGTCAAGTGTTCTCACATAAAGCAAGATGAATATGGCAGGGCAGACAGCAAGCGTTGGCTTCTTCACGTGGCTTTCCTGTAGCGTCCTGCCCTTCCTCCTGCTGTGTGTGCGCGTGTTTGTGTGTGTCTGTGTTTTACCTGTGTCCACTCCCAATAGTCACTCCTATACACTCACAGTCTAAACAAAGGCTCTTGCTACAGGACTTGTCCAGGGCAGGGAATTGATGAACATTCCCTCGTTAACGGCCACTGCCAATGTCTTCATGTCCCATGCCTCCGAGTGCATGGTCTACAAAAGGCTGCTACAGTCAGCGGCTGCAACAGGAAGCAGGAGGGGGAAATGTAAATGGGCGGACCAGGAAGTGTGACGTGAGGGGCTAGGAATTTCCCAAAGACTGAGCATAGCGGTCAGGATGGCAAGCCACAGTGGTCAGCGCCGCACCCTTGGCAGGCACAACCAGTTCTGGAGATGTTCCATTCTTCCTATACATGATATAATATATAGTTGCGATTCTAAAATGTGATTGGCTGAGCCATGTTCAAAGACACCTTAAAATACTTGATACACACCAATCAAATTCCTTATTTAATTGTTAAAGAGCAGGGGGGAGGAGTGTTGGGGGGGTTGTAAGCAATGTACTATGATGACCAAAGGTCTTGAAAATGTAACTAAAAGCTGTTTGCCAACCACCATTATACAACAAAAGAAGAAGAAGAAGAAGAAGAAGAAGAAGAAGAAGAAGAAGAAGAAAAAGAAACGCCAGGTGGGGGTAAAATGTTTGCGAAGATTGGATGCTACCATATGAATAAAGTAATGGTAAAGTAGTGTTTGGCATATGCCCTTTTTCAAAGCAAATCATTAGTTACAGGGACAGTTCCCCAGAAGGCTTTCACTCAACAACATAATGGTAGAATGTAGGGGTTCTAACCTGCAATAGGCCTGTCATGATGAACAATCAATCAATTAATTGAATGATAATTAAAATGAGGTCGATAATTTTCCAGCCGCGATAATTTTCATTTGCAGGCGTGTTTGCTTTCCTGTTGTTCCTCAATCAAAAACTTGTAACAACGGACTTCACTGTGTGCCATTTGGTCTCTAGCGCCCCCTCTCGTTTCCTTAGTGTAATGAGACATGAACTCTACTGGCAAAAGGCTTTCCTAGCCTAAATGCAAACTCTTGTGCTACGAAAAAAAATGCTAATGTTATTTGGGAATCAGAGATGGAATTTGGTGTCAAAGCCGAACGCGACAGCTTCAGTGTGGGAGCACTTTGGATTTAAACAGAATGAATATGGTGAACCACTGTGCTAGCCAGTATTACCGCATTTGTGCTAAAACAGTAGCAATAGTAGAGGTAAACAAAATGAAAGTGAGCCCCGTGGGACACGTGCAGCCCATTGATCTTTTTCATCCGGGCCGACAATGACCGGTGTCTCGTCTCGGTTTGTTAAATCCTGGTGCGGGGCCGGCCGGTACCAAGCACGCAGTATGAAGTTACTCAAATTAGGTACAAATTTAATCTGTGAATACACTTTACACCACTGCGTACGGCTGTCCCACTTACAGGACGAGAAGTTTTTTTTCTTTTTAAACCTGTTCTCTCAGCTCCCACACGGCTATTTATTATCATCTGTAGAATCATATCTTAGACAAAATGGCTAATATTAATGCTTTTTGTGTTGACAAGCCCTTAGATTTTATTACAGTTGTTTTTATATAAAATATTTGGATTTAATTTATTTATTTTTTGGCTGTTTTGCTTTCATATTGTAATGTTCAATCTAGGTGTTTCCTGCCATGCGGTTCTTTAAAAATTCTGAATCTAAAACTAAAATAATACTTGTATATGATTATTTTACATTTACATACATACTTACTGAATATTCCTATACTTCTGATTATCAGTAGCAGCTTTTCAAGATCATAATTTACTGTTTTTTTTTTTACAATGGGAGAAAATTAGTATTGCACAGAATTAAGATGCAGGCCCCCTGTAGAAATGTATTGCCCAGCACTGAGGAACAGAATGTTTAGCACAGCTGGACACACTGCTACTCCTGAGAGATCCTGCCTTAAGCCACACAAAGTCAAGTTATGCTGACTGTCTTACAATGTCTTCCTCTCCCAGTGTTACATGTTCTTTAGAAATCAAGGTTTATGGATCTTTGTATGGGTGCATTTGCATCTATTATGTAATTACATCAGTTGAAAATGGACACAACGACAATATTATCATTTATCGCAATAATTTCTGGGACAATTTATCGTCCAGCAAAATTGGCCTAACCTGCAACTTTGTGGTCGTCGGGTTTACAGGCAAATGTTAAACCCACTAGGCCACTACCACCCTACCATGAATAGGAGAAACCCAAGACAATGACTGCTACAATCATTTAAAAAGTTTTGTTGAACTAGTTTTAAAAATAAATAAATAAACAAAAACAAACTAAAATTAAGTTACATTTTAGCCCAACACAGAAAGCAATAAACTGCTTTATCATAAAATCTTGGCTTCGGTGTCTTTGGATAAGCACAGAAATACACTGAAACTGAAGTCTGAAATGACATCATCAGTCTGGGTCTATTAAATAACATGCAAAACAATCGCCATCCAAACACTTGCTGCTGAACAATAGCACATAAGTAAGCAGGAAGGAAGAACACACAGTCTCCAACCCCCGAACATGAAAAAACATCCTATTTACTGCATTCGTCACCTTCCCATTCTCACACACACATACACACTGACCTGTCTTCACCTGAGCAGCCAGTGGGAGGTGTGGGATATCTGTCCGTTCCAACACAAGAGGAAAGAGGTACCGCACAGAGAATGAGCATGGAAAACAAAACAATCTAATCAGAAGTTCGCCTCTTCTTCAAGTGCTTTCAGCTCTTGTATAATACGGCACTGGCCCAGCATTTACATTTATATTTATGGCATTTAAAAGCAGGGGACAGTCTCCCTGGAGCAACTTGGGGTTAGAAGTTTTAGGAACACAGTGGTGGTATGCTGAAGGTGGGACTTGAACCCATGACTTCCTGGTCCAGAGGCAAGTGTCCCACCCACTGAGCTACCCCCACCCCGGCATGAACAGCTGTTTTATCTTAATGATTATCCCACTATTCTCTCACTGCACAATACATTCAGAATAACACATTACTAACAGAGTGCTACTTATGCCTGAAATAGGCATGACAACCTATTGATGAACATCTGATAACATAAGAAACGATCTGCATTATTGTTCATTGTTTTGTTATTGTTTTGTTATTTGCTATCAAAAACCCCCAAAGAAATGGATCTGAACCATCAGAGGTTGGTCACAATGCTTCTAGCACCAAAACAGGCATGAGAACTCTTAGAACAGTGATCTATTATATATAACGTACAGCCCAATTAGCTTCAAATCACATCATCAGGATCATGCCTTCATCCTCCCAGGCTGTTAGATGTTGTTAGATATTGTGAAAGAAGAGTCCTAGACAAAAGGTGGGAACTGGCAATGATTAAGACTATGGAAAAACAGTATGAAAACAGGAACAACCTAAGCGTGGAAAATTGGGGAAATGGATGTTGCACGCCAGATCCACGAGTCTCTAGTGAAACTGAATGATCCATGTCTTCATGCATGCACACACAGTCTCCCAGGAAACACCAAGCAGCTGTCATGAGAAGATGAAAGGTTTCCATTAGCTGTTAAAGCTTGAAAGGAGGTGCCGTAAGTTATTGCCCCACCATATTAATTTATTGACTAATTATAGGAATTCACCCATTCACATGGGTCATGGTAACACAATGTTTCCCAGAAACCTGAGACCACTTATGGAATGCTAAAATCCAATGGAAATGGAAGAAATGCTTAGACACAGAAGCCCCACTGCATTGGAAGCCCTTTAATTATGGAAACCGAGGACTCTAAACTAAACACCAAATGTTGCAGGAGTGGCCTTAGGGGTGTTATTGTGTGCCACAGTGGCAGTGACAATAGCAGCTGCAGCAGAGCCGTGAAGAATATTATATTGATATTTTGACAAAAAAAATTACAAACTGTTAAGACAAGAAACCACCCACTGGCTCAAAATGCACACAACTCCCATCAGTAGCACCAGCCACAACTGACAAAGAGGTGCCCTGTGATATACCACTAAGAGCCGAGTATGAATAACAGTGCTTTCTTAACCAGCCAACCCATAATTCTTTCTCTTTCTCTCTCTCTCTCTCTCTCACATACACTCAGAACAGATTCACTGCCCATACAAAACATGCCAAACATGCAAACCAGTTTCCCTTTAAGAGCCTCAGGGAAAAAATGTTAGTAGTGTAATGTAGGTTCACGGACACTTTCATGAACAGAAAAACAAACACAGACGGACGGACGGACGGACGGATGGACGGACAAGATTCTTTATTGCCATGTCTAACAAGTATAACTGAATGCTCACTCCCCACTATATCTTAAATATTGCAGTATAACATGTTAACAAATTCTAAACAAAACAACAAATGAATACAATAAACTGTGATTTTGCAGAGTTATGTGGTTAACTAGGAGTTGGAAATACTATGGCTGAAGATTAAAAAATGTAACATGGCCATTATCGCACCAAATGCACAAAAAGTAACAACAAAGGTGAGTCAAAATTTTATTATTGACAAACAAATAGAGGAGGTCCAAAACTACCTGGGACAAAATCTATAACTATAAACTAGACAATAAACTATGACTAAAACTATATGTTGTAACAACAACAACAACAACAACAACAACAACAACAACAACAACAACAACAACAACAACAACAACAACAACAACAACA
>JBBKCR010000012.1:9775337-9810109 GCA_037577295.1 Ladigesia roloffi | reverse complement strand
GTGTGTGTGTGTGTGTGTGTGTGTGTGTGTGTGTGTGTGTGTGTGTGTGTGTGTGTGTGTGTGTGTGTGGGAGGGGGAAAAATTGCTGCCATTTGATTTACTTATTGTTAACCTGACAACCAAATTATTTAATTACAGTTTATTTGTACCAGGAACTATGATTAAAACCGATCAATAATAAACACTTACTTATTCAAATTCTGCTCTGTGCTTTCACGCTTGCAAAGAAAGTTTAACCAACAATAAAGGCAGCATGGTGCTTCTTTTATTAAGTGGCAGAAAATCATGGCTCTGACTCCAGATACTGATCTTTTTCACTCTGGCCAACATGGACGAGCATTCTAATACTTTGGCGGCAGAGTTCAAGACAAGTTAAAGAGGGCTATGAATGTATTAGTGGTGAGACCTTTGTTTTGATGGGATTTAGCTGAGCCAGATTTGGAACAGTGAGCCAGTTTTATACCCTGAAGCGTTCGTTCATTAACCCTTTTGTTGCTTGGTGCCTCTGAGGGTAGCTAGAGATGGAAGATAGGAGAAACCTAATAAGCATGCAGGCTGTGCCTTGCCTTCAAATTGGATGGAAAAAACGTGTGCTTGGACACAAATGGTGGGCCAAGATTGGTAAAAGCTACTTGTTCGAGAGCTCAAACACTCTTACAGGCTTAAGGACCACTATGTAAGAAAAAGCCTGTGTTTCAAGTTAACCATTTATAATGTATGAGTGTAGCTGATGGGTTATCTGATTGGCCATGAACCAGCCAGAACGATGGGTTAAAACTCAATGGAATAAACCAGACTGCCACATGGCTCAATTAGGCCGGCTTGTGCACAATATCTCACATTTAGTTGCAGAAAACCCTAAGGGTCTTTTTAAATGAAATTTATGCTGTCATTATTAGGGGTATGACATAATGAAGGAGTCTTTGAAAGATGAACGTGTGGAGTGGTCTTATTGAATGGAAATGGGAATAGTGAGTTAAGCAGATGGGCGTCATCCTGTAAATCCTGACTGCAAGCTCACATAAACCAATCATGTTAAAGGTCAGACTACAGCAAATATCTTATGGACCTCTTCATCAATCCAGTAGCAGTCTGGTTACTACTGTGGACTCAGGCATCCGTGGGACACGTCTAAGGTTCTGGGTGAGGCAGTGCTGAGGCAGCGCATGATATGATCTGAGAGCAGAAGGGCATGACACATCAACACACTCTGGGGAAGAAAGACAGAAAAAAATGATTCCCCAAAAAGTCTAGACACATTAACACGGGTGTCTTATCTTCCAGTGTTTAGTTGAGGCTCATCTTTAATTCATTCAGGTTTGTCAGCAACCCTTTGCTGTGGCATGTCAGTCCAGAAGTATTATCGAAATCTGCAGAGCTGAAACAACCCATGGGACCATTTGAATTTTCTCACAAGATTCTGCATTTTTAGTTTCCAGACAGATGAATCAGCACATGGTATACAGACTGAGAATGAGTAAATGCCTTCTAAAATTTGTCTCCAACAAGCACTCCCCTCCTCTACATCTTTTTCCCCTGTATCCTACCCCTCCCCCCTTCCACTCCACCCTTCCCCCCTCTGCAGGTTCACGGGGTGAGTCTAGGAATGTGATCTCTAGGGCTCTTGTACCCCAAAACATCTAAATGCAAGAAAAACAAATCAACACTTTCTGTGGAACGCAGGAGGACTTAAACCAGCCAAAGGGATATCAACTGCAATTCGCCAGCAGGCCCCTGCACCCAGACATGCCGGCCTCATTTATTAACATGCACAGGCATTTGGGGGAGACGGAGCACATGAAGAATAGATAAGCAGATCAGACTGTGTGACTTACCATTCAGCTAAAAAATTACACAGTCTGGACTCAGAAAAACAGTATGTTCAGAGTACAAAATATTTGGTCCCATCATCCATCCCTAGAAACAATGCACAGGTATCATCTGTGATATCATAAGAAAATGAACCATCACCATTTCATGACAGTAACAGTGCATATACTGATATAGTACTGATCCAAATTTCCTCAATAAGCACCAACTTCATAATGTTTAAATGCTTTACACTGTTCCAAAATCAGAGTTAGGGAGTCAAATGGTCTGAGAATAGGCCCCTTTTATTTGTGATATCAAATGCAAAAGCAATGCATTAAGTCCCAATGTTCGCAAACCATCAGCACCATTTAACAAACAAGGTTAGGCTCACATCATTTTTTACCACATGTCAAACTATTTGTTTATGCAGCTTAGTGAAAACAAAGTTTGAGGAGATAGATAATAGGTTAGCATGATGTGGAACAGCTGTACATAGAGGCCTAAAGATCCTTAGGCCAACAAATTTGTGACAGGAGTGGCCAGCCTTCTGTAAAGCCATCGGCAAAAAGAAGGTGGTGTGGAAGACTCTGGGTGTTGACCAGTAGACTGAGGCAGGTAAATGAAGAGATTATATATAGACAGAACACCTCAAAGCCCTTGTATACTGATCCTCAACAAGCACCAACATCCTAATGTTGACCAGTGGCTTTAAACTGCTCTACAATAAGAAGTGGCGAGTCAAATGCACCAGTGTGAACAAGGGCAGAGCGTTTGTAACGACATGAACAGACTGAAATCCCACAGACAAGCACACCTGTCCAGTGTTTGGGTTTGTTGGTATTTGCTGGAAAATGTTGGGCTGGTGTCCTCTGGGCTGTAAACGACGGCCCTGCTCCCAGGGTTGAATTTGCCAGCTGCATTCCTCTGTGCAGCCAATTTCAGCTGCTGCTGGGGTGTTCATACAGTGAAAACTGCGCCAGTTGTGATAACTAAGATATTGCGCTCCTCAGAGCACGTCCTGAGGTGTGACCAGATATGAGAACTCTAACTGACCTGTGAGTGAGTAATGTTTCAGGTCATGTAAATAACATCTGCAGCATTGCTTTAAAGTTAATGTACCTCTGGTCTGTGGGACTCGACCTAAACTGTGTGCTGAAAGTTTCACTCAGTAACTGCTCATTCACAACTGCCTCTACGACTCTGCTGGTGTCGGAGAGAAAAATATAGTGGAGATGTATTATGTACCTCTGGTGAGGGGGATTATGGAAGCAGAGTTCCTTTGGTTTTTACTTTGAAAGCGGCAAAAGAGGAGCTAGCACATGCTTTGAAGCTCAGAACTACATTCCTTGAGGACTCTATTGGGGAACAAGTCAGAGGCTGCAGCTTAGTCATGTGTTAGATTCTTGAGGAACCTGTCGATGTTCTTAAGTTCACACATAACAGCCTTGTTGAAGCAGCTGCTGCATCCCATGATATATGAAGCTACACCTCTGCATCGGCCCCTGCTGTGATTTGGGCCATGTCACTGAGTAAAATGAAAGGGACATTTATTATACCTCAGTACCCTTCTATTCTTGATTCCCAAAATGTGTTTTTATGTGTCTGAGATTATTTCTTTTTGGCTTGTTCCTTTGCTCTATGCATTTTTGTCAAGCTGTGACACGTTCTGTTTGTTGGTGGCAGTGTTGTTCCCTTTCAGGCATTGTAAAAAAATATTTCACTTCTTTAGTTCTCCTTGTCAGAACATCTGACAGAACTAAGCTGAGGTTTCCTCTGCCTGTTCTACTGGTGGACTGATTTTTCAGCAGTGTCATGGATGATGTTAGTAATCATGACATGCTCATATTTGATCTCTCCAACATTTCTTCATAAACACTTAAGGCTTAACCAAGGCTAAAAAGTGCCAGTTTGACCCCCTTCGCTGCAGTAACAGCCTCTTCTGGCAAAGCTTTAGACAAGATGTTGGAACATTGCTGTGAGGATTTCTCTTGCCATGCATCGTGTGACTGGAATTCTCCCCCCTCTGATTTACAAAGATTGATTTATTCTCTAAATAAAACATAGCTGCTGGATCCCCAAATCTGCCAACATAAAGATTCATTCGTTTACATGTTTTACATTTGTTCTATGGGTTTCGTTTGTTTTCTAATTAGGATTTTTTATTAGTTTTTTTTTCCTTCAATGAGAAGCATCATTTATTGTTAATATTCATCATGTGGCCCAGGGACTGTCACATGTCCTCCGCAATTAAAAAGAGGGTCTTGAATCTTTTGAAATTACAGTGTACATGGGTGACTGCATCAAAGTATGTATGTCTTTGTTTACAGATGCTGGAAATGTTGTACACAGCCGATACTGATCCTCTAATTAAAGATAATTTGATTTCAGATGAGAACAAAATTATTACTGCTCAATACAGTCATTATTTCATGAGGAACCTTATAAAAGAAGCACCACACTGCGTATTCTTACAACATTTGAGGTTAACTGCACATTAGTATGACTTTTATTTGCAGAAACTGTAGCAATGAAACAAACATTTTGTTCTCATCAGAAATCAAATGATGTTTAATTAGATGAGTGGTGAAAAATTCCACAAGTTATCTTTAAAACTGTGAACATGAATGTGGAAATAAAATAGTCTAAAACAATCACAAATAAAAGTGAAATACTGCAGGCTATTTCCTAAACGACACTGCAAACATTATTAGCACAGAATAGTCTGGGTGCCAAGGGATGACTAAGACCATTAAACATTAATGGATATGTAGGCCAATTTTCCAAAAAATCTCTGCATAATACACTGCTGAGATGTCAACAAGTAATTCAGAGCGGTCTGATGTTCCATTCTACAGATGTCTGAACCTTACACACACACACACACACACACACACACACAATGCTTATACCTGTCATGACTGGTATGCCTTTCAATATTTTAAGGCCTCAATATCATTATTTTCCATAATTTAAAAAAATTGAAGTATTGAAGTTAAATGTAGAATCACTTGCCCATCCATTCAGCCCATTTATGGAAACTAAGCAGCAAAATCATAGATTTTAAATCATAGATTTTGTGAGATCACAAAACCAACACATTAACGTATAGTCCCGTGTTCAGCCTACAGCAGTTTAGTTATGTCTATTCATCTTGAGGTTCTAAAGGACAGTACCAGCAGTACAGGGCAGCCAATCAGAAATAAGATAATTAACATTGGACTTAAAGGGGCAGTGATGAAAACAGCCTGTTTAATTCTAAAGAATAAACAGAGGTTGAAAAATTGTCATGAATTAATACATTTTTGGGTCACAAACCCAAATGTCCCAGACAAACTGCAAGCAATATGTAGAATGTAGCACTTTTTAAATGCCTCAGGAATTTTTTTAATAGCTAAAGTCTGGCAAAATATAATAAGACTGACAGATTCATAAGGACATCAAGTAACACTCCAATGGAGCTGTGTCTGATTACCAGGTGAAAATACACTGTGATTAATCAGAGGCTAATTTGCATTTTGCAGACACCAAAACTGCGTTAACTTGGGTGAGACCATACAATATACCTAATCTTGCTTTCTCTATATAAATATACACACACGTGTATCATTTACAAGTTTCAGCGTATCACCATATAAAACCCACAAGATACATGCAGGGTCACTGGCCATTTTTGGTTGTAAATAAAATGTTTGTGTTACAGACACTGCGCCCCCTGGTCCCTATTACCAGCACTATGAAGAATCAAAAGAGTCAGGCGAACATTATTTCACATCAAAACACTCCGAATTAACGGAGGTATTTTGGAAAAATAGACGGAATCTCCCTTCAAATGTCAATTTCCAGACTGTTTGGGATTTTCCAGACTGTTTGGGAAAGTTTAGTTGGACTAAAAAACAGTGCACATCACACTTTAACCCAGGCTGTTTTTTTGAATGAAACTCTGCCCCCGAGTTTCGCGTGAATGTTCAGAGCCCTTGGAGATCTGAAAGAAAGACGCTGTGTTTCAATGACGAAAGACCTGAAAGACTTAAAAATAACTGATCACGAGATTCCAGCGATAAAGCAACAAACTCAGGAACTTATTTTATGCATTTGTTGCTTCGTAAAACGGCTAAATCCAAATTAGCTTGAAACCTAACACCAGTGTGCAGACATTTCTTTGCAAACTTTGGGTCAAGGCTCCTGAGTTACAAGTCTGCAGCTCCAGATGTCATTACAGAAGAAACCAGCCTGTACTTTGTGTGAAGAATGCAGGAAAACAAGTACCCTTCCGTTCCCTCTGATCTCTCTCTTTCTCTCTCTCACAGTAACACACACACACTTACTTTGGTAATGATGAGAGGCTCTCCATGCTCCAGCCCCCCTTTCAGAGTGAAGCCCCACGGAGCACCTCCACTCAGCTGAACGTGTATGTGGTTGAAGGACACGAGCTGCTCCACTGTCTCCATTCCGTGATGATTTCACTCTCACGCTTCAGTCCTGCTTCACTTCTCCCAGGCCACAGAGCCCCGTCCCTCCATCACTCTCAAACTGTCCTGTGTGAGGGGAGGGCCTGGCCGCTCTGGGTGAGTTTCTCCCCACACCCGTTTTGCGGAAAGACACACCCTCTCGTGTTCTTATTGGCTGCTATTTCACACTCAAGTTTGTGAGACCGAACTTCTAACCAATAGTAGAGCAGGTGGACGACGTTTATGAACACGGCAGGAAAACAAAACAATGTGTTAAAAATGAGTTTTCAAAGTTCAGGAATTGCTTTAGGCTTGAAACTGGAGCGAGTGAAGCACCGCGTAGATGCACTCTTATTGGCCGGTGCGGTGCTGGCTCGGAGGAGGACGTTTCTACACTTAGAGAATCCCATTGTCCATTGTCCGAGAGTCTTTCAGCTAGTGGAGCAGTTCTTCCTACGCAAATTCCCAGGCTTCACCACTGCAAGAGAGGTGGTCCTGAGTGGTCTCAGATCAGCCATGAAACAGCAGACTGGGGAAAATTAGTGTTAACATTTTAAAACTGGCTCATCATTCAGAACATCTTTGCACGTTTTCTAAAACTAACCACTGATGGTGTAAAAGCTCCATGATTCTTATATGAACGGCATCATTTTTTGCAACATTACTGCTAGAATACTGTACCTGTCAAAAAACAGTATTAATCCAGAGTGTAACTGTACACCATGAAACACAATGTACTTAAATTGTGCTTAATTATACCATAATTTACCCCTGAAAATATGACCAACACCTTTTTAATTTTAATTAAGTGCCCATTAATTTGTAAACCATTCCCTTCATTTTACCTTAAATGTGGATTTAAGGTGTGAGTGTGAAACCCCTTAAACCTAAACATAAGACATTTTCTTCAGGAGTCTGTTATTTAGGGGCCAATTTTTAAAAATAAGGGAACATTTCAGTAGTTTTACCACTTAATCTGACTTAATCTGTGCACATTTCCACTTAATTTTCCTTAATTTCCTGGAAATTAAGATAAAAATTAAGGTTATAATAAGGGGTTTGGTTTCATAGTGATAGTCGATTACACTAAATTGTATTTTGGTTGTCTTGTCTAGTCGTTAGTTGCTCTTTTTAAGCGGACCTTTGTCTTTTCTGCACTTGTGTTCTTGTGTTGCATCATGATCCTGGAAGCACATTCTTTTGTTTCAATGTGTACTGTGTGTATAAGCTGGAAATGACAATAAAACCTACTTGACTTGACTAATAAAGCAAACTGAACGCACAGGGGTGCAATATGTTGATATCGCTTTATTTATTCTGGCTGTATAATTGGAGTAGGCTGGTCTGTCATTTATATTATCAGTATTCCAAGAATCCAGAGTAAGCACATGTTTTTTAATCTGCAGCCAATAAGTGTACATTCCTTTTTAATATTTACCATTTAGACATTATCAGCATAAAAAACCCAGACGACATGTTTAGTGTCACTAAACAATAGACAGAATTCCCCTTTAAAAGACTATTTCCTGTTTTCCACATGGTTTGGTATCACTATCATGATTAATTGTGGCATGGTAGGTTTTTCTTAGCAGTCTGGCCAATCATAGATATTATCAGCAATCCATGATCACTGAATAACTGCATGTATTATAAAATTCACAAGCAATATGTACTAATATTGTCATTGCACAAAATGTTGTATTGTCTGGTTGTTTTGATACTTGCATGCGCTGCTTTTCTTTATGTATTGCGCCGTTGTCCTTAGGCACGTTGTTTCGTTTCACTGTTTACTATGTGTATATGGATTAAATGACAATACATTTGATTGGATGTCACCTTATTAAACACCTATTTTATTCATGGAGTTTTATCACGTGTGTGCTCTGTTTATTGACTTGCAAACTGAGCTTAGTGTTCCACCTAGCACAGGAGTGAATTTCAAGTTCTGATAGAGACTGTTTTATTAGCAGGATGTTATAATAACCCTTTAATGCCAAGTGATTCACACTGTCTTCACAGAGACAGTGGTGGTGGTTGACTGCTGAGAAAATCATCAAGTCCCTCATTTCTGTTGCAGACATTTAAACCACACACTGTGTCCCTAAAGCCACCAGCATTGTGGAAGACCCCATACCCCTCTTCTCCCTATTTCCATCTGGCAGTATCCGGGCCTTCACCACCAGGATGGGGAACAGTTTCTTCCCCCAGGCCATCAGACTCTGAATAACAAACTATACATCACACAGAAACACATGCCCACAGAACTGCACTGCTTCCTTTCTCTTAGTCGCACTGTACTAACACTGTGTAGACAAAGAAAATGTACTCTAGTGGATTTATTATAAACTATGCATATTTTTTTTATCCTGTTGCTGCTACTTGCAATTTTTTGCACAGCTATATTTTGCTTTCTCAATATTTTTTACACTTTTACTCTTTTTTGGTGCTACAATACATGTCGTACACATAAATTACTAGATTTTATACTGTACATATTAGATTGTATATTTGAACAATATTGAATTTTATTTTATGATATAGTGACATAATACTTTATTCTATAATTTAATTCTATTCTATTGTTTTTCTTAATGTTGCTGCTCTTAACTTTGTACTGTCCACTTGTGGAACTAATAAAGGTTTATCTAATCTTATCTTATCTTATAAAACTGTACTCACTCACTCACCCTATTACAGTAACTGCTCTGTTGACTGCACTGAATGTTGTAAACAGTTTTACAAATGCTCCCTGTTCGTTTGCACTCTCTCTTTAGCCCTATTCTGTATGTACTTGTTTAGTCTTTGTTTTGTTCTTTTTTGCCGTTTATCCATGACTGAAATGACAACAAACACCTGACATGACTTGCCCTGACCTCATGACGTAGCACACAGGGACATTTAGGCCCAGCAGGTTAATTGGCGCTGGCTGCAGAAATGTCTGCCAGTGAAGCAGCGGTTGAGGTGTAATGTGTGGCCCAGACTCCCCCCGCTGAATCTCTCGGACGATGGTAGCCTTCCTGGTGGCGCCACGAGCTGAACATGAGGGCTCCCGGCAGTCACACCTTCCTCAGACTCTGCGTACTGTCCTGTTTGTTTTTGTTGTGGTCCACGTGCACGCGCGCGGCAGATAAGATGGCCTTCTCGCCCTCCCGCCTCGGGGCGCCGAGCACCACGGAGCAGGGCAGGAGACACCGGCACACCAAGCACAGGAGCTGCGACAGCGGTGGGCCCTCGGACAGACAGGTGCAGGACCAGGGTATGCAGTTCATGTGGAGTCTGTACAGGAAAGCAGCCGAGGCGGACGGCAGCCCGAGACAACACAAACCGTTAGGCTCCAACACTGTCCGGCTGATCCGGGCCTCCTCAACCACAAAGCACTTTCAGTCCTCACCAAACGGTAACATTTTTACTTCTCATACCTGCTGTTCTGCGTGATCATCAGGCTGAGCAGGCCTTCTTTTGATCGTTCTTTGTGATTCATTATTCGCTCAGATTTGGTACTAAAGTGTGCACTGAATGCTGTCTGGATACAGCATTCAGTTATCGAATATTTACAAGAAAATTGCATGCCTTCCTGGGTTCATGTAATAGAAATTTGTTATTCTGTATTACCATTGACTTAAGTTTTCTGCCTGCAGACTGATGCATCATGCTGCAGCCATGTATTGCTAGGCTGCCATTTAAAGACATTGTCTGTACGTGTAGAGATTCTAGGCATCTAAATATCCTGCAAGACTATTCAAATTTGATATTTACAAGTCACTGGAGTAGTAGCCCATGTGGAGGTATTCATGATTTATTAGTTATTAAATGTTTGTGTGGTTGAATGTTTTTTGGGGCAGACAAATTACCCGCCACCCAGAGAGTGACTCTCTCTCTTTCCTCCTTTCCTGGCTCAAACCTTGACCTGGCCAGACCTGCTGTACACATACACCGTACAATACGAGCTTGCGAACGTCCCGCTCAACAAACTGCTGAGGGCATCTTTCGTTCACCTGAAGTCACCTGTGGCTCCATACCCTCCTGTTACCTGTGAGGCTACAGTGGCATCCTCGCAACCAGTCAGTGACACGGATGTTGTTGTTCTGGGCCCTCAGACATTGTGGACCGAATCTGATGTCACGTCCCATGTGTCTCAGTTTAAAGGTGGCAAGCTGGTCCTCTTTGTTCAATACAAGTGCCTGGAAAGTGCCCGGGTTCGACCATCTGGCGTAAGATGTAGGACCCAGAGAAAACGTCTCCCGCCGCAAAACCACGTGAGAGCCCCGGCTTTGCTTCTCTTCCTGGAAGAAGAGAGACATCCTATGGAATGGACTAGGTATATCAAAGGCCCTTCTCATTCAGGTTCACGGTTCCGCCGGTCCAAAGAATCTGGCAGCATCGTTTCTGACATCCCGAACTACAAACGGGGCAAGAACAGTGTGGCAAAGAACCAGTGCAAGCTGCACTCTTACCGCGTGACCTTCCGTGACCTGGGCTGGGACCACTGGATCATCGCACCCCATATGTACAACCCCCGCTACTGTATGGGCGACTGCCCCCACATCTTGCACTACGGCTACAACTCGCCCAATCACGCCATTATACAAACCTTCATCAACGAGCTAGGAGTGGCCGACATCCCACTGCCTTCCTGCGTGCCGTTCAAATACAAACCCATCAGTGTGCTGATGATGGAGAAGAATGGGAGCATCGTCTACAAAGAGTACGAGGACATGGTGGCAGAATCCTGCACCTGTAGATGACTGTCGACTTGTTAAATCACAAGGAGCAAATGATCAGTATAGACTTTAAATACAGTCACCAGTTTTTAAGCCTAAGGAGAAATGAGCTATAGGCCGCACAAATGGTGACTTCCATTTTTTTTTTTTTAATTCATTTTTTTCTGTTTTGTATTTGTCTGTATATTGTATTTATGGCCTGTCTGTCCTGTTTAAAATAACGAATTCTGCAATGGTAGAATTTTGTATGTGTCTGGACTTGTTAGGTGTTGAGTGTTTTGCACTTTACTTAACTCTATGGAAAAGTCCACTCAAAAAAAGAAAAAAAAAATTATGGGTGGGAAAAATGAAAAAAATTGTGTGTGTGTGTGAGAAGAACTTTGATGCCTTTGCAGATTGCTTGTTGGACTTCAGAGTGATGCTGCTGCTGTTACTGATGCTGCTATTGCGACCCCTTTTGGAAACCCCTTGTTGTTGCACATTTTGTTCCCTTCAGAGAGGCTTTAGCCTCCAGAGGGAAGTGTTTTCATAAACATGTTTCTTGAAGAGAGTTTAAAAATGGTCGTACAGTTAAAATGATCGTTTTATATATCTTCAGAGGTGAAATAAAGCACGTTTTGTAAAAAAAAAAAAACATGTCTGACTTATTTAACAAGAATTAAGCATTTTAGAGTAGTGTCATGTCTTAGGTCTCCAGCACTAAGATGTGTACTTTTGCATATCTTCCTTCTGAACAGGAGTGTGATTTATTTGCACAATTTCATTCAATTTATTATTGGATCTCATTTTGATCTTCGGTCCCCTTTTATGATCGTACTCTTTTGTGGATGCACGTAGATTGAATTGGTTATGTTGTCATTTTGTTCACATAAAAATACAAGTAACTGGGACATCACCTGTTTTTGTCCACCAGGTGTAGCATATTGGCCAACTATATTGATTTTCTCCAATTACTTAATATGTACGTTTACACAATTAGCCATTGAAATTAATGATCTTGTTTGTGACACAGGTTGACACACACCTCTAATGGATCATTTACGTGATTAACACAAGGAAGATTAGATCCGAGCAAAAACCATAATCGAGCACCAAGGCTGGTAATGTAGAAGGCGGTCAGACTGCAGTCTTGCCCAATTCAGAAGAGATTAGGTTTCCATGCTAAAGGGCGCGATGGAGGATTAATCATATGCTACACTCCACACCATCTAAATAAGATTTTCATTTGGCTCTCAGAAATCTGGGCAGTCGAGGGGCTTGGTCTCTCATTTGTAGTCACAGCCACACTAAATGAAACTGGTTTGCCAATTGGATAATATTTAAATTTAGTCTGGCTTTGTCTAATCTGATGTGGAAATCCTGTATGAAATTAAAATGTATTCTATAGCCGGAGTGTGTTTGACCATTTTTCAAAATCCTTTACACATCCAACAGTTCATTCTGAGAGACTGTAATTGCTGGTGTACCGTATAAGATTCAATCATGTCCTATTATTTCTGTTAGAGCCATAATTATTTGCACCATTGCTAAAGAAACTTTTAGGTTGTAGCATGTGGTTCATCAGCACCATCTTTCACTTAAATCTAACTGTAAGGAAAATTAGTCTAAGATAATAAATTCCCCATTTAAAATACATAGTAAAGCCATTTTTAATTCGGTGGCACACTGTGTGCCAGCATTACCACAATTATTCTTCTCCAGTAATGAGTTTGGGCATACTTTATTCACCAAGGTGAGATCTCTCAATCATCCTCCTCTGCAGCTCAGCCTAAAGCTTTTCGAGGGGGTCAGAAGTTGGATTGATTAGTTTGGGTGGAAGATCTGACCATGAGGGGGTTTTTGTTTGTTTTTTGTCATGGTATCCATGGTACCATTCTTGCTAACAATGTTCCCTGGGCCTTTTGAAAGAAACTCTAAACATCCCGTCACCTCTTATATTTACCTGTGTGGATATTGTTCTTTACTCTTCCTTTTTATGCTAAACATCTTGGATTTTTTTTTTTTACTACAGTTTTAATTTTTGTTCTGACAGGGTCTAACTAGGGGCGTTTTTTTGCTAGATTTAGGTATTCTCCATGCTTTCAAAACTGAAAATTGTATTAAAACTATTTTTGGTGACCCAAAAATGCTGCCACTTTCTGCAAATCTCCAACAGTTATTCTTAGATGAATCTGAATTATAGGCACATGAATTGTTCCACAGTTCCCAGTTGATCAGCTGCTAAAATGATACTTGGCCATTTGAGTATAGTTTTTCACTGGCACATTAAATGTTTCTGGCCCTTGGTTTGTACAAACATTGCAAGTGAACCTGACCTATTTTTTTTTTTTGTTGTTGGGTGGCTCTTTGCACACGTTTTCATGTAGAAAAGCTAGACCCTGTTTCTCTCTGTGTGACATGTGGCTCAGTAGCTGTAAGACAAGTGAGATTTCTCATAGATATGCTATCAGGAATAACTAATATTCAAATTTTTTTTATGAAGCTACATCTCACCATGTGCCTCTTAAAAAGCAACATGCTGTGCTACTTGATTGCTAAATGTACTGTTGATGACTAATGGTCATTTTCTGACCATTAGTCATCGACAGCGGATTTGTGCAGAATTGCACCACAGTTGCATTTGATGCTCTAAGCCATCGCATACCTTCATGTTCGTATTAATATCCAGGGAGCAGCATTCTAATCATTTGTTTCTGTGGAGCTTCTGTACAGCCCTTTCCTCTCCTTTGGCAGCCATTCCAGTTCCCATTGGGGCAGTTTACTTTGTCTGAAATCTGCTGAGTTCTTGCCAAGACTCACAAACACGCCAAATGATGCCAGTGGCCACATGACCCTGTGGCACAAGGGGAAGACCATGAATCTTCCTGGTTTTCAAGAGGAACAAATGTTGAAATTTTCACTGAAGATGAGGAATGGGCTATGATGATGTGCATCTCCTCTCTGAGGATTGGAGGTGTGAGGTTTACTCCAGTCATTTGCTGGATTGGTCCATGGGCCTTGGAAGTTTAGTAAGGGATATGGTTTTTGGATATGTTGTTTATGGTTGTTGTTGTTTCAGGTCTAGTTTGGTGTTTCAGGTAAATAACCAATTAAATGCCAGCTCATAATCTCCTAATTAAAAAGCCCTTTCTAAGATTGAGTGTCTGGCATGGAGCTAAACATTATTACACTGGTTTGTATCCCAATCAAGTCAGCATAAATTAGAATTATAGATTTAGTCCTATCCTTCAGCAAATCTAAAACCCCTTTGACACTGGACAGCATTGACTTTAACGTCCATTGATTGTATGAAAACTATATCGACTATATTGTCCCTCGTACATGATACATGACTGACACAATGGTTTAAACAAAGAGTAACATGAATTCAACTACATTTAAAATGAAAAAGTGATCTGGGTATCATGTTTTGAGCCAGAACTAAAGAGCTGGTCTGAAACTGAAAACAGGCCTTTAGAGTTGGGCTTGTTGTAGAATTGAATCTGAGGAGTTCAGTAAATTGAGTCTTACATTGACTTACAGACTTGAACATTCTGTCCACTTTGGGGTATTTTCAAGAAAAGTGTCAAAGTCTGAATGATTTTTGAAGTTGCATGTGTTTTGGTGTGTGTGTGTGTGTGTGTGTTTTTTTGTTTTTTTCGTAGCTTTTATTTTTATATGCTGTTTTGTTTGTGTGTGTCCCCCCCCCCCCTTTTTCTTTTCTCATTTTGTTTGAAATTCATGACTGAAGTCTAACTGGGATCCCTTGTGCTGCAAGTGTAGTGGGAATTGTTGCTGTTAAAATATTTTTTGAAATAAATTCGCTAGCTACTAACTGTCCCTTTCTGCAGTCCTGACCTGACCACTGGCCTGAGTTTACTAATCCTGCTGTAGGGCTTTAAAAAATATTTGATATTAACCCCAAATCTGTTTTTTTTTGTTTGTTTGTTTGTTTGTTTGTTTGTTTTTTTACTTTCAGTTTGATTTATGTATCACTCACTATCTGATTGGTGCTTGAAAACTGAATTCACACAGGGTGGTGGCCCGGGTGATGATCGGTGATATCAAAATAGTTTGTTTATTTTTTGTATTAAATGTAAAAGTGCTTTCTGTTTCTGCATTAAAGCACGAGAGGGAGTCGCTAATCACAAATACCTCTGCAGCAGTTTTATTTGTGAGACCACACTTCACGTGCTGTAGTAGCCTTGAAAAGGACTTTTTTTTTTTTTTGTTCTGTTCAAAGTGTAAAGAACTTCACTGCCCATCTTGTTTGCTGAACTTTATTCGTTTATTACCTGATGCGCCGGGGTACACTCACTGCTGCAGTTCCTGCCAAGCCCTGGTTGTGGTTGTTCTGCAGTATTCCTGTATGGGGGCTAATTGGCCAGGAAGTTTCCTATGATATGAAAACTGATGAGGTGAACGGGGTTACCAGACATCACATATATGTAACAGCGCCATTCTGTAGTTTCGTGTCTAGTCTGTTGTTCAACCCTTGGCCTGGTGATAAGCCTGCAATGTTCTGTCTTATCAACCCCTTAAGTTGCTCTCCCTCATCTCCCATTTCCCATAACCCTGACTGCATTCTCACCCAGAGCCCCAGAGGACTGCGCTTATCCCTGTCACAAATATTAAGCAAACATGTGATGTCACAACTGGGTACAAAAAGGCAGGGGGAAAGAGAGGAGGAAAAAAAGGGAGTGGGAGGTTAAGAAGAGACTGGCAGACTGGATGTCTCCACCGTGCCGGCAGCAGAAGGTATAAAGCTGAGAATCCCTACATAGTGCTTGTACAGCCACTGTTGCCTGGAGTTCATAGAGAATTCTGAACAAGTTGAGCTGAGACCAAGTCATCCAGCATGTCTGAGCAAAGAAGCTTCAGCAGGAACTCCGTGGCCGTGTGGTGCCTGGTGTTTATCGTGCTTGCCCAGCAGGTGAGTCTTACCTGTCCTTAACCTTCAGTTCGAATGTTAAGGTATAGTGATCTTGTCTTAGACCCAGATTACTTTAATTGACATGTCAATCAAACACAAACTTTGTTGTTATTTATCAACTAATTCTAAGTTGAATGTTCCACCTGTGGCCCTGCTCAAAATGTTATTTATTTATTTATTTTGTTTAGGTGTATTCCAGTCCTGTTCCAGGCCTGGACAGCAGATCTGACTCTTTGCAGGGGGCTCAGAGGTCACTCAGGAGGTCAGCGCGCATGACACCCCTTTGGAGGATCATGGGCACTAAACCCCATGGGGCTTACTGCCAGAATAGTTATGAGTGTTCCACAGGCATATGCAGGTATATTTGTTTTGTCAGTTGTCATCCCGGTATTTAAAAATGAATATTTTGCAAATTATTAAAGATTTGAAATTCATAAATTTTAATATAACCCTCTAACTTAATTTGAAAGATAATATATCTAATTGATTTTCTAAGTGAACTGTGGGCAAAAGCTGTTCTTTAAAGAGGCACCAATAATTTGCACTGCTCCTAAAAAAACATTTGTAAGCGTGCACAATTATTTCAAGTCATTTTTTAATGCAGTGTGGTCCAGTCTTGTTTGCTAAGGGCTGGAATGGCTGCAGGTTTTCAACCAATGGGCAGCACCCTAGATTTGACTTGTTTAATCTGGTCTACATCTTTAAACAGATCGTGTGGGCTCCTGCTTCACTGGCCTGCAGCCATACTGGCCTGCCGCAGATAAGACTGGGCACCTCTGCTGAAGTGTATATTTGTGTAACACAAGTGTTCCTTATTTCACAAACAGGAATGGGCACTGCTCCTTTAGCCAACCAGTAAAGTCCTAAGAGTGGGAATGGCTTCTGTTTCTTCAGCCCAATTGAGGAAGACTGGCCTGCACATGCACACAATCCTGTATTTTCCAAGTGGAATCATTTAAAATGTGGCCTGAGTCACTCAACACTGAAGGAAAATGTAACAGGCAAGACAGTGTATTAGAAGGTGGGCTGAGCAAAGTGTAGATTTGGTGATGTTTGTGTCGATCGAATGGACCTTTACAGATGGGCATACTTCTCTCACAAATAATTCATATAAACTCTCCAGTGTATAAACATGGACCTCATAACCTTCAGTACAGTATATTTATACTATTGTATTACAAAATATATTTAATATTATTCCTAACAGAGGTAATCACATTTAATACACCAACTATACTCTTCAGATTTCAGGTGGTGCTAGTTATGGGGGTTTATGGGTGTCAATTCATCTTTGAAAGCCTAGAACATGGAAAAGCCTTCAGGAGTAATGGGTCAGGCCATGTGTGGATGCTCGATTTGGCAGCATGTATGTAGAGACTGTGTAGAGTTTCAACCTGAGTGTCGTTGAACTACAGATATTACGGGGCAGAAAAGGGAGAGAAAGCATGAACGAAGGTGCAAAGGTACTCCGTCAACTACGGGAGGCTAATATTATCTTTTTACTCTGATGACTTCTGTTCTCAGTGTGTCTTGCTCTCTGTATCTGTCTGTCTCTTTGTCTCTCTCTCCTCTGTTTTTCAGGGATGTTTAATCCTGAAGTACACTTGCAGGCTTTGTCATACACTTTCATTTTAATGTGCCACAAACTATTTATTATATTCATCAATTTTTTATTTGTATTCTTATGAATGGCTTTGAAAATAAGTAATAATCTGATACTGTTACCTTAGTCAGGTATATGGATACATCATTGACCATATATGTGTACTGTATGTGTTCTTTCTACATTGTTCCTGTTATTCATGTTGCATGCAAAGTTGGAGTGAATACGTATTAAGTAAATAAAAGTACTTTTATATGACTTTTAAATGGATGTCTGAGATGCCTTTACTGAACGTCTAAAGGAATAGCCAGGGAAGTTTGCCTGTAGCATTCTCGGCTATGATAAACGGGTCCTCTCATGGTTTAACAGGCCATCCCACCCTAGAAAAAAGTTCAGAATTTCAGTTGATGCGATGTAAACATTCAGTTAAGAATGGGTATTGAGAACTGGTACTTAGTTGGTACTGTTTCTTGACTGAAATATCAGTAAGCTCCTACACAAAGTGTACTATCTTCATTTGTGAAGCATTAATGCATTCTAGCATAGCTGCATTTTCAAATGTTCAATGCAAGATTGGATTAATAGGATTAATTTAATGATCATTATCTGTGGTGACAATAGTTGAGTTACATGCCTGATGCAAAATTAAGATAAATAAAAGTCGTAACTCATAAGCTGGTGCTTTAGTTTTAGTTCATGTACTTGTCCAGGTTTGGTGCATGGTGTTCCTTTACTCTGCACTGCATACCCCAGCACTGACGCTTGATGCACATCACCACCAGATATTTGTAGCAAGTGCTTTTTCCTCATTAAATAGAGTGTGTAAAAATTGGCTTCACCATAATTGTACACAATGGTTTGTTGTGAAATAACATGGTGTATAAATTTACTAGCTCAAATTTGTTTTTAACAACAGTTAATATGTTAATTTGTGAACCCCGGTTTATGTTTATAATTAGATGTATAGTAATTTTATTCCCTATGAAAAAACAATAATCATTTTTATAATGAATTTTTATAAAATAAGCAATACTGTTAGATCTGGAGAAAGAATATGTTATAATTTGATTCTGTAAGATCTTATATGGAGCATTTGACTTATTCAATAAAAAAAATCTATACAGAAATTATGCAATTCAATTTTTTCTAGAAAATGCATGGAACTAGCATGGCCATTGACCATTCTACAGAACATGATTACATATACCAAGTGTCCTGATGGGCTGAAGTCCAGAACAGTTTAGAAATTCCCCTCTTCAAACACACTAAACCAGACAGCTAACAGGAGAGTTCAAACAGGTGTGGTTAAGCAGGAGAACCAACTCTGTTGGACACTTCAGGGCTGAAATAGTGCATCTCAGACACAGATATTCAGGCAATCCTCATAAAACCTCTGATCTGAACAAGAAGTCGTCAGATTACTCATATGCCTGCCACTCTATGATAACGTGCTACAGCAGCACACCAGGCATGCTCCCCTTCTCCACATCCATTCACAGCCAGAAAAGGTCAGCCAGGCACTTGCAACACAGAGAATGGATGAGCGATCAGAGACCTATAAATCGTAACTTTGACTCAACAGCAAACACATTAAACCCCTCAGGACATTCAGAAATGCACTCAGGGTCGCATGCTTTCCCTTCTTGGTTTTTTTTTGTTTTTTTTTGCTCAGGCTCTTTTTTTCTGATTTCAAATGGAATCTCTAGTTCTCCTGTTCCCCGTGAACAGAAAAAAAAAACAGCACAACCTAAACCTGGTGACTATTTGCAAGTAAAGCTTATTTATCATGTCAAACACAAGTTTTTTTTTCTGTTATAACACACCCTCCTCAACCTTCAGAGCTTACTAGTTAGATATTTAATGGGATCGAGTGTGCTGGGTACAGAGGAAACTAAACTGTACACAGCCAAGAGGCTCCAGAGGGTTGGCAACCTATTACGTAAATTAATACTATTTGTCAGTTATATAAGATGATCCTCCCTCATAGTCATTTTATACCTTTTAGGTGCACTTTGTAGGGATGCAATAACTGATTTTGCCCGGGCCAAACTTGTCAGTTTGAAATCCTCCCACTTTTATTTAACACAGATGTTCCTCCAAAACAACACAACAAATAATAACCATCTTGAAACTGTGATTAGGATAAAGGAGAGCTGCAAAATTTGTCATGACAAGGTCAGTTAATCTTTAATTCGTATAGAAAAAATATGCAGTAGGTAATCCCTTCAGAACAACACTACCTTCACAGAACAACGGAGTCTCATGCGGTCTTTTTAATCAAGACACATGGATGTAGTGCTTCTTTCAGCACAACCCCCTTGGTTTAGTTTATAATTTCATGTTGATCACCTAATCACGGCCTTCTTATGTATCAGGAAATACAGTGGAGGGATGCACCTTAATTCTTGGTCATTGATAAGAATTGCATTGTTGATCTTCTAAGGAGGATAAAAAATCAAGGCTATATTAAACGCAAGTGTTCCTTGTGAATGCTATCAGCAAATATTTTTATAACCTTCAGAAATGTTTTTTTTTTTTGCTTTGACAGTAAGCTACTTGTTTTTCCCGTTTTCAAGGACCTTATACTTCAGTACCTCAAGTAATCCATGCCAAGTAAATATAAAAATGGAGTGAGAGGTTATTTATTTACCTTGTTTAATGTGACCAATCCAAGCCCACAGTCAGCAACTTTGTGCATTTCTTGTGAAGTTTTTGCTCCTTGTCTGGGGGCCTTCTTGCCCTAAAGCTGGCCTGCCCAAACCTGTCCAGAAATGGCCACTGTGGGTGCAGGTTTTCATTCCAACCAAGCAGTAGGCACACCTAATTCCACCTCTGTAAACAGATAGTTTTGGTTTTCATTCTATATATATTATATACTGGTCGGGTTCATTGTGAAGTATTAATGCAGTATTCAATTTACAGTATAAAGTACTGGAGCAGTACTCAGTATTTCCTTGTGCAGTATTCAATATACTTTATATACTTGTACAGTACTTCGTGTACCACACAGCACGCTGTGTCAATCACAGTCTGTAAGTATTCCACTGTCTGTGCTGCTCTCTAGTGGAGACTTGTCAGACCAACATAAAACAAACATGTCGGGTTTTATGCCTGATGCGAAATGAAGCTTAAAAAAACCGATAAGCTGCTGCAATAGTTTTAGTTACACTCTACAGCAACCTGACTTGGTTTGCAGTGCTTCTGGATCTCAGCAGCTTATGTACACGTCCAGGTTTTGTGCATGGTGTTTCTTTGCTCCCTGCACTTCATACCCCAGCACTGACGAGGTGGATTCCTGCTGCCTGAACACGTGCACCGAAATGACCACTGACCCTCCGGGGCAGGACGTTCGTAGCTTGGTGTTACTGGGACGTTTGTCCAGTTTCAGATCGAAATACTTGTTGGTTTGTTGTTGAGACTGCTGTAAGGAAATACTCGAACAAATTTTTATTTTTTCACTCTTCAGTATTGCCACTCTTCCGGAGTTTCGTATTTTGTTTACAGTCTCCTCGGTCCGCTAGGGTGGTTAAATCCGGTGGTCTGCAGAAGTCGGTTGTTTATAAAACTTAATCCGCTGTGACAGCATTAGGAGACACCTATAAGTCACCAGGAGGCGTATTAGTAGCATTTTGGGAAGATTTACTTCAGGCATAATCTTCAAACGACCATGTCTGCGGAACTAGAGGATTGAGTTTGTAGAGAGAACGAAGATAGGTCGAGAAAATGAGGAGTCGCAGCAATTCTGGAGTCAAACTCGACAACTACGCTCGGATAGTTCAACAGACTATCCTTCGTTACCAAGTGAGTAACTCGCCAGTTTAACCTCCTGCCTCAAGTTTACGTTTATTGTTTGCATTTTGCTGCTGTATAGAAGGGACACGTCTATCGTGGGCACTAGATAAGAGATAAGATTACCTTTTATTAGGAAATCTGCAAGTGGACAGTACAAAAGAAGAACGTAAACGCATGTACACGTCAGATATATGTATGTATTTATGTACTAAGATGACCTATATGTATGAACACCGTGAATATATACATGTATATACTGGTACACATTGAAGTGTCCTCAGGTAGCAGAATACAGTGACAAGATACAGTAGGGACATCTGATAATTGCTTTCGATTCTTACCGCGCTGTCCTTGAAACACTGTTTTTTTTTTTTTCAATAAATCCTGAGCATATTTAGCTTGACTCTGACCAAAGAATCTGCGTTAATCTTGCTGTACAGATCTCAGCACTTTTTACCCATTAGCTATCACAATACCAAGCTGTCATTCAAATCTCCTGTCAGTTGGGTGGTCGTGCTGACCACGTTATTTTGGCACTACACGAGGCTGAATTTGGTTTCTTATTTGCTAGCTTACTATTAAAATATTCAGTACCACCTTAAATGGTACAGAAGGTACATTTTTACTCCCAAACACTGAAGTGGAATGGAAGAGTCAAACAGAACTGTCTTTTAATGTGAACTGACCAATCCTTTTAAACATTTGTTCTGTTAAGTTGGTAGATGGAAACTTCTTGCGTATGCAAATTGAATGAAAATTTAAACAGTCCAAGTTATGGTCTCAGCGTGTTTATGTTGGGGCCTTACATAATAAAACAGCTGACTAGCTGGATATCAGATGCCCTTCTGGTTCAAGATGTCCCTGTGTGTGCCAGCAGTGTCGGATTTCCAAGAAGTCTGCGATGCTCACTCAGAATAGAAATCACATCCACAGAAACTTTCTAGCAGGCAGACAATACAATGAACACTCCATGTGATTTTTCAAGACATGCTTCTCTTGTCTTTTTGAATTTGGTTTATTTGGATATGCAGAACAAGTCAACTGAAACCTTTGTCATTCTGATGGATGGTTACCTCCATGTGTAATACAACAGTCTGATTTGACATAATGTGATGCTTCCTTTATCTATTCCCATTTTGAATGATGTGTTTTTTTCCCCAATCATCTTGGCAATGTCTAGGACCCCGTGACTGGTCTTCTCCCTGCCAGCACAGAGCAGCCGGATGCCTGGGTCAGGGACAATGTCTACAGCATCATCTCAGTCTGGGCCCTTAGCCTGGCCTACAGAAAGAATGCAGATCGTGATGAGGATAAGGCCAAAGCCTATGAACTGGAGCAGGTAGGAGACAGTTTTGTTCTCCAGTTGATTTATTCAGAAGTCTTTGTCGTTTTTTCCTCACAAGAATAGTTACTGATGCAGTAAAATTAATTTACACCATTCTAATCCTTTTAAAATCCTTTTGTTAGTGCATAGATGGACTCATATTTTAGTGTTTTATTCTCATAACTGTGTAGCCCATGTTTCTGAATAACATATTGAATAATTTATGGAGTAGTGTACATACATTACCCAATAATATATATTTTTCATTAATATTTCATTTATATTTTCAGGGTAAGATGAGATAAACCTTTATTAGTCCCACTAGTAGGACATTTGTGTGTCCCAGCAAATTGGACAGCATAAGAGCAGCAAAATAAAAAAAACAGTAGAGTAAAAAAGTACAGTATTAAAAAGTGGACTATACAAAAAATCCAGAAATATATCTGTGAGTATTGGAAAACATATTTGTACACATACATGTACATGTTAACTTCAACAAATAAATGTATGTATGTACACATTGAGTATATGTTTGTATATGTGATGGATTGATTGATAAAAATAATAAAACGATAAAACATTAGCTAAATGTAATGTGTGTCTGGATCAGATATCAGTTGAAGTCTTTGTGCTTTTTTTGAGCTTTTTTAACCTGTTCAACATGGATGATCATATGTCTAGCTATGACGGAGAACTGATAATCTAGAAGCATAAATATACATAATACCCCCATCTCTATGCATCAGAATGTCCTTAGCGTATACTGAGTGTTAGAACTATCTTTGCACGTCCTCCTACAGTGTGGAGAAGAGTAGCCAGGCTGCTGTCGTTTCATGTTACTCTTTTAAGAGGAGATGAAAAGGTCAAAGTTAAATAAGTACTATTACTTTGTTTTACAGATATGTATAACATAACATGCCTTTGCTATTCTCTCTCTCTCTCTGTTTCTTTCTCTCTCTCAGAGTGTTGTGAAGCTGATGAGGGGCCTACTTCAATGCATTATGCGGCAGGTATCACAGAACCCCCCAGTGAATACAGACTATCTATTGACATTAAAAGCCAGTTAATTGATACTGAACACCCTCAGTATCTAATCCAGTTTGTTCTCGTAGTGACATGCCATTCGATTTCTTCTTGGCACATTTCAGTCCCTCCCACACACAACCTTCTGCTTAGAGAATGTGTTTGATATATCAGAAACGTAAAGGGTTTAACAGTTGTCTCTTGCTTTTTTCCTTCTCAGCTGGACAAAGTGGAGAAGTTCAAGTATAGCAAGACCAGTTTGGACTGTCTCCATGCCAAGTATAATACTCACACCTGTGCCACTGTCGTGGGGGACATGGAGTGGGGACACCTGCAGATGGATGCCACCTCCCTTTTCTTGCTGTTCCTGGCACAGATGACTGCATCAGGTATGCTTGGCATTAGTGCTGAACGAAAACATCACATAAGAAATAATACCATTTATGTACTAATATCATTTCACTGCATTTCTTACATAAGGTCAGAAACACTTTTTTATTACACTATGCATTTATGTTCACATTATGTGCATTTAGAAACTCTGTCCAGAGCCCTGAATCTGAAACCAGAAATGAACATTGCTTTACTAGAAACAAATCTATATAATAATTGTGTCTAACACAAAATTGACCAGTGAAATAGCGAGAAATATTTTGAAGGTTTTTTAAAAGATTATAGTGTTGTCTTTGTATTGTGACCCGTCAGAATTGTTGCAGATACTTTAGTCAGTGCTTGGATTGTCGTTGATCTCCAGAAAAATATTAAAATATTTGCCTGTGGGACCTATTAAAAATCCTAAAAGCACAAACTGAAAATAGGTGTCAGTGGTGTGTGCCTGTAGGAGTGCTCTTTTACTAAAATAGCTTGAGACCATTTAAAAATGTCAGTGTAAACACACTCACATCCACCAGGTCATCACTAGTGAGATATAAATAATCTATAAACAGTGTGTGAAAGCCTTAATATATTACGGGCTAAACTGTAAAGCGGTGTTCATTATTTGGTGTGATTTGGTTCCATCAGGTTTGCACATTGTTTACACTCAGGATGAAGTGGATTTGGTCCAGAATCTCTTGTTCTACATTGAGGCTGCATACAAAGTAGCAGTGAGTCTCCATAAGTGCTTATAAACATCTGGTCCATTTGTATCATTGTAGGAAGGTATTTCTAGTGTTATAGGTTTGCTTGATGTCTTTTTTTCTACTTTTTTCTACCTCTCAGGATTATGGAATGTGGGAGCGAGGAGATAAGACCAATCAGGGAATCCCTGAGCTCAATGCCAGCTCTATTGGCATGGCCAAAGTGAGTTTGTAATTTTAGATGAAGATTAATCACCTTGAGTAATACAAACTTTGTGTTTTAGTGGTCATAGTCTGGTTGTCAGGAAAAAATGTATCCATTATTGCGACTTATTTACTATTAATGTAAGGTAAAATAATACTGGGACATTTCTATTTGCCTTTCATCATAAAATATTCACACATTAATGGACAGTCCGTCTTTTCAAACAATGAAAAAGACCCAATAAACATAAAACATGGTTTTGAGGGACAGTTTGTATACAGAGTGTCATAAATTCATGTAAAATAACTTATTTTTATTGATCAGTAAATCTATACCTGTCTGCATGAGCTCTGTGTCACAAAATAGCCCCTTTCTTTCTCTTACATTTTTTGTTTTATTTCTCTTTTGCTATCTTTGCTGTGTCAAATTTACACACGGTGATTTTTCCATCTCTGCTTCGAGCAGCTGAGAATGCAGCTGAGGTGGCATGACAGAGGCCCCCAAGCGTTTCCTTGGTGTATGCACATTACCCCACACAGTCTCTGACCTAAATTTACCTCAACATGGCTCCTTTGTCACTGCCAGAGTCCCTGCCAGTGTCCTTTCATGCTTTTTCCGCAGACCTCCAGCCAACTGCAGTAAATGCTGGCTGTTCCTGCAGTAAAGTCTTGCTGTTCCTCTTGCTTTGCTCTGTGTAGTGAGTCATTGTGACTGTTATGGCCCTGGCATTGATTTGTGAATACTATTGCAGTGAAATGACACTCCAGAGTGAAAAGGCTCCAGTCAAATTCCCGGCCAGAGCTCCGAAACCAATAAAGTGAATGTTAGCTTTGTTTTTGTTTCGTGACCTGAAACTGTGTGAACTTGTATTCTTGCACAATATCTGAATGGAGTCTGTGTCTGCAGGCAGCAATGGAGGCTCTGGATGAGCTAAATCTGTTTGGGGCTAAAGGAGGACCAAGGTCAGTGGTCCACACGCTACCAGATGATATCCAGCACTGTCAGGTAAAACCAAAATAGATCTGATTCTGATTTCATAGCACTGTGCTTTCACTTCTCCCACAAATCTGTTTCAACTATCTTGTTGGGAAAGCCCTAACTGTTCATTACAACCACGGCAGTATTCACCAAATAAGACAAACACTGTAGTTACAATTCATGTTGATCAGATAAAGCTTTGACAAGAATGACTTAAACATCAATTCTATGAACCATTTTAATGGCTTTGCTTCACTGTGCAAATACCTAGATATCCAGCTATTGCCACCAGTTTTGACACCAAAAACATCTGGGGGCATTGGAACCATCAAACTAGTACATCAAAATAATATGTAATATGTTCAGATATCTCTGCGGAACATGAGCTGTCTGGGCACACTAAGTTTAGGTTTTATAGTATTTGCAGTTTATGAGACCATGGTGTCCTTTCTTTCCAGTCCATTCTTAACTCCATGTTACCCAGAGCCTCTACATCAAAAGAGGTTGATGCTGGTGTTCTTTCCATCATCTCCTACCCAGCCTTTGCTGTGGAGGACATGGAGCTAGTCAACATCACCAAGGAGGAAATTATTTCTAAACTGCAGGTAGGAACTTCTAGATATAGCAATGTTTAAATTATTTTAATATCATCTTTTTCTGACACCTAAATTTGTGTTTTCTGTAGGGGCGGTACGGCTGCTGTCGGTTCCTCAGAGATGGCCACAAAACACCTAAGGAGGTAGAACTCATCTCTGTTAACATGGACCGGACTGTCGCTGTTCTTTTAGACATCTGACACAAAACTATTTGGGCTTTTTCTGCATGTTTCAATTGATATCTTTCAAAACTCTTAACAATTTACCAATTAATGACTGCTCAGAGAGTGAGAATGCCTGTTGCCATCTGGCATGATCTATTTGATTTCTGTAAATTTGTGCGGTAAATGCTTCCATGTCCTTTCTGTAGGACCCCAACAGACTGTATTATGAGTCTGCTGAGCTGAAGTTGTTTGAGAACATTGAATGTGAGTGGCCTTTATTCTGGACCTACCTCATCCTGGATGGCATCTTTATAAACAGCCCAGAACAGGTAAAAAACACTGCACAGTGTGAAAGAAAATAAATGATTCCTTTAGATGTGAAGTAGAACTATTAGCAATGGAATTGAATATAGCTAATGATAAAAAATATACTTGAAGGCTGAATTTTAGATTGTAGAGACAATATTTTTCATACTTTACCCAATTTATATATAATAGATTTTGGCCTAATATAGAATATACTTCTGTTTTGTGGAATATATAAATCTGTTATTATAAAGTATATAACATTTTTCAACTGTTGTTTATTGTTGTGATGCTACATAGCCTTTGCCTGGCTAAATGCAACCGTGTTTGAAATTTGTCTCCTCAGGTGCAAGAGTACAGAGAAGCATTGGATGGTATACTTATAAAAGAAAAAGATGGAATACGTCTACTCCCTGAGCTCTACAGTGTCCCTGCTGATCGTGTGAGTGTTTAACACTCAAGTTGGTCACTGTGTAAGACTAGCTCTGCTTTGACCCCTTTTCCTTAAATTGAAAATCAGTGGAGTGAATGTCACTGTGATCTTTCAAAAGCAAATGGACATATATATATATACATATATCAATTTGCTTTCATATTCATGTGTATATATATATTCATGTGTATATGTTCCTAGGTGGATGAGGAGTATACGAACCCTCACTCTGTGGAGAGGATCCCTATGGGCAAGTGCCCCCTTAAGTGGGGTCAGTCACTCTATATCCTGGGAAACCTGCTGGCAGAGGTGAGAGTATAATCAGATCTTTGGATGTCTAATTTCATAAAACTTTTTCCCCATTCATACTCGTTTTCTGGTACTTTATGATTTCTTCTATGGTCATTCACTCTCTTAAAATATCCAAATGGTTTCGTAAATTTTAGTGGAAAGGAAATTTAAACTGCATTTTCTTCAAATTTCCATACCTCATTTACAAAACAATCATCTTAAATACTTTCAATTGGAAGTTTTTTGGGAAACCAGTAGTGGTTCTTGTGTAGAAGGTTGGCTTTTTAGCACAGTTTGGTAGTTGTCCTCCTCAAACAGACACCTTAAACATGACAAGAAACAGGTGCGTTTAACCAAGGCACTACAGAGCCAGAAATTAACACCCTTGTACAACTGATTTAATTCTTAATAAGCCTTTTGGCACCATCATTCTCAGGAATTAGTGTGTGATCTAACTGAAAATGAAATATTTCAGCAAGTTTATCATTCTATCTTAAGGGTTTCTTGGCTCCTGGAGAAATAGACCCACTAAACCGTCGATTCTCCACCATCCCCAAGCCTGATGTGGTTGTCCAAGGTAAGCGAAGTACAGTTTACCAAATGACGTAGAGTTGCTTTTGGTAAAAGAATCATTTCTTCTGCTTTTGCATATATTTTATGTGGTCCATGTTTGTCATGTCTTTCTTTTTTTTTTGGTGCAATGTAGTTTCCATTGTAGCAGAGAATGATGACATTAAGGCATTACTGTTGAAGCATGGAATAGAAGTGGAGACAGTGGCAGACATCCATCCCATCAGAGTGCAACCCTCCCGAGTTCTCAGCCACATTTATGCCAGACTAGGTAAGAAATATTGTGCACAGCTTTCCCATGTGGGGATGCATTGAAAATTCATAATACTTTATACTTTAGGATGAGATTTAATGCATATCACTGATCACTTACTTTGGTTCAGGTCAGCATAAATTATTCTGATTTGTTTATTTTGGGCCTGCACTTATATTTTCATATAGAAAATCTAATTACTTATTTCTTAAAGGGCGTAACAGAAGGCTGGGTCTGACTGGTAGGCCTTATCGCAGGATCGGCGTGTTGGGGACCTCTAAGCTGTACATCATTCGCAGCACTATCTTTACTTTTACACCTCAGGTACGGTGTGTTGTAGAGGACAAAACACTTTCTGGTTTTATTGGTGTAAATGAAGAGTATTTTTTTATAAATAATTATAAGCAAAATGTATTACGGTTAGGGACAGTAATATTCTTTCAAATATCCACAATTTTTGTTAGGTTTGGTCTCTTATGCTTTCTTTGTTGTATCTGTGTTTATCTGACTCTCTCTTGACAGTTCATCGATCATCAGCAGTTCTACTTGGCCCTGGATAACAGGATGATTGTGGAGATGCTGCGAACCGACCTTTCCTACCTTTCTTCTCGCTGGAGGATGACTGGCCGACCCACTGTCACCTTCCCTGTCTCCCAGACCATGCTGAGTGAGTGGAGCTGAGGGTATATTAAAAAGCTGCAGTGTTGGATTTATGAAATATATGAAGGTGGTACCAAGATTAGTTAGATCAAATTTATCCTTCTAATGTTCCAGATGCTTGGGTTTAGTTAAATTACATAACTAGGATATCAAAGATAAATTATCTGCACAACTTTAATGATATGAGAGAAGCGATTTTTCGAAGCGATTGCAAAAGCATAAAGTGACACAATTACTAAATATGGTTAAACATTGACAAACTAACAGTAATAAAATTACTTATCAATAACTTACTTTCCTGTATACCAAACTACTTTTGACATTTTCAAAAACAGCATTAAAATTTTTTTCTGTTTCATACCCCAAAAGCCCCCATTTTCATAAAAAGATTTAGCCAATTACATCAAGCTAGCTGCATAGTTTGTTGGTCAATAAATTTATACGAAAGTCATGTTACTAAAATAAAATTAATTCATTTTTATGTGTTTAAAAAAACTGCAATAATTGTTTACATCATGAAATGCATGACAATAGTTATATTTTTATAATAGTTATAGGCTTACTGTTAATACCTGGAAAAAATCAACACATAGATTCTTAGATTGCTTTGTCCACCTCTTGTACAGCAGTATTCGGCCAACATGGTAGGGAAGTGTTTCAATAAACTCTGGATGATCTGTGCATGATGGTATTATGTAATGTGATGTAATATTTAGGATGTTACAGTCCTACTGGAAGAATGTACACTGATATATAGAACATGAACAATATATAAAATATCTTCTAAACGAGAGCCAATAATAATTTTTCATGGTCATATTCGTGTTCAGCAGATTTTCAAATTTCAGGATTGACCAATGTAATTATTTGAAGCACTTTACCATGTGGCCAAAAAAATCAGATTAAGTATTATGTTTGTGTGCTTATTTATATTTGTAAAATATTAACTTTAAAAACCTTTGTTCTGGACTGTACACACCTAAAAGGCTTCCAGCACCCATGACTTTGGATGGGGCATTTGATGAGCTCCATGAAAATACGTGCATAACAAATGGTTTCTTTGCCCATGCTGCAACTATTTAACCCCAGTTTTTGACCCCATTATAAGTAACAAACTAAAAGTCTAATTTGATAGTCTAATATCATTAACCAGGTTCTTATTTTTTATTAACCAGGTATTTTCCAGTTATGGTTGATATTATTAGCTTTCTGACTATTTGAATCAATTGAGAAGCACAAGCCCAGGACAGGAAATGAAACTTCTTGTAAAAAGAAATGGGACAATTAGTTTGTTAAAATGTTTTTTTTTTTCTTTCCATTTTTTGTTACTCATTCAGCTGAGGACCACACAGACCTGGACCCAGCAGTACTGGCCACTCTGAAGAAACTCCAGGATGGCTACTTTGGAGGAGCCAGGTAGGAAAGAAGCAAAACATCTGATGAACATCTGATTTTCGTAATAATCTGTGTAACACTTTATCCTGACCCTTCCCTCCCTTTAGAATACAAACAGGAAAACTGTCCGAATTCCTCACCACCTCCTGTTTCGCTCACCTGAGCTTCCTGGATAGCGGTAAGACGCGCTCCAGCAGCATGAGCTGGGGCGAGGATGAGGATGATGAAGGGAGCTTCTGTAGTGAAGGCACTCTGCATGATCTGCATATTGATGATGGTAAGGGGAAAAAACTAGACACAAATCAAAATACTCTTGTATGGTTCTGACACTGTGTCGGATTTCTCTACCATCATTTGGAAGACAATTCTGAATATCTGGCTTTTATGTGCATAAAAGTTGTTTTGGGATAGAATGCATGTAAAAACCTACAAACGTAAAGGTGTATAATAGGAGCTGGTTAGAAGTATGTACAAACTAGGGGTGTGCAGAGTGACCATTATTTGTATCTGTAATTGTATTTGTTGAAAGGGTAAATGTATTCATATTTGTATCTATTTGTATTCGAGTAAAATTTATAATGAAGCGCGCAAACTCCGGAGCAGTGCTGGCGCTAGAGTGGACCAACTGGTTGGGCATCTAAGTGACTAAGTGGCACTATAGGACTTGGCCCTGGGGTGGCGGTGGTGGGTTTATGGTGTTTGCCGCTTGCTGGCTGATCTCCTGACAGCCGTATGACGGTTCCTTAATTTAAAAAAAAAAAAAAGTTATTTTTGCCTTTCCGAATACTGAATTCATATTTGGCTCCACCCCTAGTACAAACTAAAGCATGCATTCATCATCACAGTGGATATGTTTGTATAGAATGCATCAGTATTTTTAAGATATGTTGCCATGAATGCAATCACGCATGAGTTTTGATTGCAAAAGATGCTTCTATTTCCTTCTGGATAAATAAAGTTTTCTGATTCTGATTCTGATTCTAGTGCATGTGAAATGCAATAGTGCTCAGAATTAAATGATGTTGTTTAATTCTACCACATATTTGATCCATATATGGTATCCATTCATTTCCCACTATTGGCTGATTGCTAATACTAACTAACTAATCCATTGTCTTGGAGGCCTTTCTATTCTGCACATTTTTGTGTTTGTGCTGCTCCCAGAATACCTGTTTCAAATAATTAGCTCATTTATACACTTTTCCGAAGTTGAAGTATGTATATCTCGTGCTTTCCTGCCCTCAGATACAGATGATTTAGCTCAGTACCTGGATCAGCTCCTGGCTACAGCAGTGCCTCAGAAGGGTGTGACCGAACAACGCAGAGCGACTGGACTAGGCCTCTTCAAAGCTGCAGCTAATAAAACAAGGGAGATGGTGTCTCTAGTGAGCAAGGCTAAAGAGCTCCAAATCCATAGTGAGGATAGCTGTTCTCAACCTAGTTTGACTAATGTTTCCTTTACTCCTTTTTTCTTACTATTTCTGTGTCGTATTCCCTCATTCTTGTATTGTCATATTTTTCTTTTATCCTTTCAGATGTGCACATGTATTTGCCGACTAAGTTATTCCGATCTCCTCAACCCTCTCTTAATTTAAAACACTCGTCTGGATCAGGAACTAGCCAGGTACACAAAAACACACACACACGCTGTATATGGGGGAAAAAAAACAAATAATTTAAATAAATGGACGGTGATGTACAGTACTGTGCAAAAGTCTTAAGCCCCTGAGAATATGATATTTAAAAAATCTTTACCTGTGTTTTCAACATTTGGATATTAGGATGAATGCAAATAATATTAATACAGTAAATTGTGATTTTGAACTTTACCATTAAAAATATTGTAAATAAATATATAAAACATTGGGTATCATTCTGCACCTGCTTACAGTCAAACATGTCAAACATAGCTTTTGCAGAACCCCAGGGACAGTACAGCTCTTTTGTACAGTATAGTGCATCACAACTGTTGACATTGTCTTGATAATACAATCAAATTGCTATAAGCACGAAAATAATAAGACAGAAAAACAGTTTTTCTCTGTAAGTTGTTCCTCCACTGCAGGTTCCAGAGCTAGTTTTGTCATCAGACAGTGATTTGCCCCGTGGTGCTGATGGAGCTATAGACTATATGGCTCTGGCTCAACTCCTCAAAGACACACAGAGCCTCCAGGACCAGGCAGACATCCTCTACATCCTCTTTAAAGACAAGTCAGTTTTTGCTACACTGAGTGTTGTAATAAGCCAGATGCAAAATACATTTATTGTTCAGAAGGGCATGAATATTTAAAAGGCGATGCTTCGAATTACTCACTTATTTAACCTTTGTATTCCGCTTTAGTGACAGTCTTGCATATCAGACTCTTTGTCAGCCTGGTGCTTTTCACTGCTTAAACGCCTTACATTGCAGATCAAGGTGCTGCAGTCTTTTGTGTCAGAAGGTATGCTGAGTAGATATTTCTTCCATTGTGTGTGCATGCATGTTTTTTCTCTCAGGGGACTGGAGTGGGACACTCAGCTGCATGGGAAAGGCAGTACGGTGCACAAGCTGCTGCTGGAGCTGTATGAGAAGGCAGGAGACCTGCGGTACTGGGGCCTCATCCGTGTAATCACCGGGATGCTCCGCAAGAAAGTGGAGGAGCTTGACTGGGTGAGCAAACATGTGTTTAGAAGAAAATGCAAAGTTTTAACTTTATTATTTTGGTTGAATAAGATTTATAACATCAGTTGCTCATTGTTTTAATTTGTAGTCTTTATTTTTTAAACTTTTATTAACAACAGTCAACATAAATAAAAACAATAACCACAGTCCTGAGATTGGGCCCGAGCTCTCAAATAAAGATATATATTTATATATATATATATAGTTAGAATAAAGATATGAGGAAAAAATAAAGAAATAAAAATAGACAAACGTCAAGCAAAAATATAAATTGAAAGAGACATAAGTGGCCTATCCAACAAGATCCTGAACTGCTCTCCAACTTCTTTCAAAGTCTTCAGCTGTAGTTGTGCTGTCAACTGTTCCATTAAATATAACTGTCTGATTTTTTTGTATCCACTCTGGTTCAGGTTTCAACCAATAAGTTGTTATCTTTTTCTTTGCAGCCATTAGTAGGAGATGTAGCAAAGTTTTCTGATCATGGGACAGATAATCCGGGAATTTGACCAATTTGTAGTCATTATTACATTAGGTTTTGTGATTGGTAGACATTAGACTTCAGGTGAGATATTGTTGGCAATATGGTTTACATGGTTGGTCTTTGCAGGCCTGCTCTGATTTGCTAGCTCATCAGAAACACCTGACAGTGGGCTTACCACCAGAACCCAGAGAAAAGACCATCACTGCGTGAGTTAGCCACTGACCATGTCTCCAATGTTTAATTACTGTAACATACATGCTGTTGTCATAAGAAAACCTTATAATTCATGACCAATAGTCTTAAAAGTTAATGCTCACATTAATTTCAATAAAACTACATTAATAGAAGTGAAATGAAATGTATTCTGACTTTATGTAATGTTGATGATTAAAAGTCTGATTTGTATGCTGCTGCAGGCCCATGCCACCTGACCAACTGTTGAAACTGATTGATGAAGCCAGTGAGAACAACATCACAATCTCTATCCTCACCCAGGTTAGCTAGCATTTTATATCACTTTTTTTAAATAAATTGAGTGAAACATTTGGAAATAAAAGTTTTGGGTTATGTTTATAGTAGGGCTGCCCCCAAATAGTCGACTAAACGTTAGTCGCTATGAAGAAGGCTTGGTCGAATACATTTTTCATTAGTCGGTTAGTCGATTTTTTCTCGGCTGTCTGCTGCCGTGCTGCTTTAAGACTCGTCTGGAACCAACTGTTTCGTTTTGTGGCAAACCAAGAATAAGAAATAAAATCCCTCAGATTTTAATCCATTCTGATGACTGTAATTACCGTATTTTTCGGCCTATAAGATGCTTTGGAATATAAGAGGCAGCCAATTTTCAAGGAGGAAGTCTTTTGTCAAAACTTTTGTCCACTCTAGACACATAAGGTCTCGTCTCGTTATAGTCAACGAAAATGAAGAGACACTTTAGCACAGATTTTATATTGTAAACCACATTTAGTCTCATTCTATTTCGTCAACAATTACATTATAGATTTCGTTTCGTTATCGTCACATGACCAGCATTAATGTCGCGTCTCGTCTCGTTTTTGTCACGAGGG
>JBBKCR010000012.1:9748638-9764359 GCA_037577295.1 Ladigesia roloffi | reverse complement strand
TAGAATTACATAATGGGGAAACAACATTTCTAGACACTTGTTTCAACATCATATTTTTTTTACTTTTTTCTGTTATTCTGTTATTAAGGTTTCGACATTTGATATGTCATCTTTGTCAATGTAACTAAATATTTATTCTATGTTTTTTTCTTTGGATTTTTGTTCAGTCTATCTTTTTCACTTTTAATGTATTGCTGTCTTGTCTGGAAATTGAAGAATGTCTGAGATTTGCATAGTCAAATTGTACAGTGTAATCTATTTTAAGTGGTCTGTAACTAAGATATCACCTTTCTTTATTTCCAGTAAGAGTGAGCGTTCTTTTAAGCCTTTTGCCTGTTGTCATCGGTGGCTTAGGTAAGGGAGCTTAACCTGAGCTCATTTGCATAAAAGACAACAGAATTCATCCACTGTGAACCTCATTAAATCAGGACAGCATAATCATATTTCTATGTTTTTGCAATGACTCCCCTTTGGCAGAGACCAATGGTTTTTGTCTCTGTTCCCTTGAAGGGGCAAGATACCTTTACGACTGCCCAAAACAACCGATGGTTCCCGTGTACCTGCTGGTTGGAGGAGTGGCCTGTCTGAGTGTACAGATATTCCCCACATGTTATTGCACACAGTCAGATGGGAAGCGCACCCTTCCATGCCGAATTTTCAACTTTTTGCTACTCATTTTTTGTCCTGTTTGGTTTATCACAGGTGAGAGTGAATCTGAAATCATTTAGCATTTTTAATCCATATCATTGTGTATTTCTTAATGAAATATAAGCGAAGGGCATTGCTGAATAATAGATAAGGTATACTATATTGACAAAAGTGCAGATTCTGTAAGTGCTATGGTATGACGAGACAGTTTTAATTTTAAGCGAATCAAGCTTGAGGCAGGATCAACAGTTTAAAACGTGTGCAGCCTGCTGTACTGGAATCTGTAGTTACAGTTTGCTTACTGAATTTCAGCAGAAATCAGAAGAAATCTATGTAAAATACTAATGTCTAAATTCTATGTTCTGTTCCAGGTAGTGTATTTGTATACACGTCGTATGAACCAAACTACGAGATTCGTTTGTCTGCGGAATTCTGTGAGAGGATACTTTACCAGGTTGCTTTCTGGATTACAAACATCATATATATATTATTTCCATTAGCACTTTTGTGTTACGGCTGGAGAACATGTTCTGAAAAGAGAGCTCCTGATAAATGCAGCATCAGCACAATATCATGAGAATGGTGTGAAATAAAAATGAACCCAAAGCACGAATTTGTTGTAAGAGGGTAACAGTATCTTCCTTACAGGAGTAAAAGAATCTTGTGTCCTTTTGATGTTTCAAAACATTTACATATCATAAAATGAATAAAACTTTCAAAGTGGATTCTGGATTTTCTCTCTAAACTTTCTCAATCACAATTCAATGTTGTTAATCGAGTGTGTGTTTATTAATATTAATGGTTTATTATTGTGCATGTATTTTGCTTCATTTTGGTATATTTATGGATTGGCCAATTTCTCATTGTTAAATTGAATAACAACTAAAGAGATTAACCAGGGCCCGGTTTCTCGATAACAAACACACTTAGCACGCTAAGAAGATTTTCTAAGATATATCTTACCCAAGTTGTTTACATTTCCAAGTGTGTTTCTCAAACCATCCCTTAGGAAGCTTCTTAAGTCGCTGCCTCTTACGTGCAACGTTACAGGAGACATCGATTGCTCAGGAAAATTTTTTTACCCACCTTTACAAAGGGTGCCGATAATGTAAAATCTGATTCATTCAACCCTTTTAAAAAGCTATAGAGGACACTCAACTATAAAGTTTTAAATTATGAAATTATTTTTTGTGGTATGTTTGTGTGACCCACAAACACTGGACATTACAGATGAGTTAATGGTCACATGACAAGCCACATGACAACTAGAGCATAATACAGTAAACTCCTGTAAACAGCTGTATCTTCCTGACAGTTGACTTCAAATTATTCAAAATGAGAGTTCACTGTGGGTTCACTTCGAATGAGTCAACAAGTGTAACAAACACTTAATATTTCATTGGGTTGCTCTTGTCTTCTTCCTGTATGCTGACTTCTTTCTGCTTCCTGTTCTATATTGTTTTATAAATACAGAATTTATGTAAGATGTAGTATTTCAGAATGTATTTCAGAAAGACAATATTAAAAAAATGCCATCCTCAGACTCTCATACACTCTTGTTTTTAAAAAACACAAGTGTTTCTGTGATGTCATAAAACCAGCTCCAAAACCAGCTTTGCACACCACCACCCCACCCATTCATGCTGAGGTGTTGAGACGTGCAGCGTAGCCAATCAGAAAAGAAGGATTAAGAGAGGTTGGAGAACAGTAAATACTAATTTGTATATGAATGCACACACAAACACTACTGAATCTGGGGGAAAATATATACGATGTGGATCCAGGACATGGGAGCTATAAATAACTATATCCAGAAATGTGAAAAGCATTTTTATTTGAAAGAACTCACAGATATTTTACATATTCTGGCAAAAAAAAATTTCCCACTGTTTGCCAAGATCCATCTGAAACTTATTTTTAAGTTTTACAAACTCTAATGTTTTAAGTAGCTGTTAAAAACCTGTTTTGTACCTCCAAGAATGAATAGTTAACCTTTTGTTATGTGAAAACACACCACACAATGTTAACAATTCTCACAGGGGCAACTCCCTAACCACAAGGCCTCCAGCTGCCTTTACTGTGTGTGTAGGTTCTACACACTTGTTCTTTTCAACATCTACTGAATGGTTCTTCTGCGTCAATAGGTGTAGGACTCTTACTGCCAAAAAACACTTATTTTACTGAGCTGGGATGTCAGATGTTCTCAGATGTTCACTGAGAAGGCAGTGATGTGTATAACAACTCAAAATAAAAATAAGAAACCGCTGCAATTATATTTCAAATCATCATGTCTATGAGTGTGACAACATGTACATGCCAGAATCTGTTAAATTCCAACACAAGCACCTGAATCACGTCATATTTAATGAGGAAAAGTATAAAAACACTGCTGTAATCAACACTCTTCTCTCGCAAGGTGACCAGTTGGATGGTAAAACACTAGAATTTCCAGAGCTGCATATTTACTGTAATTATATGTAGTAAATAATGTGCCACTAAAAATAAAAAAAAATACATAAAAAAGAGGGTTTTTATTACTCGGGCCACTTAACACAGTACACAATGAAACAGCACAACACAGAAAAAAAGAGATTTAAAAACAAAGGAGCTGAGGACACTTACAGTATTGTAACAGTGCTCAGCCTGGACAGAAGTTGGAAATATTCTGTTAGGCCTGGTAAAGCACTTTCTCAATGTCTTATCTCAGGGAGGAAGATTTCTCAAAGCTCTTAGGCAAGCCTAGACACCGCAGAGCTGTTAAAGTGAGCCAGTGAGATTCACTACGACAGTGCTGCCAAGATTACTGTGGCACAGCAAAACTACAAGAGACTCTCTTAGTTTATTTTATTTAGAAGAGCGGAAATTTATTGAGAAGAGCAGAAATAAAAAAACCCCCAGCTTGTTCTTGGTGCATATCAAATATGGAGACTGCAGAAAAAGTCGGTGTCTACAAATCATTCATTGGTAAGGAACACACTTTCAATATCAGTGTTGAATCTTTTGCTGTTTGTACTTTAGAAAGTGTTCCAGTAATGATTTCTGTTGTTCACAACAATACATTTTTGTTTGGGGATCACCTTCTAGTGATGCTGCATGTAATCGCATGGATGGTTTTCACAGCAGCTGCAGGATTGGGTAAACAGCACATTTTTTTCTGTTAAAAATGTCACATTAAATGTAAGAATTTCACTTATTTTAATGTATCATACATTAGGCATATTGCACATAGATGAAATTAGATCTTAGATCTATTAGGTGTTGTAATAACATGTGGTGAAACTTTTAAATCAAAGATCTTTGCTTAAATATTCAACAACCAGCCAAAAGCACCATGACATCTTTAGATCTGATCTCATTTGAAAAGCATAATGTTCCTGATACCATGTCAGAAAAATCTTGACTGCAGATCTATTGATTTGTGCAGTCCCTGATTACCTGCATCATGTTCCAAATATAGGGGCTATTCATTTCCATGAGTGTCCAATCCAGCCTCACATCCCCATCTATTTGATAATGATCGGAACATGTGGTATCCTTTCCCTGATGCTGGCCTACCTGAAGAACACGCTGCATGAAGGCATCCTGAGTCAGCTCTGCATCATCTGCATGTCCTTGATCCTGCTCTTCAGCATCTGCTGGATCCTTACCGGTAAGGAAGAAAGATAAATAGGATAGATGAATGAAAAAGGAATAGCACATAAGACTAGAATGCAGTAACAAGGCTGTTTAGTTTCTTAGGATTAAACAGTATTTAAAACTGATAAACAGGGGCTGTAAACCCGTGACATGAGCTCCGGAAACCCACAGATTCACCAGAATCAGATTTACAATGTGACAATAACCATTCACTGCATTAAGTGTATCCAGTGTTGTATAGTAACAAAGTAATAATACTTCACTACTGTACCAAAGTATGTTTTGGCAGTATCTGTACTTTACTTGAGTTTTTTTTGTCAACTTTCACTTTTAATTCACAACATTTGCTCATTTAATTATACCTTTACTCCGATTTCAGCGCAGATTTTACTCGTTACAAAAATCTAATTAATTTAGCATAGCAGGACTTCAGGAAGAAGTCTGAGAAGAGGAAGGCTGAACTCTTGCAAATTTGAAAGCCAACTTCTTTTGAGAATAAACAGATATTTTTTTTCAGTTTCAAGTAATGGCCGTGTTGTGCAAGGGTGCCAGCAAAGGAGGTTAGGGAGAAAAAACGAGGGAGGGAAGGTTAAATTAAGCTATTTAGAAAAAACAGGTTGGTGTTCTGTAAATTCTTAAAGCTTTGAAGACATTGTTTATGTTTCGAAGTACCAGATAAACTTCACAGTAACCTTATAGTTTATTTTAGTTTATTCAAAAATTCTGATGGATTTTTATATAACAGTATATAATTTTATATGACAGTTATATAACAATAGCCGACTCCTGTTTAGGCTTTAATAAAAATATTAAAAAAAACCCAAACCAATCTGTTTTAATGGATTTTTTTGCACTTTGTTGCCATATTGGGGCAGCTGGTGGCCAATCAGGAAGTTGTGGGTTCAATTCCCAAGACTGCTAACCACCACTGAGGTACCCTCAGCAAGGCACCGTCCCCACACACTGCTCCCTGGGCACCGTGTTCATGGCTGCCAGCTGCTTCACTTGGTGAATGGGTTAAATACAGAGGAAGTATTTCACACAGTTCACACTGTGTGCTGTGGTGAGTTCAGTAACAGAATGGTCACTTTCACTTTCTTATGCCACCAGCATGCAATAATGACACTCTAAACTGCAAAACATACCAACTTCAGAGGCTGCAGAGGCCCACATGAGATGAGTGTTTATGTAAGAAAAAAACAAGAACAGACTGAAACAGGAAGCTGTGGGATCAAGGAAATCAGGTTGCTCAAAAAAGTCTTCAGTTTTGCATAACAAAGAATAATGTAGGCCTACTTTTAAATTGCAGTCAGTCTAGAAGAAAGATATCTGGGAATATTATACAATAAAAGTCATTTGTTGATCAAAATGAACAATATTGGTTGTTGCATATAACATTTTGTCATTTATAATAACATTTTGTTGTTTATAATAGTTTTCTTTTTTTTTCAGGTACCTTCTGGGTTTACTCCGTCTATCCTCCAAAATATGACTCTTCAATTGTGAGACCCTACTGTCAGAGGACCCTTTATCTGTTTGCATTTTGGTTCAACAATTTGTGCTTCTTGTGTGGGTTTGTAGTATTTACTTGCTGTGTGTTTTATCTCCTGTATAAGTGTGTAATGGGGGCATTCTGTTAATGAAGTGCTTTTTATTTTAGAACTGTGGCAAGTGATTTAAAAAAAGTATATTTACATTGTACAATACATGGACATTGGGATGCCTGACCCATATACCAACAGTGACTTTAATAGAATTGCATACAAATGAAGTGATCTCCGTTCCAGATCATCTCAAAGGTGGATGGGGTTGAGGACAGGTCCTTGTGTGGGCCGGTCAAGTTCATCCACACCGAACTCCAATCCAATCATGGCTTATGGAGTTGGCTTTGTGGACTGGGACACACTTATGCTGGAACAGAAAAGGGCCTTCCTCAAACTGTGTCCACAATATTGAAATCATGGTGTTGAAGAATTAATCTTTAAATTAAAATGAAAGAAGTGTTCCCATTATTTTGTCCATTGTTTGTAATGAGAGTCCGCTTACCTATATAAAAAATAGCCTGCTTTTAGCCTATCACCATCCTCAGGTCCAACAAACTCAAAGGCCAGTGACACTGCAGGACCTCAACCAATCAACTGCCTTGGAACAGGACGGGTAAAGTTACAAAGTGCGTTTTTTTTCTACCACCCGTATTCCAAGAGGTACCTTTTCTGATTGGCTAGTAAATTTCGTCGAACTGCCTATGAGCCAATCATAACGTAGAAGGCGGGACATGACGGAAACAGGTGGGGAAAATAACGACCCGGTGAACCAAAACATTCGTGCAGATCTGACAGGTTTATGCCATGCCAGGGTTTTAAGTCAGTTCTTGCTTTTTGTGGAATGTTTTTGAAACTCTTTAAACCCGTATAGAAAACATCTCTTAGACGAGATGGCTGGTAAGTACAGACATGTATAGTGTAAATTTGTTTATTTGACCTGTGGATAGCCTGTAGTGGATGCCGTAACCTGAGCTGCCGGTTTAGCCTAGCCAAACCCAGTCCAGTTCATTCCTGTGGACAATAAAGGAAGGTGAACGTTGGCAGGCAGGCTTAGCTGGAGTTCTCCTTTTTATAATTACACCCTGCCATTCACACCGCTTCACAGAACATCCACCAATCTGGAAAATCAGGGTCTATCTGTCTGTGTCAGGCCTGTTATTCTGTTGCACTGAAGTGGAGATTTTCCTGGTAGAGTTTGTTGGTTTATTACAGGGAAACTGCAAGATGTATCTATCTATCTCTCTATCTCTGACTTTAATGACTTTACTAAGTATATGGGAAATTACTCTTCTCTTACAAAAAAGTTTCAGCAATGGATTTTCAGTAATTGTAACAAATCTGGTGGATGATCTCTGCATATTATAATTACTTTTTTTTTTACTGAGGACATGGTGAGGGCTATCTAGTTAGAACTCATCAGAAATGGACTGTTAAATCCTACTATTTATTTTTTAATGGACTTTTAACCTCAATAATTTCCAATCTCCTTAATGTTGCTTCTTCCTTGCTCTGGTTTGTTATACTGGTCAAGTTGCAGAACTGGTCGCAAAGTGCTTGCAGGCACGTGAAATGGCCTATTGTCCCTATAGCCACTTTCCAGTTGGCGCTGCAATCTTGACATCAGGAGGGACCATAATCACAGGTAAAATACAGGTGGGAAATTATTGATGGGCAGTTCAAATTCTGCAATATCTGCTGAGAGTTTTATCAAGTCTCCCTTTAGCTAGAGTAACATACCCTAAAATTCTATTTGTGTATGTGTGTTTGTGTGTGTGTTTGTGTATGTGTATTTCAGGCTGTAATGTAGAGAATGCTTCCTATGGCCTTACAGTGTGTGCTGAGAGGACAGCTATACAGAGAGCTGTAGCTGAGGGCCACAGAAGTTTTACAGCTATAGCAGTCACATGGTAAGATACATGTTTTATATACTGTACAATCAATAAAAAATACTGAGTAATAAACATATTGAATACCACTAGATTATGTCCTATTTTGCTAAAAGGAACATGGCCTATTGACTAGGGATGCATTGAAAGGATTTTTGGGGGTCAAAACGAAAATAAGGAAACACCCTAGCCGAAAAACTGAAACTGAAAACCCCCCAAAATGATTATTAAATTAAAATAATAATTTTGTACACAACTTTGAATATATTTATTTAGCATAAAAAAATCAAGAAAGTTGAAGTATTACACATTTAAATGTCTTCTTTCATAAAACTAGTGAATTCGTTTATAATATTCTGAGTGAAGTGGTTGAATAAATTATAACGTCATCACAGTTTCGGTCCGATAAAAAAAGAAATTCGGCCAAAACGGAAAATGCATTTGTTACCACCTTTGGTCCCCAAAAATTTGGTAGCCACATTTTCAATGCATCCCTATTATTGACCCATCTAGGCTTTACCCAAAGATTTTCTCTCTTGTAGCAACTGTTGCAGAGTTGGACAAGTTGTACAAGAATGTTGGTAAAATACTGCTCAACCTAAAAAAAAGCTGTAGTACATTTAGTTTGTAGTGTGGCAGTAAAATAATTTAAATTGGTTTGTAATATTAATGTTTAATATTTTAATGATTTTCTGTTAAAGAGTCACTACAAAAACTGCCTTTAATGAAGGAGCATGGGTCATTTACGTTTGCAATTTTTCTCAGTTACTGGACACAAATGGAAAAAATGCTGGGCAATTGTACTTAAGAGAAGATGTTGATGTTGAATTAACATTAATTGCTTTTGCTTTTTGCAGTGATATCAAAGATAGTTTTGTAGGACCCTGTGGGGCTTGTCGACAGGTCCTAATGGAGGTAAAAGCATCCACTTTACAGCAGTGGGACATTAGTAGCATAAGTAGTATTGTCTCATGTCACTGTTTTAATAAGTATTTATTCTGTCATTTATACTGTAATATGTTTATATTGCATTTGCTTGCTTTTACCTGATTCACTGACTGCATTTATTTCTTTCCTTCTTGTACTATCAGTTTGGTACAGAATGGGACATTTACTTGACCAAACCAGATGGTTCCTATAAGAAAACAAGCCTGAGGGACCTGCTGCCTTTAGCGTTCAGCCCAGCTCACCTGACAAAAGAATGAGTTTTAGAAACCTCTGAAATTCTGTATGTTTGAGTTCATATTAAATGTCCCATGACATGCTGATTTTGTAATGGTTTTATATAGGTCTGGATCTGGTCTCATTCGGAAATTCAGGCTTGGTGCTGAATTGCAGCCACTTTGAGCCAGTCCCACAATGAGATAAACTCTAGGATGTGCCGTTTCTGTGTCTGTTGCTTTAAATGATAATGAGGAGGAGAGAGGTGGAGCAAGGTGGAGGGTGGTGAAGAGGCCAGCTTGTGGTCACTAGCTGGTAATAGACAGTTGTATTTGTCAGTATTGAGATTAAGAATATTTCCTTGATTGCCAAACAGTTGCAATAAGACTCCTCAAATTTGACCCATTCTCATCTGATCACTCTGGTTTCAGACATCTCCCTTTCCCCTCATTGAAATGAATATGAAGGAGAATATCACGCACACCCTAATACTAATAGCATCATGGTTATCCAAATAACAAAAACTCGAGTTAATGTTTGTAATCACACACCATTCACACACATACCTTATACTAGCTATGTTTACATTTGCGACAGTAGCCTGTTAACTGGACTGTTAGCTTTTAGCTGCAGAGCTAATGATACAGCCACATTTTAAGCTAAGTCACCATATACAGCAAAGCAGCAAAATTATATAGCATTGAATTGACCTATTTGTCCAAGGTTTGTAGCTGAGCTAAGGAGAGTTTGTACTGATCCAGACTTCATTTTCAGCCTTTCAGCAATACCAGCTCATTATTGTGTTGGCAAATTTCCAGAGAAAATCAAATGAACCGTCTGCATGAAGGAACTAAAAATACATTTGTGCTCATTTGTAAATCTAAGCTAAACTTTAATGCAGAAGTTCTTTACACCTATCGCCATTTCTTGCTACTGCAGGACCATAGGCAGGCTAGGTGAACTCGTATTACTGTAAAAAAAAAAAATCTCACAAAGCGAAATTTTCATGTAATGGGGAAAAAAAAGGTAAATGATGCTGTGTTAAAAAATATCAGAACTTTAACAAAGTTTGTGTTTGCCATATTGAATGACCTGATATAAACAGACCTGAGCCTCTGATCTTTTGTCATTCTATATCCTTATATTTTAATAGGCAAAATAAGAAAGTGAAACTTTAAAATAATACTAATCTAGATATATATGTAAATTATTCATACTGAGCTGTGATGTAGAATTTAGATGATATAATACTGATTGTCAACTCAGATATTAGCACTGACTAATCAAAGTTTCACTTTCATCTCGTTGAATTATATGTGTAAACAAATCAGAATGTAGCCAAAGCAGTGCCACAGGAGGGCACTGCAGGCACAGTTAATGCATCCTGCCCAAATAGCCTGTTCAGCACTGAACTGGCAATAATTCAGTTTTGTTTTCACGAAGATAGGCACGAATACAAATGAGTCGCTTTCTTTTAGGAAATCAGATATATAATATATAACATGCAAATCAACAACATAGGGTTGCAACACAGCCATAAATGTCACTATTTTAAGAATATTGTATTGCCTTACATAGTATAGGTGTATATAACTAGGTTTAATGAAAGAGAAATCAAGCAAGGGAACCACTGTATATTGCTTTAAAGGGAAGATTTGTATTCCTGCAGTGTTGGTTATTATAGACCACTGTTATAGACCAAATCCTAATTGTAGGCCTTATTTTAATTAGTAGCTTGAACTATAAAAGGGATATACAAGAAATGAAATGCAAAAGAAAGTGTTCAGTAGAGAAAAGTCAGGCTGTCGCTGGGTTGGGCTAGTTTCTGTGCCCTCAGTGCCCCTCAGGCTGTTTGAAATTCTCCTCTGCGACAAGGCAGGGGCCTACGCTCTGTTCTGTCACCGGGGAAAACACTCTGACATTGTTCTCTGTGAGCAATGGAGGGAGACAGAGAAAAAGGGGAGGGGTGGAATAAAAGAGTGAGAGAGACTGGAATAGAGAACAAATTGCAAAAAGGAAAACAGTACAAGCTAGACTTCGCTTCCATCTCCAGAGAAAAACACTTCACTGCTCTTTACAGCACTGTGTATTTCATTTTGGAAGATTTGTGTGCAGGTTTTCTAAATGTTACAGAAATTAATCTTCTACTTTTTATTTAGACACTGTCATTTTCCTTGTCCTCAACAATCATGACTTTGTATGTTTTTCGTATATTTTTACTTGCAAATCAGTTAAGTTCACAAACATTTTATCCAATCACTCTCATATCAACTTACAGTGAAACTAACTATGCTGCTTCTTTTTAAACAATGAGCTGAACCACATCTTCCTAATGGCTGATTGCTCACCAAACAAGATTACAGTGTCAGGCATGATTAGCTCATTACACTATGTTTGCATCAAAATGTATTACCCAAGTGTCCATTAATTAAATATTGAAGAGTGTTGAAAGGGGTTAAGATAAGGTGGGCTTGTTAGCAGGGGTGGAAAATACGAAAGTAATTACACCGTTATATTGGTAGATTTGTACTTTACACGGGTATTAGTGACATTGCATACTTCCAAGAGAAACACGCTTTTACTCTTTTTCATTTTGACTTTCATATACTGGATAGATTAATAGAATTAAATTCGTATCAGTGTAAAATAAAACCTGTGGCTTTGATAATCTGCCATTGTGAGAGGACTTTTATTACAGAGGTGCACATTACACACCAGCTGAATAATACAAAACTCAGATTATCAGTTCTCTTTTCATAAGAAACTTGTAGATTTTCACCGTGACCTTTATCCTTGCTTGTTAGTCTATGTTATGTAGAGCTTCACCTTGTGCCCAGCATAGAATTTCTGACTATTATCCTGACTACATCCTGACTATTAACTTGATCTTAATATGTAATTTTGTAAATTGTTTAAAGGTGAAGATGTATTAGGACCGCATTTTGGTACATAAACCAAAAAAATACAAGAATCAAGAGTTTGAAATGTGCCCTTTAACTTAATTTGTACAGGGAACAAACTTGCATGTGGCATTGTAATGGAAACTTTTTGTCCGTTTGTTTAATATATTGATATGTACTCTTCCTATATTGATGTAAAGGTCAGCAAATAAACTGATCATGCATTGGGGCAGCTTGTGGTTAGGTGGTTAGTGAGTTGCCCTTGTGATCAGATGTTAGTGCCATTAGCATGGGTTTGAATCTCAGGACTGCTACTGTCTCCACACACTGCTATATCCTGTGAATGTGTTAAATGCAGAAAAATAATTTCACATTCTCCTCAGTGTGTGGTGAGTTTACGTATGACTATAAAAGGCCCCTTTAAATCAACCATAAGGATGACCCTCAATTTGATCTTTTTTATTTACTTTTATAAACCATTTAATTTAAATGATTTCACCTTTGAAATTCCCTATAGTCTATGTTTGGCTCTATATTCGAAGAGCTTAAAATAGTGTCTATACTTTCACTGTTCTTTTCCCACCAATGCTGAATACCTGACCTCAAGATTTCAAAGACATTCTTTTCATGAGTATAAAAGATAACACAAAGATAAAGTGAAACCAAGCACAAAGACACATCAACAAGAAAAAAAGAAGGGAGGGGGCAGACGAGGCACTGTTCTTCCTTCTCATGAGACAGTCGAAGAGAGCAGTTACCAGGGGTCAGGGCAGCTGTAACTGTGAGATAAGCGAGATGCAGTGAGAGTGCATTTACTGCCTTCAGCAAACACAGGCCACTGATGGACACACACTTCTCTCACCCAATCACTTGTGTACACAGACACCAAGTTTACCACAGTTAATTGGTAACATATCTAAATGTACAGAGTCTGGATATGAAGGCTGCATCTCTCATTGAACGTGTATTTTACAGACGACGGTGATTAGCATGTGAGTTTTAAAGTAAAAATCCCCTACAATTAAGTTTAAACCCGTGTCTGACCAATGCCTGTAGGGTTCGAGCTCAGAGAACTGTCTCCCTCAGAAGCTGGAAAGGGGGAGGAGAGAGCCCTTAATGTGAACACGAGACAACCACTTACAGTGTAAGATGGCCTTGAAGCCCAGACAGGACACAAGTAACTTTTTAAGTCAGGCTGAAGGAGCCAAGAGGTTGGGGTATAAAATCCAACATACATTTTGAATAAAACAGCAGCGTTGTATATTTCTGACTTTTATTAATACTTAGGTTTTTGTTCCAATCCTCCACAACATCATCAGGTGTATGCAAAGGTTTAGGCACCACATGTCAAAATAAATATTTATTTTCTAAATCAACCACATTACATCCACCTTAATGCACCTTAATTACACAGTTATTTATTATTTAATATACCATAGAATAAAAATAATAAAGCATATGTGCAGCAGTTAGGAAACATTTTCAACTATTTTCTGTTAAACAAATAGTCCACTAAATTGTCCACTAAAATGGCATATGGTTCTTTGTATAGGTTTTGATAAAGGGTCCATATCCTACTTTGTATTTTATTGGTTTATGTACCAAAACAATCCTAATACATTTTTACCTGACCGTTTCCAGCACCTCCTTATCCTGAGTTCAACTGGTTGTTTTTGTTGATGGCCCTTTAAGGCTGATGCATGTACAGTTTGACAGGTTTTTCTATACTGTGCCTCGTTCAGAAAGCAGTCAGGACACTTCAGTGAAAATAGATGATAATGGGCCTTAAACCAAAATGGCTGATATACAGATTACAGATCTTTTGCTTTAATGACATTATACAAACTATGACAATGGGCTCTTTCTCTGTCTGGACTGTACTGATTGACACTTTATATTAGTTTACATTACATATCATAACTTATTTTACTTCAAAAAGCAAGTAAATCTGTTTTTTCACAAACTCAGACCTCAAAATATATTTTTACAGTATCAGCAGAACATGTCATTCAAGTGTTGACATGCATCTATATTCACTCATATTTACACGTGACTACCCTTACACCACATGGACAATATGTGCAGCCCTGAGCAGAACATCCAGTGAGCCCAGGACATTCTGGGATGGACCATGAAAAAAATAAATGACATAGTGTAACAATCCGTGATTTGAGGGACATTTTTTCAAGTGCACACCAACAAAACAAACATCAACAAAAATTCTTATGTTAGAATTTTGTATGTGAGTCTGTTCTCTCTGCCTTGTTCTGTGTCCAATTTCATCTCTCAACTTTAATTCAAGTTAGTTTGAGTAAACAACAACAAAAAAGAACAATGTCAGCATTACTGCCCCTTCATGAACTCAAATGAAGAAAATGTCCATAGAAATACTGGCTCATATACAAAATACGCACTGTCCCTCTGTGGTAGAGTTATATTACAAAACACTGAAGGGAAAACAGCACCCCTCTAGAAGGCTTGGGCCAAAACCAGTTCCCTCCAGTTTCTGTAATATTTTTTTTTCCTAATGCCCTTCAGAGCAGGGTTTGGAGAGCTGGATCAGACAGGCTGGAGTAAGTCTACCCCAACTCCTGCTGAATATCTCTGCAAAGCCCAACTGAGCTATGAGAAAATAAACTTCTTTCTGTGGGGAAAGATGGTTCTAAAGGGTAAACAGGGCATATGGAACTGTTTAATAGAGAATGCCTTGAAGTTATGTTACCATCCTGGGATAGAGAGAAAAATTAGGCCAAAGGATGATCGAGAGGGAGAAGAGTGTGATTGTGGACTGTTATAACTACACTGTAATATGCTCTGTTTATGTGTATAATCATTTAAGTACATTAGACGCTTGCTTTCGCATCTTGATCTTTTGGCCTGACAGGTCAAAACAAACTGGACACTGACAAGGATTTTCGACTCAGTTTCATGATTTAAAAAAAATTGCTTTTTGTGGGTTTTGGTTGCTTTTAAAGCTTAAATTGGATTTTTTTAAAAACCATTCAGAGTGTTCTGATTTTAAATAAGCACACTGTAGAGCATGTAGGTAATGAGAACTAGGAGTAAATAGCACAGCCAGATAACAAAATAACCAGTGAAACTAAAAATGTATTCAAAGATTGTATATATATATTGGATATTAGTAAATATCAATATCAGTTGTAAGATGAATGTGTAGTAGGTAGAGTTGGTATATTATTGACTTACAAAGTCTTAAATGAAGATATTGCCCCCCTAGCGAGTTGTCAGAGCCACACTGACCACCCCCTCAACCCCGCCCCTCCACCCCCTCAACCCCGCCCCCCGCCCCCGAAACCAGCTAGCATCGACTCCCCACCCCCCTGAAACCACGCCTGATAGGGCTGTTATGCTGGCACTGATTAAAGTTATTAGCTTTGTAGGGATTATCATTTAATTTAATAACTTGGACTCATGCTGACTGTAATTTAATAAGTTACATTCATTCGCATTTATTGTGACGCAGTGGGCCAGATCAAATATCTTCAGGAGCTCGACAGCCGTGCCAGCCTACACAGCTTTTTATCAACTAATATTATCATGCGACAGACTCAGGCTGCTACAGTACTTTGAACTTTAACCACAGTTCTGTAATTATTTTATGACAGGCATATTACATGGGGTGTGAGGTTACATGCAGGTACATTTTTGAATAGGGAACCCAACTTCACCATGTTCCGTCCCTATTTCAGATATTTGCCTGTTTTAATGAGGTTACACGTGTTTATTCATGCTTAAAATAGCCAGCAGGCACGAACAACCAACTGCAGGGATACAAGGGCCCCACTGAACCAATATCCAACCAGTCTCCACAAATTTCACAGTAAAGTGAGCTGCACATCCCCCCACCCCTAATGCTTGTTCAAGAAATTCCAGTCCGTTCATGCGGACTCAGACACAGTCATGTAGAAAAAATAATATATATATT
>JBBKCR010000012.1:9711103-9723767 GCA_037577295.1 Ladigesia roloffi | reverse complement strand
AATGGGCGGTCCCTGCAATGTGAAGCAACAGGAACATTACTTCTTAATTCCTAAATATAACTTCAAAATATAACTTACATTTAAACAGCTAACAGGAATATTCCACATTTAACAAGGGAATTTTCCTCCACTGGGTTACACAATCACACAGCAGAACATTATTTAATGTACCTCTTAAAATCACTGTTCACAGATTAGTTTGCACGAATTGTGTGCGCTTGCTAAAAGTTTAATATTTTTGTTTACATTATGTACATTTACATTTACATTGTTCACAGACTAGTTTTCCTGGCAAAAAATAAATAGATAAATAAGATAATAATGTGAAAGCTTTACAAATTGTGTTCACTAGCTAGAAGTTGTATACTTTGTCATCTGTTTTTGTTAATAAACAATACTTTAAAATGTAATTTAATGAACCCTTTAATTTTGAAAAGCTTATATCGAAATATATATATAACGTTATCGTTCAATATGGGGAAAAATTATCGAGATTACATTTTTGCCATATCGCCCAGCCCTAACCAGCACCTTTCATTGTTCGGTCGAAAGTCGAGATGTGCAGCACAAGTTCTAGACTTGGCACCATGGTGGTGGAAATGAGCTAAGAGTGGGTCCAAAAATGAGACACTTTAGTATAGAGTTTGTTCTTTCCTCCCTTGGAACGGGAGCATTTATTTACTTTCACACACAGAGTTGTCATGCACACAAACACTCCACGTGCTACCACACACTGAAATATGACATCTCCCAGAATCAAAATATTTTACAGCCAAAACCAGTGGGCAGAGCTACCAGACCAGTTTCTCCTCCTTCCTACACTCTGCAGCTGAAACTGCAAAGAAAAATCCAAAATGGAATATGAGCGTTCGTTTTCCATTTTTTCCATTTTTGATTTGAGCACAAAAGGAGAAATCGGAAAACGAGCCGTTATCTGTTTTGTCGTTTTGGTTTTGAAAACAAAATCTGAAAATTTGGTTACATATTGAAAAACGAATAAACGAATGATACACGAATTCACCTGCCCCAAACTGACCCGTCAGGGGATCCAAACTGCCCCACCCAACCTGCAAATCTACGCGATCCGACCAGAGGAAAAAACTAATATTTTACATGAAATGCGTTTTGAAACTTTATTTATTTGCCTGGGACTACTTTAATTTATGGCAAACGCAATATCTGTGCATTCACGTAATGTCCTGCATAGGACATGAACACTAAATATTGTGGAAAACAAAGTAAGATTTGGACATAGGGGAAAGCTATAAGACATAAATTGGACTTCAGATTGGACCTTCTACTTGGACAAAATTTTAAGCTGGACCTCAGTGACTTTTAATTTAATACCCCTGGTATATTGATGTTCTGTATGTGACGTCACGCCTATAAGGACGTCCATGCTGGACGGCAGAAGCGAGTTTTAGTGCGATTGTTTTAGTAGCTAAAAAGAGATAACAGGGATACACAGCCATCGCAAAATAGACAAATCGTTTGAAGTGAAGTCCAGGGGGAGAGCATACGGCTCAGTTTTTAAGTCCTCTATAGAAAGCTTTTCAAAGTATGCATGTTTGTGGACAATACCCAGGTAGCCAACTTTCACTGATAACGGAACTGACATGTTTAAACAGCTGTGAACAAATGAAAAAGTCTATTATTTGTCACTAGTCCATTTCTGTCCATCCACTCTCACTAAATCAAACCCTCACTTCCGCCGTCCAGTATGGCGCGGTCACGTGATCACAGTCACGTGTCTGCAGAACATCAGTAAGCTAGAAGAGTAGTCACACCACAAGCAGCAGCGGCAACATGTACAAAGAAAACAACCCACTGAGAAAGGCACTCTATATGAGAGGACAAGCAAGCGATGGATTTTTGTTTTATATATAATCACATTTTAGACACAGTATTTCAATTTATTTTTGTTCAGAGGGAACCACATATTACCTCTAAAGGATTAATAAAGTGTATACATGTAAACTTAAAGTTCCTGTGTATTGTTTTACCTTAGGATGTTTTGTCATGTCATGTTAAATGACTGTGTTGAATAATTTGGTAAAAGTTTGAATTGTATTAGTTGCAGTAGTTTATTTTTTGCCATTTTATTTTCTTGTTCATGTTGATATTTTGTTCTGACATTTAAGTATTTAAGCTTTAAATAAACATGTAGGCAAAATTTTCAGTTTAGAAATGTTCTTTGGCCTAAATGGTGTTTTGTTATTTAGGAATATATATTTTGTTGTAGTGTTCAGTAACTTGCAAAATAGTAAAACAAATCTGTAGTTACAAAGTAATGTAAATACTACGATAAAATCTAAATCGTGATTTAACTGTTAAAAAATTGTGATATAAAATTTTTGCCATATCGCCCACCCCTATGTACATGATATAAATGATTACTTTTAGCTGTTAGCTGTTACGTTTCCTCAGTCTCATCAACATAGTTGTTTTGAATGCAGCCCTCCCTACCGCTGCAGTCTTTTTGGGCTCAGTGACGGTGGAGCTGGGAAAACGCGCACAGACACACACACACACACACACACACACACACACACTATAATGTTGTTTTGATGACCATAGGGCAGCTGTGCAGTGCTGGGGGTCTTGCGGGGCGTTTTACTGCTCTAAACGCCTGTGCGCTCTGACTGATGGTTTATTTCATCCCGCGCTCTGTGCCAAGCCCCGATGTCTGCGCTGCCAGCTGCGGTCCGTGTTTAGCGCAGTTTACTGGAAGTTACTGCGCTGCTTGGCGCGCGGCAGTCGGCGGACGCCGGTCTGAAAGAAGCGGCTGTCGCGTCGTGCGGCTGTAATTATGGAGAGTTATGGCTGTGTGAGTGAGCGGAGATCGATGGGCGCGCGCTTAAAGGCGTGATGCCGTCAGCTCGAGCCGGCCTGTGTTGTGGCGCGCGCAATAAAGCGCACTTAATTGCACAGTGCGATGCGCAAGATGCGCTCACGCAAGCACGCCCACGCGCACCCAGACACGCACGCACGCACATGCTGAATCAGCGAGCACGCACAGGAGACACATGACCTGCCCGCTGCTTTTGTGCTGTGCAGACGTTAAGGCTGACCTCGTGTTAACTTTGGGCAAATAAACAAAAGCTGCACACAGAGCTCCATTTATATATCAACCATAATATTACAACCACCTGCCTAATATATCTTAGGTCCACCTGCACACAAAACAGGTCTGACACGTAGAGACACGGACTGCTATTTGGCACCAAGAGATTATCAGAAGGTATTTTAATTCCTGTGCATTTGCGAGGTGGGACCTGCATGGATCAGACTCGTTTGTCCAGCACATCCCGCAGGTGCTCAGTCAGACTGAGATCTGGGGAATTTAGAAGCCGAGCATCTCTAACTTTTTGGTGTTAAGCTATTGCTCAACTATTTTGAATGTGTCAGGGTGCATTATCCTGATGAAAGAGGCATGAAGAGGTGTACTTGGCCTGAAATAGTGTTTGGGTAGGTGCTGTGTCAAAGTAACAGCCACATGACTGCCAGGATCTTCCTTGCAGAATTTTGTCCAGAACATCACACTGCCCTCACCAGCTTGTCTTCTACCTATAGTGCATCCGGGTGCCATTTCTTCCCTAAATGATGCACACACTCCTGGCAATCTACAAGATGTAAAAGAAAACATGATTCAAGAATGAGGTCAGCTTCTGCCATTGCTCCATTAAAATGCATATATACATGGCACTCTGACACTCTGTGGCAACACTGGTTCATACACAGAAAGATTTCTATCACAGGCATCAACTATTTCAACAGTTTGTGCTACAGTAGCTCTTCTGTGGGATTGAACCAGGTGGCCTGAAGAGCTCATGACCCTGTGATTGGCTGACCTTGATTGGACCAATTTTTACTACTTTTTTCTACTATTGTTAACACTCTGTGCTGTAGTGTGTTCACATATGACAGAATGGTCAATTTGCACTTTACACTTTACTTTTTCTACCATGAACTCCCCACATGACCTGCCGCTTTGAGGATGCTCTGTCCCAGTCGTCAAACCATTAGAATTTGGCCCAGGTTGCTCAGATGTTTGCCTGATTTTCCATCAACTGTTTTCACTAATCTTTCACACACCTTGACAGCTGAGACTGTGATATGAAAATCTTTGTTAGTCAGTCCACCTGCCAGTGGTTTTGATGTTGCAGCTCAATGCATGTGTGTTTGTGTATACATACATATACGTTGCCAAAAATTGCATCAGGACATTGCATAATCTCTTCATGCAGCAAGGTTCCTAGCTCAAAGACTGCTCAGATTGCTGACAGAGCTCGTCTGTCTCTATATTTTTGCTAACGTTTTCTTTCCCTCGTTGTTTCTGTTCACTGGGTCAAAACATTCCATGAATGTGAGGCATGTGGTAAGAATGTATAAGATGTGGCAAACAGTTTGGGCTTATGCCAGGGGGGTGGGGGGAACTATTAACAGACATGACAGAGTGGGTGCCAAACTCTGGGGGGCTGTTTGTGTCTGGTGGAAAAATGTCTGTGGGTTTGATTATTTTACAGACTTCAGCTAGCTTGTGGGCGACCACAAGAGACATCAATTAATATGAACTTACTCATCCTGTCTAACCCTCTGAAACCACATACCGCAGATTGAAATCTCTCTCTCTCTCTCTCTCTCTCTCTCTCTCTCTCTCTCTCTTACTCTCACCAGGTGAATATGCAACGTAAGGCTATTGTCCAGCTCTTCTTGGAAAAAAGAGAATTGCTTGAGGCCCAGCGTGTGAGGAGAGAAGGTACCATGGAACTAAATTATAGTAAATAAATGTATGATTCCATATAAGTGTTGTACACAAACCAATTACATAAAATTATATTGTGAAATGAACGACCACATTTCAAGAAGTTACTGACTGGCATGAATTTTGGACCCCATGTTTCACTACAGAGAGAGGTAGATCTAGAAATGAAATGCACCCCACTCTGTGCCAGCTATGGTCCAAGTGCAATGTATTAATAATAATGAAAGTGAAAAAAGATGTCTTTGGAGTGATGCCAAAGAATATCTTCCTAGATTTCCTAAAAAAACGTGTCATTAATGTTAAGGGTCTCTACTAAAAGCACAGGTATTTTCAGGGAACAATTTGGTTTGCTCACTACAGTTACAGGAACCAGACATCTGCAGATTCAAATGCTTATAAAAGCTACAGAAATGTATTGCACAAAACAGTGATGAATAATCACAACCACAGGAGAGATTTGAAAAATCAGTGGAATTACATATATGAAATATTTGCCAAACAAATGGACTAAATGCAGTTCTTTGTAGCAATGCTGTAGAAGAACAGTTTTTCCTGTGTCATCAGTCCAAACAATCTTTTTTTAAGTCTTTTATTTTTAAGACTATATTTCATGTTTGACCACCATCATCAAAAGGTGCCTCAGATTACCATCTCAGGCAACCAGAAAGGGACCATCTTTAGCATTTGTGTGTGATATTTACAGAGACGAAGAAACTTGGGACAACATGGCAGCTTGGGTAAACCAATGGGCACATGTTTCTAAAAGCTGCAACAGGAAGCTGTAGGCAGCTCGCTAACTGACGGGAGAAATTGCAGGTTAGAGCTGGATGGACGTACACCCAGAGAAACCAACTGGCACGAGGGCTGCGCAGGCTCTGTGGTTTTAGGGACATTGTAAACTAAGTGACCCTCTTGCTGAAGCCTGAAATAGCAAATTTCAATTTGCTATTTTGTGTAATTACGAATGGCCTTTGATAGCTGTTGTAATTATGCGATAACACATCTGGCCTGGTTGCCCAAGTGCAGAATGGAACGATACTAGTTGGAACAGTGGAAAAACAGAGGTGCTGTAATAGTGGCCAAAAAGACTGACCAGAAAAAAAACACACATTTAAAACACAAGGTCTATTAGAGCTTAATAAACAGACGAAGAGCTTCAACTGACACCTGACAGCCATTTGAAATCAGAGCCAAAAACGCTTATCCGCAATCGTTTCTTGAGGCATCATTGATCTCCTGCCTATAAATAGCATCCTGTGGGGACAGTGGGGGGCTGGGAGTTCATTCAGTGCGCCAGCAATAACAGTCGCGTGAACCGCTTGTCGGGGCTCCCTTTGATGTTTACGGTTTGTGGCCTGAGCCGTATCAGATCATTTGCTGCACATTTTGATGGACTATTGGGAGTTCAGGCAGCTCCCATAAGCCCAGACACTGGAGGAAAAAAAACATCCACTGGAGAGGGCCGAGAAAAAAAAAAAACTCTCTTCGCCCATTTTTCAAGGTGGATTGTTTAATTTATTGCACTTACTTGAATAGTAGCCACGGCCGTTGCTCTCTCCCGTTTCACAGGAATCTTTACGGCCCCTTCAGGGTCACGAAAGAGCCACAGACCCCCTCTTCTAGCAGTTTCTCTCTTCATTTGTTTTCCATTTTTTTTCCGTCTCACTGCTATTTTTTTTTCTCAATTTGTTGACTGGAACCATCTGGCTGTGTGAAAAAAAAAACAGCGCATGGCTGCATGCTTGCTGAATACAATGGCTGAAAGGTGTAGAAACGAGGAAAGGAAAGGAAATATTCGAGCATCTGGACAGACAATCATGGTCTCAGCTGGTCGATGAATGATTTTAAATTAATTCATGATGTTTGAATCTGCACAAATGTTACAGGCCTGTAAGTTACAGGCAAATAGATAACTTATTTCTTATCTCTGCACCAGAATTCACTCCAGAAGTATTTATTATTTATTCAAAAATATCTCCTTTTTATTCCTTTGGCAAGTGGGAACAGGCAGAGGAAAAAGTGCAAATGGAAAAAAAGTGGCTTCTCACTTTGAAAGTAAGTTCTTTCTCTCTATTTCTCTCTCTCTCTCTCTCTCTCTCTCTCTCTCTCTATGTATATATATATATATATATGTGTGTGTGTGTGTGGGTGTGGGTGTGTGTGTGTGCATATCTACACCCTTGTTAAGTACTAAACTGAGCTTTATTTTCCAACAGTAACCAAAGACTCTCTCCAAAAAGGTAAGTTATGACAAACAGGGTCAGTTGCAGTAGGACTGTGTCATGCTGACTCTTCGGTACTGATGTCTGTATGTGTGTGTGTTACAGTAGGGACTGAAGGAATCATTAAGGGTTGGACTGAACAGCAGCTGAATATGTCCCAAGCTGTGCATTATAACGCAGATACCGGCATCTTCAAAGTGGTGCGAAGGGGTGTCTACTTCCTTTACTGTCAGGTAAGTGGGGCAAAACTGATTGCTTCTACCTTTTACCAGTAGACTGTTTCCATGGAAGAATCTAATGAAATTTGAACCTTTTGAACTGTAGATGTATCATTTAGGCTATTAGATATTATATAAGACTTAATATATCACAACCACAATAGTCAATACTGTGAAATGTGAATGGCATGTGGTAATGAGAGTGAGGAAGGGAGATGTGGACCTGCTGATTGGTTCTTGGAATTATGCCACAATATAACCACTGCTTTCCGAACAATCTTTTGTTCTATAGGGAACTGACATTAGATTGTAACATTTTGGCAGGTTTATTTTTAAAGATAATGTTCAGAAAAATAACATTTATGGTATATTTGGTGTCCAAATTGTCTCTATTTCTGCACTGCAGCCATGTGAATGGTGTCGCTAACAAGAAACACAAAGGACATTTTTGACACCCAACGCCCATTTAATGAAGAAAATGCTGATACACTTAGCAGTATGACAGCGTTTAGGTTCCTTTCATGCACTCATTTGTTTTCAGTCTGCCACCTAGACTGCACTCTCCCCAGCTCTCTCACCTTCTGTTTCCTTTCTTCCGCAGGTGCACTTCAATGAGAATCAGAGTCAGTATGTGAAGCTGGAAGTGTCTGTCCTGAAAGGCCCCTCGCTGCAGTGCATTGAGGGGTACGGCACCACTCCAGCAGCCGGCTCGCACCAGTTCCACTTCCTGAAGCCCTGCCAGGTTTCTGGCCTGCTGCTCCTAGACAAGGGGGCCGAGCTGAAGGCGGTTACAGTGAACTCCTTCAATCTGCAGGCCTCAGGCAAACATTACTTCGGCCTCTTCAGGGTTAACTAAAATACAGTTCAGCCTTACTGACTACACACAACGTTTTTAGGAGGACTACAGTAGTCAAAAGTCACTGGCTCCAAGGACCACTGTTTTTGTTTCTTTTGTTAAACCTGCATCTGTGTCTTCCCACCTGACGCCTCAGCTTTTGGTTGTTTCCGCTGGCAAAGAAGATAGTTCCAGTGACACCTGTCAGCGGTTTAAGCAAAGACTGCAAATGCAAAGTTGGCATTTATAAAAAAAAAAATCAGGACTTCAAAGCACTCAGAGACCTAAACTGTTGGACCATTTGACAGTGGATCTGTTTTGGATGACCAACTTTTGTAGCGTTTTATTGTAGCATGCTAAAGACAATGATCAATGAATACAACTGCCTGAAAGTGTGGAGTAGTCAGACGGAACGCAAAAAGATCAGAGATGACGGAGGAACCAATGGACATGGTAGCTTTAATCACCGATTGTTTGTTTGGACCAAACATTTGCCCTGAACCATATGTGCCTACTATTGTTCAGCCACACAAAAAAGAGAGTTTAGGTTTTTAATCAAATATGCACCAAATTATACTTGTTTCTTTATACTGACCTTCACAACCACTTTTGCTTCAAGTCTAACATTTAGCTCTACGTGTCTGGTATACTGTACTGTAGGTGTGTTTGACTTCAGATTGTGAAAATGCGGTACGGATTGTCGGCTGTTTTCATATTGTAGCTCCTCGTGTTTGTTGATGGAAATGAATCGTCTAATGAAGTCAATACGCATTTGTATTTTTTATTGTACAATGCAGTTTTATACAAGTTTTTTTACGGTAAAGTCCTAGTTTTGTATACTGTCTTCGTTGCATTTAATCTTGCTGATTAGCAGTGCGTGAAACAGCTAGTGTTTCACTGTGACCAAAAATGTATCAGGGTCTCTTGGCCTTAGGTCTTCCGTAAATATTGCCATTACTGTTAATTAAATCTGCAATGGAAACTTTGCCATCGTAAACACACTTTGTTGCAATTGGATTTCCTAATCATGCCTCTGCTTCCCTTTTGTATATCCTGCCCCCCCCGGCCCGGTCCCACTCCACCCCCACCGCCAGCACCCCTCGTTTCCCCCTAAAGCCCCTCTCTATTTCCCCATGCTTCCAGCTCTCACTTCCTGTATCATTATCTTGGCCGAATAGTTGAAAACCTTGGAGGAAAAACATGTGCTTGTTTGTATCTCCATCCAGTCTTTCCCCCTTTTTTCTACTTTTTTTGGGGTTGCTCCTTGCTCACAATCCACTTTTGGCTTGCTGCAGGGGTTTCTGCTTTACAGAAATGGCGTCCAAGATAAACTCGTCTGGGTTGAGGTGAAGTGTGGAATGGCTGCATGTGTGAGTGTAAATGGCCAGGACGAGCGCAAAGGCAGTTTAAAATTTCACGGCTCTTCCATCTGACTCTGAACTCAAATCTCTGAACTGTTTTTCTACTGTTCTGGAATTTGTTTGGACTTTAAATGTTTGTTTGACCATGACAATATAAATGATCTTCAACTAGTCTGAAAAACCGGTTGGTTTGGCTGAACTGTTACATAAAGCTTAAATGTTACATGATGTTAAATCTGTGCCAGCGATTTCACAATGGGCAAAGTAGGACGTGTGTGAAATTAGAGAGGTGCCTGATGATATGCTTTAACCTGATATTCAGTTTTACACAATAAATAAGGTTGTAAAAAAGATATGATCTGTTATTAACCCATTTTCACAGTAACCATAAAGTATATTTTCCAGTTTGCCATTTAACTTGAAATCGGCACACAATATATGAATTCAGTTTAATTATAAATTGATTTCATTTATTTGATTTAACTACAAAAAATATCTGATTTGTCAATTTCAATTTGACCAGTGTAATGGTCACTTGGAGCAGAAAGCGGTTAAAAGTCCCAAAAATTGTGTTTTTTTGGATGACCTTTCAGTAACTGCAGGGTTTGGCTGAGTAATAACAATAGCACCCTTGACTCATCCAAAGTGTCATTCCTAGCAACTAGTACGAATCATCAGTTTGTGGGTTCTGCAGTCTAAATATAAATGGCAAAAACACAAATCCAAATTTGCTTTAGTATAAAAGCAACGAATGTGCGTCTCCCTGTACTAAAAAAACTTATATTGCCACTATTGACAATAGAAACAGTTTTACATAGTGTTTTCATTTGAATCTTTATTACAAACAAAACAAAATGAAAAGAAAGATGTATTATTAACATGTTCCGTTCGTTGTCCACCCAGAGTCAAAGCACAACATAGCCACTGATTTGGAACTGGTTTAGAACTTACACAGTGACACTTATCATTAAATGAAAAAAACAAAAAAACAAAACCTAACACAAAACTGTTGAAAAAAGGAAAACAAATGGAAAATAGAAATATAGAGTGGACAAAAAGTGCTTGATACTACACTTCAAATCTCCCAATTACTGTCAAGCACTGAAATGTAGCAATTTTTCTCAGTCTTCACATGGGAGGTATGCCAGGGAGTGGAGCAAATAAATTAATGCTTCAACTCATCAACTATTTGAGTTGAGGCCTAGCTAAAGACAGTATAAGAGCAAGCAAGTACAGAGTTTACAGACTCTATTCGACTCTTTACAGTTGCTTTTAACCATTAATTAAGGCGCTTATGTTATAATACTGTGCATTTCAGGATCCAAAGGTGTCAACTCTGAGACTTTCCAGAGATGATGGAGGAATTTAGCTTTCGGATTTCAGATATAATAGACATATACATTATATTGTCAATGCATTTCAGAGTTACATAATGATCCACTTTGTAAAGGTTATTTATTTGCAAGCCCCAAATCCGCTGTAGATTGCAAGCTAGAAAGATGTTAATCATTTCGAAGTTTGTTCAACCTCTTCGTTGGCTATTCGTTACAATACGCCATATATAGAGAAACATTGTGGACTTATCTTTTAATTGTTTTTTTCTTATTTTCATTTGGTAGAAGCTTCGCAATCATAACATCAAGGACAACATCAACAGCAACGTCAACAATAATTATAGTTGCTATAACGAGGATTAAAAACACAGAAAAAACACAATGAATCAAGTTTAAATATGCAAACAATTCAGAAACTTTGTAAAAAGGAGAAGTAGAAATATGAAAAACATACAGGAGAGGAGTGCTGAGACATAAGGAAATGGGCGTTTTTTGTTTCAATGAAAGGAGGGGATAGTACAGTGACGGGATTGGGGGAGGAGAATTAGAAGCGCAGGACTATATCATACAGTCCTGTATAGTAACCATCAAGAAGTTGGCAGCGAAAAATAACTTTCAGAGGTATCAATTAATAACATTGCCTGGCTTAAAGCACATATAACCTCTGTACTTGACCAACCTATGTGCCATTCATCTAATTACATAACTTCAAAGCTTGTTTCGTCCAAGACAAAGCTAAGTGCCAAAAACAACTTTTCTATTCAACCCGGATATAACAATCAATACTGCATTTCCTTTCCTAATCCTTGTAGCCGTTGAAAAAAACCTAAGCTATTAACTGGGGTAGTTACAATAGCAAGATTTACAAAAGTCAGATTTAAGCTTACTAGATGACACTTCGCCACCATAACTGTTAATGTACTGAACCAAAAATTGCCCCAGCCCCACACTCTGTTAAGTTAGTTAACAAAGCATGGTCCACAGCTACGTGTACTGCAGCAATAAAAAAAAAACCCAATGTAAAAAGTCCTGCCGTTTGTTTGTGACATAAATTTAAAGAGTTGCGATGAAAGACTTGCTGAGACTGCACTATGGAACGATAGGCACAGCTTGATGCGTGGATGTTTCCTTCCATTGAAGCGTGACAAGCATGCTGCTGAAATAAGGGGGATGATAATATGAAGTCTGGCAAATGCTTTTACACACACACACACACACACACACATGCAGCTTCATCTCTGAGTCGGGGGGAGGCAGGGTTCTAGTGAGGTTCTGGGGTTGTGTGTGTGTGAGGGGGCTGTGTGTATGCACAGATTGCTTTGACTAATCAGATTATGAGCATTTGTTTGAGGCAGATTCTGATGTGTATAGAGACAGCAAGAGAGCAAGTCTACAACAAGGAGTGTATCAGTGTGTGTGTGTGTGTGTAAGAGAGAGAGAGAGTGAGAGAGAGAGTGAGAGACTTCTGTCTTGTTTACTGAGACTGTAACACTGGGTTTCATCAAAGCGTTTCTATTATAGTAGCTAGGTAGTTTGCCAGTTAAAGGCGCATATGCAAGTATGTGACGTGTGTTTAGAGGAAAACGTTTTCCTCATTTGATGTTCATTTTTGCTGATTATCTCCCAAATCTATTTACTGCATGTTCCCAGGTGTTGTAGGGGCCCCGGCAAATCCTTAAGAAAGGCTTAGATTTGTGTGAGCTAGAGTGTGTGTGTGTGTGTGTATGTGAGTGTAAGGTTGGCCTCAGTCGTCGATGCAGATCACTTCTCCAGTGCGTTGTTCTCTCCTTGCCATCAGAAGCTCCGCCTCTCTCTCTTTCTTAACTGACATGGGAGGCCCGTTCAGCACTGCAGGGAACACACACACACACACACACACACACACACACACACACACACACACACACACACACACACACACACACACAC
>JBBKCR010000012.1:9695060-9710480 GCA_037577295.1 Ladigesia roloffi | reverse complement strand
TTTCTTAACTGACATGTGGGGCCCGTTCAGCACTGCAGGGAACACACACACACACACACACACACACATATACACACACACACACACATATACACACACACACACACACACAAGCAGAGGAATCAGATACAGCAGCTTTTTCAGCAAGATAAGGCAGTTTAAGTCTTTCACGTTGCAGTTGTCCCCGATGATAACAAAAGCATGGTATGATTCAATATGAAAGATTATCGATTGTAACTCATTCAAACAAGCCGGGACTCTGTTGAAAGTGTGAATTCTAAGCATTCAATCGATACAATTTATGCCAAGTAATAACTCAACCTCAAAAGGCTGAGGCCATTTTCATTATGCTGACTCAGCCAACCGAATTACTCTAAGCCCTGGAAAGCCAGCCTTCACCTTCTTTCCTCATGCTCCTTTATTCACCTCTTCTTTCGTTAACCTGCATCTCTCTTTTCTATTACTCTCCCTCCTTCATACAATCCATCTTTACCCTTTGTCCTTCATTAATTTTCTCTTTCTCTGCTTATTTCTTGCTTTCCATTTGCAAGTTTGTTTTGCGGTGATTCAATTATTACCCCAGTTTGATATATATATATATTTGGTTAACATAGCAATAGGTTTGTAGATATATCTAACCAAAAGAGAATAATAACTAATTTGTTTTTTAAAACAAATACGGTATTACAGGTTACTGCCACAAACAAATCAAACAAACAAAAAAGACCTCAGGCCAGTGGTGATCTAATTTTAATGTGAAGTTTTTCATACATTCAGGATATAACAGTTCATGAAAATAATATAAAAAAATCCTATTGTGTCTTGAGCTACAAGCGGGTCAGTGTGATTGCTTATACATAATACACCCCCCATTCTCCACATACACAGTAAAATTCTACACAAAGTGTATCTATGGATCACGTGGCTCCTTAATCATGTCAAACTGCAACCTGTCAGCATGTGTCTTAACAGTTTTGTCTTTTTAAAAGAAATATATTTTAAAAGAATAAAAATATTCTACAAGGTTTCATAGTTAGACATACAGTAAACATTTAGTGGCTATGATTATGTTTGTATGGTATGAGATACTTTGCTTTTCATGTCTGGCTAACTATTCTCCTCTATTATATTATATTCTACACTACAGAAAAAGGATATTCTAGCATTCAGTACCTTTGGTTCTCAAAAATGATTCACAAAAAGTTCATTAACATTTCAAATCTATCTACATTCAAACTAGTCATGGAAAAATAGTCCAGCAATCAACAATGACCTGATTTATCAAAGGACGTCATGCATGTTAAAATGTTATCATTAAGCAATGCCAGAAAGAAGATAAAAACCTAAGACAATCACTATCTTGAATATCATAATCTGTTTTCAATAAAACAGTTCTGCATATATTCAATTCATTAGCAATTCAGATTCAAAAGGTGCTAAGCTTCGTCTATGTCTGATTTTATGTATGCTGTAACTGCTGTACACATACAGTATTTAACACACTCTTTCGAATACAAAATATAATTGAGGGAGTTTGTGGGCTCATAAACATACGGGTAAGGAAGTAAGCATTGAACAACATTGTTATCACACTGGATATTTCTCAAACAGAAGACAAACCAAAGAGCACCACAAGGCAAAACTAGTCTTGCCTTAAATATTTGAAATGTGACTTCGGTGAAGTGTCTGAAGTGTTGTGCAAAAACCATATCCACATCCACAATCTACAGTAGAAAAAGAAAATAAAGAGAAAGCTTATCAACCTCAAATCTGATTCGGACAATTTCATCAAACCTATAATGAAATGATCAAAACTAAACATCCCATACAACTTTGATGGGCAAAGAGACAAGGAGAAGATGGGAACAAACGAGTTCTCTATCACAACAAGGAAGACGAGAGCTAAAAACCCGACTTTTTAGGTCCTCAAAAGTCATGTTCTACATACAAGCCAAAGAAAATAACTCATATCTCACGATCAGATCTGAAGCAGCCATCTGCTTTCTGCTCTCTCTCTTTCTCACACACACACACAAACACACACACACTCTCTCTTTCTTCCACTTTCTCAGCAAACTTGATCCAGGGGAATCAAATACTTTAATTCACTGCCTCACTGTGCAGGTTTGCTCCTGCATAACTGCCTTCACTCTCTCTCCTACTCTCTCTGTAACCCAGAAAAACATTCAGTTGGCAGACGGCCTCCCCGACCCCAGCCTGTCTAAACAACCACTTCGCTTACACAATTAATCACTCACCTAGAGTCAATGAGAAAGAACCCACACACAGCATCAGTGTCAAATCGTCAGTTCACAGTGTGCTTTAGTGAACACACAAACACACACCTACACACTTTCAAATAGCCTCTAACCTTTATTTTTGCATACCTCAGATCCACAATTGTACAACATGTACCTATCAATGTATGCAAGTACACGCATAGACAAACACACAAAAATAGTCTGTGTGTGTGTGCCTATGGGGGCACCAAGAACGCTCCCACCACAGTCCTGCACTGTATAAGGGTCCCATTGGGGAGCTCATCTGGCTCCAGCTCAGCACAGAGCTTATCCTGGAAAGACTGCACCAATACGGAATTTCTGAACTGATAACGATAACCGATAATTAACAGCATGTGGCTGAAAAAAGGTTGACAATTTATTGTTTTTGTATTTTCAGAAGTACTTGATGCCATAATATGTACACGAAGTGAGTGTAAGACAGGTTAAATCTTTAACAAGGATTGTTATTACTAATCTTACAGTTATAGCTAAGTAACTTACAAGACATCATTATACATTATAGCCATAAATTTTGAAGAAACTGTAAAATATTTATGTAAATATTTTACACTATTTAGCAGACATGCGTTTGAAAGCCGTATCCAATAGTAGGTAAATGTAACTTGAGACTAGCCATACAATACTAAAACCAGCGCACGTGCTGGGATGGTAATTAATATCTCAAATTTTCCATGAGCAGAGCACTATGCTTTTTTAGTGTTTGAGAGTAGAATAGCCTACCTTTAGTGACTACACATGCATAAGTACATGCATAAGCTAAAAATAGTGCACCAGATTATCGGTTGTAATTATCTGCTGTAATTCCAATATCAGGGTGATAATATCAATTATATTTATTTATTTATCAATAAATGACAGCCTCTGATAGCCCTACTCTAAATCTACCTGAAGAAAAGAGCACATCTCCGATTCTACAGTACAAAATCAATATGAGGACTGAAATCCCAAGCAGTGATGGAATCAGGGCAGGACAGTTTAAGCTAAGAACAGTTAGATCCATTTCTAGAAAAAAGAGGCAATTATGATTGCTTTCCCAGTGTCAGATTTTCTGTGTTGACCTGAGGGTAACTGTGCACAGCCAACACAGACTTTATCAGCACTACTAATTTTTGCCCACTGTCAAGGTCATCAGTTTTAATTATATAGTGTGTAATACAGTGTCTTAAATGGTCAGCATGGTTTTGCCTCCTCAAACTGCAGAAGAAAAATAATCCAACCGTTGCTTTTGGCTACTCTCCAGGGTTCAGTAGAGTTTGAGATTTTTTTCTATTTATCCAGAGATGTGAAAAAAATGAAATGCAGGGATAAAACACGAGAATTCCATATGTCCATATATGTTGTATCATAGCAAAATCGAAGACTGTCCATCTAATGCTTCAACTGGTGATTCCCAAAGCCTCTGATTGAGATGGGAAATGTTGAACAAACAAAACAAACTTGCAATTTGTCCTTGGAATTCCTTCATTTTGACACTGTGAAAGGTTGCCATACTCCCTCTGTGTGTGAGCAAAGAAGGGGGGGGCAAGGGATTCAGCAAGAGAGAGAGAGGGAGAGAGAGAGAGAGAGTGTGTTTGTGTGTGAGAGAGAGAGAGATTTCCTTAGGAATTAGGGAGTAAAGGTCCTGGGCACTTAGACATGTGCACTCATTTTTCTTGCCAAGTGAAAGATGAATCCGCCGGGGTTTCTCTCAGAGCGAGAGATGAAAGGAAGAAGGGGGCAGAGGGAGTGAGAGAGAGGGGAGCTTTTGCAAGCCATCCCTCTGGCACAGTCCCCACAGCGCTTTTTCATAGAAGTGCTTGGGCGATTTCCTCCTATGTCACTCTCACTCGCCTCCTTTTATTCGATCACTCATCTCATTTGCTCCTTCTGTCTGTCTGTCCACCTCATGCCTGTTCATATTACTCCTGAGGTCTTCATTGTCATTGCTTTGGCAATCAGGAAGGTCATGTGGACTTTAAGTGGCACTCGACTCCACTCTTTCTTTCTTTTTCGGTCTGCTGCAATGCTTTCTGACAGCCCCTCTTCTGCACCCTCTCTCCACTTCTCCATGTCCATTTATCAGTTATATAGCTCCCTCACCATAAGTTCAGTGACTTTAGTTCAGTACTTTCTATTACTGCTTTCCCTCCCCATTTTTTCTTTCACTCTCCGTTTAACCTCATTTTTGCCTGTCAGTTTCCCCCTTTCTGTCTCTCTCTCTCTAAGCTTTTCTCCATGGCTCATATGCAGTTAGGGTTTTTTGGGCCGCCCATTGCGTGGCAAGTTCTCCACCGTGTTGCTCAGACGGTATTTGACGATGATGCTGTGTACTGTGGATTTTGGCATGCGTAGCTCCTGCCCGATTGACCCTTCTGACTTTCCATCCTTCCACAGGTCCACCACGCGCTGGCGCTGCAGGACGTCGTGCTCCTTGGTCTTCAGGCAGGGTAGGGCTTCTGTGGGGGCAGAAAGGTGGCACACTGTAGACAGTGGAGGGGCAGCGAGCGGGCTAGCAGCAGCAGCAAGATCAGATCAGAATGAGTGGAACAATATCAGTCCTTTAATTATGCACAGACAAATGATCAGTAGGTTCAAGGCAAGAGGGAGGCCTGGGGCCAATCAAAAATGAAAGAAAGAAAGAAAAGTTGGGTCATGGAATCCTCATTTGAACAAAATTTCAATTTCCAGTTTTTATCTTAGTCCATGGATGTAGCGATCCTTAGGATGTCCTTAGGATGTAATAATAAATTCTGCACTTTTGACAAAAAATGTGCAAAAACGAGGGTTGCTTATTCTATTGTCTTTTCTGTAGACATTAACACTTTGAAAAGTTTAAGAAGGCTTAGTGGCCATTTAATTATGGAGGAAAACACGTCTAAAATCATTTTCTCTGTAAAGTTCATGACTCAAAAAAAATAAAAAAATAAAAAAGCCTGAGTTTAAGCGTCAGTGACATAGGAATGAAAAACAAAAAATTATTTGTTCTTCAACTTTAAGAAAAAAGGTGAAACAGGGTCTACATTTTCCTAACATGGTGTAGGTTAAAGGGTTCATAGTGTTCATTTTGTTCCTTTCCATCTCTCTCCATATGTCTCTCACTCTCTCTTATCTCTCTCTCCAACTCTCACTCTCACTCCATCTCTTCCCCCTCCCAGCCTCTTGTTTCTTTTGTCTTTTTTGTTTAGTCTGGTGTGCTGTTTTCAGTCTCTCTCCTTGGCTTAGCTTATGTGGGGGGTCACCACAATCCTCTCAATTGGGGACCATAGGACTCAGGCTGGCCCCATGGGTGGCGTATTTTTAGGCCAGTCAAGGGTCAGAGCGTGCGGTGTCAGTGTGCAAAGCTCCATCTGCCTTTGTGTGCTCACCGTTAAGAAAACCAGCACATTTTCTGCCGTGTTGCTTTTTCTTTTTTTTCCCCTCCTCTTAAAAATATCCCTGGCCTGAAGAGAAAAAATGTTCCCTCGGCTAAGCGATTCCTGGCACGGCTAGGGCAGTGGATCAGCGTAATGACATTTTCAGAAAAAGCTCCATTGCACCAAAAAACGGGGCTACTATGTCTCCCACAGACGCCTTGGCTGAATGATGGGTATAGAAATACTCAATCAACAGTGCGCAGGAACACATGGGCTCCCTTAGGGTGAAAGTGTGCTCCGGTCACGTTTTAGAACAAATAAAAATACACACAGTCCGCCATAATCGACTTGTGTGTACCTTGCACTTGTTTATGCTGGTGCAAAATTAATTTTGAAGCAATAAACACAGTTTACTGGCAGAGCTAGAGTAGACGTTTTTTGGACCAGAGGAAAAGGGAGAATTATTTAGTCAAAGTTTCTCAGAGACTTTTCAAATTAAAATGCAACTGCTTCAGTCAAAACTGTAACAAGAGTCACATTTTGCAGAATAATTCACAGTTGAAGTATTTGGCTCATGTCACTGGGTTTTGTAACAACTGGCAGAATGATTTGCTTTGTTTACAGAGTTTCTGCTAGTTACATGTAGCCAATTCAAAATCCTCTCCACTCAGTTTCACACATGCATTGTGAGCTATTTGTTGGAGTGTGTTGGAAAGTAGCCTAGTATCTATGCAGATAGTTTCTGTACACATATGTGCCTCTCCTGGCTCACAGATCACCCCTTCTATTTGACATAATGTGGCCCCTCATAGTCAAATGTGAAAACACCACAGAATACAGTGTGAATAAATTGAAAAACAATGTCTGTATTTCACCCATTCACCAAGTGAAGTAGGGGGCTGCCACCAAAAAGGGGCATCCAGTGTGTGGGCACAGCACCTCGTCCCAGGGGATTTGAACTAGGGCTGGGTTCGAAGAATTAATTCACAGATCAATATCGATTCTCGCTCCAAAAATACGATATCGATTCAAAAATTTGCGGATCGATATTTTCCTGTCGCCAGGCTCGCGACCGCGCAAGGAAACTATAAAACTGTCACTCCACTCGTGTAGGTCAGCCGGGCGGATAGTGACTCAGTGGTTATTGCGCTCGCCCTGCAGTCAGAGAGTGTGGGTTCGATCCCCGAGACTGTCAGCAACCTCCAAGGTACTGAGCACGGTACCGTCCTCACCCGCTGCTCACCGGGTGCTGAGTGGCGGTCCGCTGCTTCACTCGGTGAACGGGTTAAATGCAGAGGACGAATTTCATGCTGTTCACACTGTGTACAACGGTGTGTTCATGTAGATCATTTTTGCTTTTTCTCCAGATAAATCTCTCAATACCTTAAGAGTAGGAGAGTCTTATCAGTCAAGCAGAATTTCCTAGACTGATTTGCTAGTGTTGATAGTTTTAACCAGTTATGGTCATTGTTTTTTTTTTTATTGCTATTCAATCAATTTTATGGTTACAGTTGTTCAGCCATTTTAGTGGTTATCATTTCATTGTCAAATAGACATATTCAAAACAGGGCTACTACCTTATTTAATTTCTTAAATGTAAGAAATTAAATAAGCCCTGGAATTTCTTTTCTATCTAAATTCTTTTAATTCATGACTCTCCCTCTCTCTCTGTTCCACACACACACACTGTTCCTGTTAGTTAATATTGCAGTCCGTCAACATAGGGTTATCCTCCACTCAAGTAAATTTATAACCAAGCCAAACTAGTATTAACACAAAGAATATCGAATCGAATCGGATTTAGAATCGAATCGGATCATGACCTTGAGAATCGGATCGATTCAGGAAATCGGCAACAAAACCCAGCCCTAATTTGAACCCACGTTCTGATCGCACAGGCAACTCTCGAACCACTAGGCCACCAGCTGCCCTTGATGTTACCATGGTGCTACATACTCTGATTGCGATTCAGTCCAATATGTACCTTCGGCACAAATCTTTAGGTAGGGAGTATGTTGTTTTTTCAACTTTCCTAAGTGTCCTAAGTCTACTTATGCAGAAATGTTTTTGTAAATGTGTCCTAAGTCTATTTATGCATATAGTTTTCTAAAATACAACAATTGTCAGGATTATAAGTTTTGTGTAGCACTTTAACAGCAAAACATTTACTAATATTCCCTACTTCTAAAACAATTTTGCATCAGAGAAAGTTGTATAAAATAAAATGCATACATATAATAAATCTGAAGTTTTCTGCAATACATTCGTCAATATTCTGAAACAACTGGCTTTCACAATAGTAAGAATGGAAGCATAATGCTGCAGGATTTATAAAAAACATTCTCATCTTGCCAAGAATGTTTGGAAGTACAGATGGTACACTATCAATTTTTCTGGACAAAAGACATTTCCCATTGTTCAGCCGATCAAAAGCCAAGAAGGTGCTATCAACAAGAGTGCATGCTGAATGTAACCAGTACAGCCTGTCAGAAGTCACGGCAAGATCAAGTAAGAACTTTTCCCCTAGCTGGTAGCCTAATAAATTAACATGTCAGAGAAACCATTCATAGAAGTGCCTTAAACAAAAAGTGATAACAAATCAAATTATACAATAAGGATAAAGCTGACTTAAACAAGTTCAGTAATGCAGATCTTTTCCCTTTAATTCAAACACCTGGATGATAATTACTGCTTTTCTAAAGCTACATTTTTTGAGAACACACAATCCTAAAGATACAACTCCAGCAAAAGAATGTATATAACATTTTCCTTCAAAAAATTTTCCGATTCCAATGATCTAACCCACATCCTCTTGAAACTGTCATTGACGTATTACAGGAAGTCTGTTTTAAGGTTTTGATCAGTCAAAGTTAACTTCATTTTCATCCACCTGCATAACTTCACACTCTTACATGATTTCTAATGATCAAATAATCAGCATATCTCAAAGAAAGGGATTATGTGACACATGCAAAGTTCTTTCCCAAAGCTTTCATGATTAAAGCTTACTAATGGTTCCATTATCGATTAAAAATGAGAAGTGAAATGAATCTTTGAAAAGGAGCAGGAAGCACTTCTTCTGTAATTAATTATATTAACTGATAAGCCAAAGCTGCAACTTTTACAAGTAAGGTTATGTTCCTTTGCTTAACTCTAACCTGGATGGTTAAAATAATCAAGTGAAACCATTGGTGTATCTTTCATCATGGTTTTGGAGAAGCCCTTTGTATAAGTGGAACAGCAGCACTCACCTGATATGAATGACCCTGGAGGCATCTGGCTATAGTTGGCCCCAGCCAGAGCCATGCCTCCTGGGGGTGCTGGTGTGAAAGGGGGGCCGTAGTTCTGCGGGGTGGCGTAAGGTCCTGGAGGAATAGGCTGGAGGGAAGGAAAACCATATCTTAGTATCACCTAACAAAATCACTTAAAACACAAACTCCTTCTTGTCCACCTGCAATTCTTATCTTGTGTGGCTCAAAATATATGAAAATGTTGCAACTGATGCAGATTTTAAAGTGTTATGGTATTAGTTATTTAAAAATATCAGCCAATACTTTTAATATGATACAAATTAAAATTACACCAATCCTTTAGGATAAACAGTGAGTTACAGATTGATGATTGTCAACTGTGAATAGTCAAATATAAATATTTATATCAGCTTCAATTAAAGTTTGCTTTTGTGTTACCATGTTAAAGTCATGTTAAATTGGGCAAGGGTTGATTAGGTATTTTGTACAGGAGTCTCCAAAAAGACAGGTGAATGTGAATTAAAATATAAAAAAGCCACAAATAATTATTGGGCAAGGTCCTGTTAGCGGCGTCCTTGTTTTGGTTTGGAGGAAGTTTTATTCCGAAAGGTGATGGGTTATGCTTTATTATGAGTCACATCTGGGTGTTTGTGTTTTGTCATTGGTTATTGGGATGTGAGCTTGATGTATTAAAAGTGTAAAAAATCGTATTCGTATTGCTGGTCAAGCATCATTCCTGAGGTTAATTTTTACGTTCTCTGATATCCGTTTAGTTTTTTATACAGGCACTTGTGCCTTTTATTATGTTTACTATTTTGACATAAATGGAAAATTAATATTGGTGTCCATATTTGCACCTGTCCTCACTGGGGAGGACACATTGTTTTTAGAGCAGAATTTTTGACAATATACATACATTTTAGGATAACTAATATGTTTATTCAATTTGGTTGTTGTGGAACTTAGATTGCCTTGTTTAATTGTGCATTTACCGGTGGTGTGTGTGTCTCATTGCCCTTGTTGGCCAGTCTGCTGAGAATGCTTCTCTCGGACATCTGCAAACGTGCTGCGATGGGTGGCACTCTGGAGAGTGTTGCCGGAAGCCGCGTTACATCTGCCTTCATATCGCTGAGCAGCTCCTCCAGTTGGTTGAGAACTGTAATTAAACCATGCCAACTGTGACAACACGCTAAACAAAAGGCATTCATGTATAAATCTGTAACTCGTCAACAGAACATTTATAAAACAAAAAAGTCCAGATCATGCTTTTACTAAAATTAGAAATGAACATTTTATTGGTGAATTTCATATATTCAAGAAGACATAAAGTCCTGCATAAATATAATATTTACATCAAAATACTTTGCTTTGTAAAATCTGTTGATCCTTCCATGCTCAAACACAGAACGGTTGAGCTAATAAACCCTCCTGAGCAGGTCGAAGTGGGTCTGTTAGAGCTAAGGGAAAATGGGCACGCCTGAGGCCCTCCAAGGGCAGAGTTGAGATTTTTTTCAACTTAAAAATAAAACATATCTTGATCATCAGTCCCTGTGCACATTTGTGGAATGTTTCAAAAAAGAATATATGCTTCATGGAATACTTCCAATGTTGTCCGTTTTATTTTGAACAGACTCTACAAACCCTTGGATGTTTAAGATATTTTTGTTTATTAAATCAATCATTCCTGCAACTGTACTAGTGATGATCTAAATGACAGTAAGGCCAAAAGTCTGTTTGTCTTTGTAGATTAACATAGCAATCAGAATTTGGGTTCCCAGGCAGTGCATTTTTAGCTGAAAATATTGAGAAATATGGAGCTCTTCGAGCAGGAACATTTCTTTTTTGGTGCATATGCTCAGCAAATGAGTGTTTTGCCATGTAGTATCCTCTACATACACAATGTCTTTGAATGGTCCCCCAGCATTTTCTGTGATCCTCAAATCATAAAAATCTGGACAGATCTAATGCATAAACAGATGTGAAAGACATGTGGGCATCACACACAGACATTCAACACATGACTGTGCGCTTTTTACCCTTGTGGAGGACAGCATTAGCAGGCTTGTTTCCAGCCAGTGACTCTTTGCTGAGATGTTGATGTGACTCAGCCAGGCACTCCACCTCAGCAAAGCGGGCATTCAGGGCCATAGCTGGGTGAGTAGGATCCTGGGTCATGTTGAGGTACGCTGCCCTACGTAGCTGCTCCTCAATTACCAACGCCTGCTCTAACAGCTGAGAGACAGGGAGAGAGGACCAGAGGAAGAACATAGTGAACAAAAGTACTGACAATCATATGTTCAACTCAGACAGGAACAGAAAGGATCAGGTGGTGGAGAGGAAGAAAAAAACAAAGATCCTAGAAAGGAATGAGAAATGATGTAGACTTTCTTTCAGAAAGGTAAAGAAAATAAATATAGTCAAAGGGACACAGAAGGGAAAAGAGCAGAAAAGAGAAAAGGTAAGCTTTAAAAGCCTGGTTTTTAAGGCAGGCAAACAAAAAATTGAAAAAAAAATAAACATTCGCAAAACATGTCATATATGCATGCACTCTGGATGAAACATGACAAAAACGGAAGTGGAACAACATCCCTGTATGTGGTATCCACAAAGAAATCAATCCACTGTAACAAATTTAGCTGTAGCGATTACATTTCAAAATGCAAATGAGAGAGAGAGAGAGAGAGAGAGAGAGAGAACAAAACAGGGCAGGGCAGGGGGGAAAGAGGGAATGAGGATGTAGAGAATGGGATATGAAACATGTGACAGAGCAGAACACCAAAACAGAGAGGATGCTGTTGCAACAGAAGCTTGAGTCAGCATGATGTGTGCCCCCATCACATGTTAACATGAAGATGAGTAAATTAGACACAGATATAAGACAGAGTATAACTAGTGTAGGGTTTTGGCAGTTTTACAGTATGCCGTGAGTTAATATGGTGTTGTTAAAAGGAAAATATATTTGTTTTTGTACATTTGTCTATATATGTGCATTTGTGTATGTTCACATGATGACACTTACTACAAAAACATGGAAAACATTTGTCAGGGGTCAGGGTGAAGAGATGGGACGCTTAGACGTTGACGGGGTGGGGGGTCGCTATGGCATCTCAATTCGTCCCAAGGTTGGTGGGAGGGCCAACGATTGACAATCTTTTTTTTTTTATGAAATCAATTTTTGCTTCTCATGGTTTCATATAGCCCCAGGGATCACATCATATCATACACATAATATCATAGAACGTATGTTGTGTATTCAATTAAAACATACAGGGTTAATTTAAGGCAGGTCTTACCAATCATAAAATATTTAAACAGAGTGTTTTTGTTGTTCTAATAATGTGGATTCAGTTTATGTTGGATGAGTTTATATTGGATGACAGTGCCACGAATACAGCCTTCTTTCTCGCATTATTGCTGTCCAGGACCTCATGAGTCCATTGGCTGAATCACCTATGGGACATAGTTTGTGCTCATAAAGTCATAAAATACTTGAACAGAGTGTTTTATGTTATAATAATGTTTTCAGCTTTTTATGGCAGAGCCACAAAGAGAGCCTTGCTTCAGAAAAGATTTATTACTGTCAGTAAATCACAAGCATAAGTCATGATATTAAGCTTTGTCTATACACATACATCTTTGCAAACCTATAACCTGTAATAAATCTTTTCTGAAGCAAGGCTCTATTTATGGATCTGCCAATCTGCCAATCTTTTCTGAAGCATTAAATAAGCTTTAATATTTTAATAAGTATTTTAATATAGTATATAATTTTTACTATTATTAATATTACTATATTATAATATTATTATTATTTTTTTTATTTTATTATTAAACTGCACAATCATTTCTGAACACCAGCAAATGCCTCACCTTAAACCTCCTGGCTAGGAACTTGTTCTTCATCTCCAAGAAGTTGCCCTTGTTGGCTTGTGACTTAAACGGCTCATTGACGATAGCAAACTGGGGGTCATTCTGAATGTCCTGCCATCTGGCATAGCCATGACTGAAACGGGTTAAATGTTAGGGAATAAACAAAACAACCAAAATACCATCACAGATATCTAGCCATGTGGCAGGAAAAGCTTTTTAAAAACTGAAATTATGTCTTACAAACTGTATTAATAAAAATATTCTTACATGCAATGTGTGTAGTTAGACTCAAAATCTGTGTATATGATGATGCAACTAATTTTCAAATGACTTGATTTGGGAGGTGGGGGAAGGTGGTACATTCATTAGTCATGTTATTTCTTCATTCGTACCACGCAGTGACGTACATCAGCATGTCTCATTCCATTCTCACTCACATAATGGGTCATATATAGTCATACATATTTTTACACATAAAGACATGCTGTTTCCATGGCAACAGCCACCATCACCAAGGATACTGTACGATGCCTGCCAGCAGCCAGAAGTCATGCCGTCGGTGCCAGATCTCATTCATCTTGCCAGAGGAGATTGCTGCTCGCTCTTCATTCTGCCACAGGGTGTGTAGCTCTGCAGAGAGGAAAATAGAAACATAGAAAAGAAAAACAGAGAAAATTATCATAAATGTAAAAAAACAAAACAAAACAAAACAACGTATCTCTATGTTTGTTGTTTAATGTGAAAACACCATGTGCCCTTAACATTGTATAAATATATGCCTAACATTCCTCATGCTATGTACACATTTTCTGTATCAGCATTAATCATGTTTCTTAAAATGCGTTGGATAAAACTCACACCAGAGCCATATATTTATGAAAATAAATACATTTATCATCACTATCATAACTACTTCTATTTCTACAAACTTCAGAATGTAAGCTGACATACTTTGATTTAATGATGCTACTGCGATAGTAAAGTTAAGTAAAGTTTAAGTAAAGTAAAGTTAAAAGAGGAAAGTGACATCATAAATAATAATGATGAATAATTTATTATACCAATATACATTAACATAAATATTTAACCATCTACTTATACTCTATAAACCCACGGTCACCAGCTCTGCATCCAGATATTTATCACCCAGCAGAGTTAATCTGTAGCCCCAAATTCTAACTTCAGATGTTCCTGACTGGCTGAGTGAAATATGGAATATGGGGGATCAGACGTGGATGTAAAGGTCGCAGTTTGGCAGCCACTGCTATGAGGAATAGATTCACCTTGTGCTCGTGAGAAAATCCTTTACCTGTGAATCCTCCATCTGCGATGTTGAACATGAACCGTGGGCGCTCGGTTGATTTGCCATTCCCCTTGATCGTGTCCTCCTTTTGCCCTTTGACCTCTTTTCCTAAATCTTTTTCTCCCTTAACCTCCTCTGTGTGTGGGAAAATAAACAGAGAACAATATAACTGAAAGGTTTATACACTGATGTTATAGAGAAAATGAGAGGTGCAGGAACTTATGCTGAGTGAGCTGAAAACAGGAGATTATTCAGACTACTGGCTACAGTTTTTAGCTCATCATGGTGCTCAAAAGACATGCAGGGTAGGAGATGCATTGTGCGCAAAAACACAAAGTAAAAATTGTTGAGAAAGTGGTTCTAATTTAAAAAAAAAACAGAAAAACAGCACACCCACAATATCTTCTCTGGTCTAGCTGAGAATACTGTTACAAAATCACACATCAGTCTGTGGCATGGTGGAGATTTGTGGATGCAGTAATTTGCTGTTTTCTGGAAGTTAAACAAGTTCACAGACTTTTTCTGCCAATATGCTGTTTTTAGTTTATTGAGTATTCACAAAGCAATATTTTGTCCCAGAGCCAACCTACAATCTGTAGCCACATAACATTTGGATTGAGAAAATGTATCTAACAATTAAAACATTTTCTGTGCTAACCCAACTTGCTGCAGTTAAAGATAAAATAGAAGTGAACAAAGAGACAGATCATTTCAAAATTCACCTTTCTTAATATCGGACACTTCAGGCTTCTCTTTTTTTTCTGGTGTTTCTGTGGGAACATTTGTCTCCTCACTCTTTTCTTTCTCTTCACCAGGTTTCTCACCCTTCTCTGTCACTTCAAAACAGACCAGCAGATTGAGACAACAACTTACTAAGACATATATTTCAGATCAACTTGATATTGAGTCAGGTTTTATCCTGAGACTGATCTATGCTGTAAAGGAAATCTCTACCTGGAGCCTCGTCTTTGACTGCAGGGTGGTCTGAGGTGGATTCCTCTTTAGATTTTTCAGTAACAGTCTCTGTCTTAGCACTCTCCTCCTCTCCACACTTTTCCTTCTCGCACCTTTCTTTTGGTGAGGGTGGAGTGGTGTCAGGAGATTCTTTTGCTTTAGAGTCACCTGTAGCCGCAGCTGTGGACGTTTCAGATGGCTCAGGCTTTTCAACTACCACAGGGTCTTTTTCGCACACCTTAACATCTGTAACAGGCTACAGTGCAAGAGCACGAGAAAAAGAAATTATATTTTTTAGCATGAACATTTTCCTGAAAACGTGCAATCAGAGATTTACACACACACACACACACACACACACACACACACACACACACACACACACACACACACACACACACACACAC
>JBBKCR010000012.1:9658299-9681322 GCA_037577295.1 Ladigesia roloffi | reverse complement strand
CACACACACACACACACACACACACACACACACACACACACACACACACACACACACACACACACACACACACTTACCTTAGATTCTGCACTTTCTGTGCTCTCTCCTTCTTTCCCCTCTTTCCCCTTCTCTTTCTCTTTTTCTGCTTCAGCCGGTCTCTCCCCCTCTTCTTTCTCTCCCTCTTTTCCACTTTTTTCTGGTTTGTCAGTTGGAGAGGGTGTGGCTTCAAAATGACAGGCAAAATCTCATCAGGTGTGCACAAAAATACCTCTCACATTTTAATTGCTGCTGCACTGAGTAGTTCAAATATTTATTATATTAAACAATAAATATATTTTATATACATATATTTAATATTATCAGCATTATCACGCTGTCTTTGACTGAAGTGGGCACCAATTCACCCACATGGTCATATATTTGTGTGTACCCAGCCAATGCACATGAACAATTATGGCTGAACCTTCAAAAATCGTTTGGGAGCATTTTCCTGAAATTATGTATAAAGTGTCACATACAACATATGCAACTCTGACACAAGTTTCAGCCAAGGCAACATTCAATGCTGATTCTGAAGCAAGCAAACAATCAGTAAACATCAGGTCTCACTCCATGCTAATGCTCTGACTAAACAAATTACAACAACATACTGAGGTCAGGTATTTTGCACTGCAAAAACCTCACACACATCTCATTACATTACTAGTATTGGTTTTATTTATTAGAACATATTAGCTGGCAGCAAACTGTTGTATACCTATATATTTATAATTTACCATAAACTCCAGACTATATACCGCTACTTTTTTCTCAAAATTTGAAGAGTGCGGCTTAAAATATGGTGCGGCTAATGCATGTTTTTTCCATGGCGGCAAAAACATTTTGCCTTGTCACCAGAGCTTAGATCGGGACCAAAAAATGAACCAGTCCCAGTCCGGCCCGACACATAAACTGTAATTTTTGTGCCGAGCCCGATTTAAACCCGACAGTTTTTTAATAATGCTGGATCACTGCTCGGCATGGCCCGGCACGGCCCGAGGATAGTGGCAGAAAATATCGACCCGACGCGTGGACCGGGTCAGCCTCGGAGAGAGAATCTAACCTCTACTGGTAACCAGACCCGGTGCCAGATCTCATATTACAACCTGAGACACATGTGGCTTTAAATCTGGCGCAGCTTGTACAAGTACAAAATAGATTTTCGTTATTAATTAGAGCATGCGGCTTTTAATCAGGTGCGCTCTTTAGTCCAGAATTTGCGGTATTTATTACAATATAAATGTTGCATAACCAACATAGTACCAGTAAATTTAGCCATTATTTATTTCTTAACAGAGCTCCAAATTACAGGCTTACAATAAATATTTGACAAATGTTGCATGCTTTTTGCCACATTGGTTTCTTATTTTTTAAATAAAATATAATAGTTTTAATAAGTTTTAATAAATACATATTAATAAATCTACATTTAGTTATTTTGTATTATTTGCTCAAAGATTTGTTCCCCACATTAGGGTTGATAAATTAATCAAAAACATGAAAAAACAACAATAATATAACAGACGTTACTGCGTCTTTCAAGCCTAAACTTAAATTAGCTATGGGAAAATAAATTAAAAATAATAAAAATTGCATAATTTAGCCTCAGTGCACAACAAACTGCACCTGGTTTGTAAAGATTTAACAGTATTACACACTGTGTACTTTATTGCAGCATTTTGAACTGTGGCTACAATGTTAGCTGCTTCTTTCCACTAACACCAAATCTGATTTCAGTTCATTTGCCCTAAAACCAGTATGAACTATTTAAATAGATTTGCTGTCTACTGGATGTTGTCTACTGGTGACTGCAGTAATGAACATATTTACAACTAAGGTATTAACGAAACGTAAATATAACTTCAAGTGATTCTCAGACTGAGAATTCAGCAGGCCTGAAAAATACATACCATTAGGATGGGAGGTAAATAGAACATTCTGAAGCTTTAAAAATGTTTACGTCCTACATCTACATTTAAAAAGCCCGAACATTTATTTTTACCATGACGTGGGCCCCTTAAAATTCCTAAAAGAAAAGTCCATGCTGACCCTGTGTGACCCTTAAAACTAAATTCTGAAATGTAACCATTCTTCATTAGCAAGAAAATTCTGGATCAACAGAAGCCCCTGTGTCTGAAATGTCTGGGCAAAGGCAAGCTTGCATATGACTGCTGCTTACTATAGTCTCACTCTACCCTCTTGTGGTTAAAAAAAATCTAAGTTTAATATCACTCAGTATGACAGAATGTTTGTAATGTGAATTATAAGTGCATACTGAGTGTTGAGTCTAGATAAATGTCTATGTGGAGAAAACATGCATGTGTCTGTTATGTGTTCTTGAACATTGTGTATTTATTTTTTGCGCATATGTACATATATGTGTCCTGTATGTGCAGGAGTGGGTCTGAATTTGTGTATTTGTTTGTGTAAATGTGTGTACCTGGCTTGGATGTGCAGGGCGTATTATTGCAGCTTTGCTCAGGTGTCGGCGTAGCTGTTTTAAGGGCGGGGGAGGAAGCTCGTGAGGATTTTTTTGAGTCCACAGTGACCTCAGGTTTCAGTTCAGGAATACTCCACTTCCCATTTATGTGCTCAAACTCTTGAACCTGTGCACATCAGTACAGGAACACTAACATAAACTCCTCAGTTTATGTAAAATTTAGATAGTTACCTGCACAATTCCACATTTTACTTTTGACAAATAATGCTGCTTCATAAAAAAAGAAATATATTTTATATCCCTGATTAAAAATCTATTTATTACCACTGTAAAACATTTTATGACCATTTTAAATGTACAAAGCATATCAGATGTACACTGATTAGCCATAACATTAAGACCACCTGACTAATATTGTGTAGGTCCCCCTTAAGCTGCTAATACAGCCTGGATCTTGGCTCCACATGTCAAGAGGATGAGCTGTGTTATTTGGCACCAAGACACAATCAGCAGATCTTTTAAGTCCTGTGAGCTGCAAAGTGTAACCTCCATGAATTGGTCTAGTAAGTCCAGCACATCCTGCAGAAGCCTGATCCACATTTTTGGATCAATGTCAACAGCCTGAACTCATGTTCCCCAAACCATTCCTGAACAATTTTTTGCAGTGTGGCAGGATATATTATCCTGCAGAGATCACTACTTTTGGGAATATCACCTTCCTAATGGGGTACTTATTCTAAAACCGTGTTTATGTAGGAGGTATATCTCTAAGTAACATCCACATGAGTGCCAGGACACAAGGTTTCCCAGCACAGAGCACCACGCCGCCTCTTTTGGACTTGCCTTCTCCCCACAGTGTAGCCTGGTGCTGGTTCTCCTGACCATGTGATGTAAAGAAAAATATGATTAATCATACTAGGCCACTTTCTTGCTCAGTTACTCTTCTGTGGCATCAGCTCAGGCAGGCTAACCTCCACTCACATCGATCCTTTGGGTGTCCAGGACCCTGTAGCAGGTTCATTAGTTGTCTTACCTTTGACCTCTTTAAGTAGGTTCTGACAACTGCTCACTGTGAGCACCCCTTAAGACCTGGCGTGTTGGAGATGCTTTGACCCAGTCGTCTAGCCATCACAGTCTGGCCTTTGTCTGTCACAGGAATGAGCTGGTGAGAGGTGATAGTGTCCAGGTGTAGCGTGGCGGATCAGCCCAATTGCGGAAAGACAAGAGAGAGCAGGTGAACCACGCGCCTTGCTCTGAGAACGCTCACTAGGGAGATGGGCTTCCCACCAAGGAAACCTCATTCTCACATGCACACAGATAGGGGAGATAAGGGTTGGGTTGGTGGGGAGAATAGTCACAGTACCGCAAGGAGTTTTTGAGAATAAGCTAGAGTTTGCCTAACATACCAGAGCCCTTAAGAGGTGCCATTGTAAGTTGCATCCCCTGTCGGTGGTTTTAATGTTATGGCTGATGGATATATGTGCATAAATATATCTCTTGTAAAACACTTTTATAGTTCTCAGTCCTATTTTAGTTTAGTCAAGTACAATTTTCTTTACAATTCTTACAGGTTTCTGTGAAAATGCCTTTGCCTCTCTCAGCTCACAGAGGAATTCCGCTTATATATATATACACACACACATATATATACAAGTACATATATATATATAATTTTTTAAATATATATATATCCTTAGACCCTTATCAATTTGACACTGTTTGAATAGCCTTTATTGTACTCATCTACTGGCATATAAATGTGCAACAAAATTACATTTTGAGTATTTAAACTGTCTAATTTCTTTTTATTACTATTTCTACTACTATCTTTGGTAAATGTATTATTACATTATATTGATTTTATATTAGTTTTTGGTAGCTATGTCTCTGTTTTAGCAGGTAACAAGGTATGAGAGGGGAAGAGGTTCTAGAATCAAATGCAAAATGCACTGAAATGGTTGCTACATAAAAGTGCAATAAAAAGTATATTCCCATTGGAATTACTAAATGTGAATGGAACTAAGCTTAATCCCACCAGACGGAAAGATAAGGCAGACCTTTTTCTTCACCAGGCTCATGACTCCGATGCGGGTCAATACAGGCTGCCTGCAAAGCCCCTCCCTTGGCACACCATCTGCAAATGTCTCTGAACCATCAGCTACTGGCTCACACAAGTGCCTCATAAACAAAGACACATATGCCCTTTAGGGAGAGAGAGGGAGAAAGACAGAGAGACAGAAAGAGAGAGATATGTGAAAACTCGAGGGAAAATGAAATTATAAGCATATAATAAGCAATAAAAAAGGTGCAGAGGAGGGAAACTCAATGAGACTCTTCACATTTCTTACTTGAACTCTTTTTCTGATTTTCCTCGTAGATCTCGTACCAGCCACTGGCAAGAGAAAGCATCCTGAGCAGGCATACCCCACCTCATGACTGCATTCAGAAAGGCCTTCCTCTGCCGAGTGTTAAAACCCAATACCTATGAAACAAAAACAAAAAATACACTATATACCCACAAGAACACAGACACCCCCTCAATTCAGTCAATTTGTGATGTACCTGTTGACACACATGGCCCAACAGTCACCATGCTCAAAGGCATGTTTTGGCCTGTGGAAAAGTGGAATTCAGCACCTGTCTTTACTAACAATATTGTGGCTGAATGCAAGCACAGTCTCACAGCATAAAGCTATTAACAAACCTTTAGACATGATGAGGGGTTGCACCAACTGCTGATCATATTGTTAATTATTAATTCCTCTTTTTAAACCAAAATATTATAATTCAAATTACAATTCATTCGGCAAAATGAAAGGCAGGCAAATATTTTCTTTGGAGAAATGCTTTTTGTTGCTCCAGTAAAAGATAAAAGAATGGAAAGAATTGGGTGTGTGGGGCTCGCTACATTTCTGTCAGATTGTTGTGTTTTAAAAAGTACAAAGCCAGAGATAGTGTGCATACTGTCTCCCCCAGGTTAGTAAGTGACCACACTCCAAACACTGATAAATCAATAAAATCTTTGGGTAAAAGACTAACCTTCCTGTGTATAATTATGCACAAAGGTCCTTAAGAAAGGGGCCAAGAGCCCTTGGCTAACATTAAAAATGCAATCCATCTGTCTGAAAGAGCTATTTTACCTCAAGGTTGCCCCCCACTCTGGCCAACAGAGGAGGCAGTGGCTTGTCCTTTTCATTTCTGATCTGCCTACGAGACTGTCTTCGGCCTAAAAGAGGTAGAAACACTTGTGAAGGTCTGTTGAAAACAACTTCACTGCTTATGTGTATTTTTTTATATAAAGAGCACATAATCAAAGGCTGATCAAAGGCATATTGTATTGTCATGTTGATGTATATGCTTTGTTTACCTTCAGGCCTCTCATCAAAGTCCTCATCCTCCTCCTCAGAACCAACAGAATATTCAGACTGGTTGTCTGAGATATCAGCATGCCACTCTGAAAAACGAAGACAGCAGGGTTAGCAGGTCAGCATTTTTTCCTTTTTAAGGAATTCAGCAGAGAAGAGAAGGACTTTTTATATTACTGGTGTAACTACTACTGTGTTTTAAGAATTTCTTTGATTAAATAATTATCAATTATTAATTACACAAACACACACATACATATGTCTGTCTTGAAACACGATTAGATTGCAACAAAAACGAGGAAATTAATATAATAATAAGTAATAATTACTAATAATGATTGATATGGAAATACATATTGTGTGGGTCATTTTACAGCCTTTGATGTAACCGCATACTGCGTTTGTGTGTATACAGTTCGGTACCTTGGTCCTCCTGGGCAGCGTCATTGTAATTTACTTGTTTGCGTACTCTTTTGCCCTTGCCCAGGTTGCGAGCCAGGTCCTCCTGTTGTTGCTCATAATGATGTCTCAGTAGCTTCTCCCAGTAATCTGGATCCACATTCTCCTCCTGTTTAATGATCTCTCTCTCTATTTCTTCAATCTGCACACAAACATTAATTTAATTGATAACAATGACTTATCAGTTCTGGATGAGAAACCAGTACTGGAATAGTAACTAGTAGTACTGTCATTCTTAATACTGTCACTTTTTGTTATATTTCCCAGCCCTCCTTTTTTCTTATTTCTCTCCCACATTTGTACCTTGTCATCCTCCCGGACATTATACTGAGCTACTTTGAAGGAGCTGAGGTACTCATTCATGTTCTGCATGTCTGTATCATCAGTGGCATCCTGACTACGGTCCAGCAAACGCTCAATAGCAGCACTGTCGTAGTGAATCACACTGCCATCTTCTTCCTTGTTTTCCCCAGCTGGACACAAACAACACGCATGTTTACAGAAATGATAGGAACGTTCCAAAATTATTCTTTTTTTTAATTAACAGATGTTAAATATATATTTTTCTTTGCAGTCTTCATGCTATCAGTGCATAAGCTAAAGGCTACTCTCTAAATATTGGTCCTTTAAAGAAAAAAGTTGACTCTCAGGCCTTGCCCACATGTATGGGTATACATGTCCACATGTATGTAGTGTTCTGGCTTTTTATCCATGCACAAACAGCATCACTGAAAACTGACCTTTAGGAAAACTCATTCCAACACTGCAGGTTTTGCAATGTTGTAGGTCCTCTTATTATAACAGCAAGATTATTATTTGTTTTGTTAATAAGATATAATAGTAATATAATTACCACATTTTATTATCATTTATGTAATGTTAATACAATACGAAGTTAGCTCTCTAATAAGAATAACTTTTTGCAGGCTTCTGATTGGTCAACATGGCTGTTTTTTATATTCTATAAATGATTCACAATCAGGAAAGGCAATAAAACATGAAAGGCAGGAAACCCCAGATGTGGAATAAAGATTTGACATTCACATTAAATAATTTACTCCTCAGCTATGGGTTTTGGTCCAATTCATTAGTCATTAGTTCTGCCTTAATGAATGATATTTACTGTGCACTAAAATCACCTGCATTCTATACAACAAACTCATGTGAATGACAAATGTCAGCAATGAACAACAATAACATATTACCAAATCATCTCAAATATCATTCAGTCTAAACAACTTTCAAGTGCCCACATTATACAGAATAGCCAAATGATTAAATGCTTCTTTAGCATTTTAAGCCAGAGGCCAAAAGCTTTAATAGTTTAAAGGGTGTGGTGAAAGTAATACATGCATGTGCAGTGGGAAAAAAATGTTCAGTCTGATTATTTTCAGTATAGATGTAAGGCCACAGATCCTATATGTATCCAATCTAGGCACATATGAAAGTGGCTCATATCTGATCAGATTATGTTTTTGCCACTTCAAATTCAGAATATGATCACAGTATAAGGACCAGTGATCCACTGTTTACTTAATGTGTGTCTCTCTCACCCTCAATTTCATCCTTGAACAGCTCTTCCGTGCCAAACTTCAGAATGTCGTCCAGCTCCTGTTTGGACATGGAGCCAGCTTTGGATCCCAGCCCCGGCCGCACAACCAGATGGGTCAGCATCATCTTGCGCTTGGCTACTTGGGTAATACGCTCCTCTACAGAGGCACGGGTGACAAACCGATAGATCATCACCTTATTGGCCTGACCAATTCTGTGGGCTCGACTGAAAGCCTGAGAGGAAGACACGAAAACAGAAGAACAGAGAAAGAGAAATGAAAAGAAACAAGTCAGGTTGGGGCAAACATTATAATAAAACAAGATTTCCTGGTCTGGACAGACCCATGTATATACTACAAAATCCTTACATAATGTCAGGCCAATTAGTAATGTTCAGGACTATTAGCTAGGCTGTCTCCACATGTCTGTGTGTACAAATGCTCTATACCTGGATGTCATTGTGAGGGTTCCAGTCAGAGTCAAAGATAATGACAGTGTCTGCAGTAGCCAAATTGATGCCCAAACCCCCTGCTCTTGTAGAAAGAAGGAAACAAAACTGCACGGCCCCCGGAGCTGGAAAACAGATCGAAAGAAAGAAAGAATGAGAGTAAATGAAAACTACTAATCTTTGTTTTGTACAATTCATACACAAATTTGCTCAAGATTCAATATAATTTCTTTTTCATACACAGTTATAAAAATACAACATGTAGTAAAATGTGCCATGAAACTGTGTAATGCAGTCACAATAAATTCAAGAGAAAATGTAAAGGTAAAATTAAGCAATAAAAATATAACAATAGCTTCAGTACACAAATGTAAACTACATCTAAAGTGTGCAAGTGTAACAGAATATCGTATGAAATGCATTGTTGAACAAGTGATTAAATGGAGGTTTTCTGACCATTAAATCTGTCAATGGCCTCTTGTCTTAGTGCACCGGTGATGCCTCCATCTATACGCTCGTATTTATAACCCTCATAGTCCAGGAAGTCCTCCAGTAAATCCAGCATCTTTGTCATCTAATGGACAAACATAATCAGAAGAAATAAATATAATCTCATTTTCAAAGTTTAAGAAATTCAGGTTCATGTACCTGCAGAATTATAAACAGACTTAAAAAGTATAAAATGCAGAGCTATCAAAGAGGAAGGAGAAAATTGAGGAGTACGGATAAAAATACTGAGAAATTTTGAAAGACAAGCATTGACAAAACTGATGCACTCTAAATGTGGCAAACTTGATGCACTCTAAAAGAATTTGTGTTTAATATGCAAAGAGATAATCAATTAGCAGTTCAATTGATGTGCTTTAATTTTCAAACAAAACCACACTTTTAAAAACACTGACATTTAGCAGCAAGATGAGCAAAGAAGTGATTACAGCAAATATACAGGAGGTAATGGACTAGTGTATAGCATCATTATTATTCATGAGGGGCCAAAGATGTGCAGTAAGAGAGGCTCTGTGTGCATGCGTAAAGTGTTGTATGAAGAGTACCTGAGAAAACACAAGCACACGGTGGCCCTGCTCTTTTAGTTTCCTCAGCATTTTCTGCAGCAGCATGAGTTTCCCAGAAGACTTTGTGAGGCTAACCCCCTCATATGCCCCACTAGGTGTCTTAGGGGCTTCCTGTAAAACACACAAACACACACACACAGACATCTTTATCGCATTCAGCACCTTTTCCCTTAAAAAAATATTCTAAAAGATCAATTACATACTAGATAACATTTCTATCTTGAATGTTTAGCAACATTACCATTGTTGTAGTGTCATGTTCAGACACAAGGTGGCGACCCAGTCCACTGACTTTGATCACTGACGAAAAATCAAGGGTTCTTAAACTGTAAAGCAGTTTAGTGGAACTAAAGGTTTAGAAGATTAGTGTATTTTGTTTTTTTCCTTGAAAGAGAAGTTAGATGTAATATGTTTTTATATAGTTTTACACCAGGAAGGTGATTGATAAGGGTGTGTGAGTGTTTGTACAAGCGTGTTACTATAAAGCATAATCTGGCAAAATAGAACCTAGTAATTGAAAGTAGAGATCAACCGATATATTTTTCCAGATATTTAAGCATTTTACTATAATCGGTTATCGTTTTGTAATATCGGGTTTGCCGATAAATCTGGTGGGCGTTTTGAGAATTACGCACATGATTGCCATTTCAGCACAGTGTCTAAGGGGACACTGTGTGCAAAAGTAAAATATACTTACTTGCTTTCCTATATTTAGTAAACTTCATTAAACATAACAGCTATTAATGTACACATTAAATGTGTTACATAAATGACTGATAAGCTTGTAGATATGTGTGCACCATTGAAGAATATGTTTATGCACCATTGAAGACTTTATTAAGTGTTTGTTTTTGTTTGTATTTATTTTTGTATTTTGTGCACTTTCAGACCCCTACTTTTGATTTGTAAGGAGGGAGAGATTATTATACATAAAACAGTTTTTTCAGTTGAGTGGTGTTGTAATAATTGTGTCAAAAACAGAAGTATAATAGTAAATAAATATCGGTTCTGAATATTGGTTATCGGGCACATAAACATGCAAATAATTGGTATCGGTATCGGTAATTAAAAATCAATATCAGTCAATCACTAATTGAAAGGTTTTCATAGTCTAAGATACCTATACCAATATGTATTTTTTTCCAAATATTGTTATATTTAGTGTTCAGAATTATGACAAAGCGTTGCATTACATCAATAGCAAGTTGTACCTGAAACGTACAGTTGAACATTGCCTTACAAGTACTGATATTCTCAGAAAACCTCATCATAATATAATTTTCTGTGTTGATGACAAAACATCGTCATCACACATTGACATGTTCATATCTCACCATGGAGGCGACTGGAAAGAGGTAGGGGTGATTGCAGCATTTCTTCAGGTCCATCATGATGTTCAACAACGAAACCTGGTTCCCTCCTCCTTTTGAGTTCAGCGCCTCAAAGTTCCGTGTTAAGATGAACTTGTAGTATTTCCTTTTCAGCAATAGACACACATACAAAAAGGTTAAACAAGACCACAGTCTCCAGTTTTCTCCATCTGCTTAGTTTTTGCTCGTTTTACTAATAACCTTATGTGTGACTATGAAAGAAAAGTTCCACAAAACCATGCATGGTAAGGTCCCCTCGGTCCCTAGGCATGCTCTCACTTCTGCATGGGGCTTAGCTCTACTCGAACAATCAGCTCTGTTTTAGCTGGCATGTTCTTAAACACGTCCGCCTTCAGCCTTCTTAGCATGTGCGGCCCCAGCAGGTCGTGCAGCTTCTTGATCTGGTCCTCTTTGGAGATGTCTGCAAACTCCTCCAGAAAGCCCTCCAGATTACTGCAGACAGAGAGAGAGAGAGAAAGGCTGAGTTCTGCAGGTGTTTGTAATCTTTTTCATGCAAGATAGTACATCACCCCAACCATACAGGGCATTTCAATACAAACTCTGTAACAGAGACCATTTTGCTGGGTCACAGCAGATATGTCTGTCTGTTGGGTCTGAGTGCCTGGTCAAGTGTAGTCAGTGCTGGTGCTGGTATCGGGCTGTTCTGGCTCAGACCACTATTTTAGCTCCTAAACAATTTGCGTTGATGTGATATTTTAGATGTATTCTGAAAAATTCCTTAATGCATGAATTGTAGTGAACAATACTCCTATCAACTGTTCCATCAAACTGGATTGGACAGAGCGCTCTCGTCTACATTTTACAGGCGCCTGTGGGCAGAGTGAGGCGGGTGATAAAAATCACATGGTGTGATTAATCAGTTTGTTTGTTTTTTACGCATTATTGTTTCAGTAATTAATTGATCGCAATGAATGTGTTAATTCGACACCCCTACTGAAAATACATGATATTTAAAAAATATCTTTTTTGGAAGAGTTTGTATATGATTTTTTTAGTATGTGTGTGTGACCAAGTGTGTTTGTCCTCACTTGAAGCGGTTGGGTGTGAGGAAGTTAAGCAGGTGGAAGAGCTCCTCAAGGTTGTTTTGAAGTGGAGTGCCTGTTAGCAGCAACTTATGGTCAATTTTATAGTCATTCAGTCGCCTGAAAAACTGAAAACACACACACATACACTTTAGTTTCTACCACAGAAACTTTCAAAAACTCAAATGCCTGTGAACTTGTATAATTATATTAGAATCAGCAGTTATAAATTATTCAAATATGAACCACACAAATGTTAGCAATAATACACACAGTTACATAGTCTGTACACACAAAGGCAGATACCTTGGACTGGTTATTTTTAAGGCGGTGAGCTTCATCCACCACGAGACAGGCCCATTCAATGGACTTCAGAGCCGTCTGGTCTATGGTCACCAGCTCATAGGAGGTCAGCAGCACATGGAACTTAATAGGAGCTTCTTTCTGAGAAAGTCACAAAGAAATAAACATGCAAAATTGTTAGTTACCAATTATATTATTGATCATAGTAGTAACTAATCTACCAATTGCTCTGACATATCAAGTTTTACTGCAGAATCATCAAAGATTTATTTTTATTTGAGAAATCAGGATTAAATTAGTAGCCAAGGCATCCCTACTAAAATCTCAAAGATCATTCTGCTCTATTCCACAAAAATCTCCTTTTATTATTATTTTTCACCAACAAATTACATGGAAGACCAGGCAATTAGCTAGAACACAGGAGGGAACATAAAAGGGAATTTTTAATTTTATGATAACTTAAAAAGTAAAAAATGTAAAATTTTATCTAACTTTTAATGTTAAAGCACAGTTTTTTACAGTGTATTGAAATGCTCTATGTACATATAACCTGGTTAGTTTAGGCTTCACTTCCTATTTCCGCTTAATCTGACTGTTTCCTGCTCACCCGTAGTTTGAAGGCTTTCTTTCCTCCTTTCACAGCTGTGTCATCGAAGGAAAATTCGTTCTCGCGAATGATGGCTCTGCTATCTTTGTCTCCTGTGTAGGTGACAACGTAGAAGTCTGGCGCCCACATCTCAAACTCCCTCTCCCAGTTAATGATGGTGGAGAGGGGGGCGCTCACCAGAAATGGCCCTTTTGTGTGGCCCTGGGGTGTGGAAAGAGGGAGAGAATATATACAACAACAAACAAATTGAATAACATTGCTTAACACTGATATAAAAAATCTGATGACATGAACAAAATTTCCTTACGAAGCCACATTTTACTTGAGGTTTTCTGGACTGAAGGTATAGGTCATGACTTCAGTGATAATCTGCTTGTTACATCCTGCTACAAGCTCTCTTTTATATTTAAAGCTTTTCACAAATGCTATAACAGTTATTTGCTCTTGAGCCTGACTCATGGGCAGGTTCTACAGTTGAACATACATTTAAGAAAAATGATCATCATCACAAAGCATCAAACAATATTGATGGTAGAAAGTTATACATAAATTGGCCGAGCCTACTAAAGAGACTGATTGAACAGGGCAAATACCTCTTTAAACAATGAGTAGAGGAACACAATGGTCTGTATTGTTTTGCCCAGACCCATCTCATCAGCCAGAATGGTGTCGGTACCCTGAGCCCAGGAGAAGCGCAGCCAGTTGAGACCCTCCAACTGATAGAGGTGCAGAGTGCCTCCTGTCACAGTCACAAAGTCTGGCTGCTCTTCATACTTTATCGTAGGCTGAAAGACAATGAAAAATAAAACAAATATATACATATAATATATATACATCAGTGAAACAACACAGGCGCTATTGCACCTGGCAGCCACTCAAGGCAGCATAAAACTAGAAATAAAAGAAAGGAAAAAAACATAAAATAAGAAAAATAACAAGCAAATATCAAGGATTCATACTTACATCAGTAACAGGGGTTCCTGGAGCTTCATCATTCTCTTCTCTCCTCCTCATGCTCCGTGGCTTGTCTGGGTCCTCCTTCATTACCTCCTCCCTTTTGAGGCACAAAATAATTCAATGTCAACTGTTCAATGTATCTATGGTTGGTCAAACATTCTGCTGAACAAAAATAAATCTAATAATATTATATATACAAATAATAAACTAACCCATAAAAGGTCTAAACCTGCCAATGATATCTGAATCATATCAGTATCATCAGAAAACTGCATAAACACTTTATGGGACAGATGATAAGATTTGACCAGTTTTTTAAAACAAGATTTCACTGGCATCAGACCACAGTACATTGCAGTCCTAGAAGCTTTAACTTCAGTTTAGTTATACAGCACTCTTAATCTACTACATCACTAACGAGAACTATAACACTAGGAAATCACATGGAACTCTTGTTTACACAAGTTTGACCGTACCTGTGTCTCCAATAAGCTGCCTTATGGATGCCAAACTCTGGGATGTCCAAGTCATCTCTCTCCCATGTACACTGATCATAAGTTAAGTCGCGCCACTTTACCAGATAGTGGTAATTCCCCTTCTTATCCACACTGTATGTTTGCACACAAAAACACCCACACAAACAATGTCATAGGGTACTAGGGCTGGGTTCAAAAAATCAATTCACCTATCAATATTGATACTCGTTCAAAAAATACAATATTGATTCAAAAATTTGCGGATCAATCTTTTCCTGTCAACTATACACAACTTCTCGTGTTGATTTTTTATGTTTTTAACCAGTTGTGGTCATGGTTGTTTTAACTCTGCCATGGGTATTTTTATTCAACCAATTTTATGGTTACAGTTGTTCAGCCATTTTTGTGGTTATCATTTCGTTGTCAAATAGACATTTTCAAAACATGGATACTAACTCTGTCATTGTTATGAATGTAAGAATTTAAATAAAAAAACATTAAATTATTTTATTCCTATATTCGTGACTCTCCCTCTCTCTCTGGTCCTCAAACACACACACACTGTTCCACAACAGTTACAGTTACTCATGTTATTCATGTGCAGAAGTTGTTTTAATTTAAATAGACAATGCTATAATACTGGATTGGATTAATTATAAAATAATTACTTTTGGGAAAAATTTACTGTCCACAGGTAATATTGTAGTACAGTCCGTCAACAAACATGATGTCCTCCACTCAAGTCAAGTTATAAACAAGCCAAACTAGTATTAACACAAAGAAATATGTAAATAAATCGATACTGAATCTAATTGGATTTTGAATTTAATCTGATCCTGACCTTGTGAATCAGAATCGGATCAAGTCTTATGTATTTCATGCTTCACTGCATAAACCCTCACTCACCTGTGGTTAATTATCCTTTGTACCATCATCCATTCTTGCTTGATGCCATAGCGGTAATACTTCTCCTCTAAAATGGCATATTGAGGGTCTTTGGCTCGTCGTTTCTCACTCTTTCCAGAGTCCTCTTCTCCTCCGGAGCCGTAGTCTAGACTGGGAGGCTCGTCCATATCAGTCTTCCGCTGGTAGTTACGGAACATTACAGAGTGGAAGATTTCCAGCTGAAGATTGACAGAAAAAGAGAAGGGTGCTGAAAAGGAGCTAGTGCTATGATATACAGCCTACACTGGCATACCATGATGCTCACACACCATGACACGGCTTTTCAATATTATCAAATCTGCATTATTTGTTTGATAGATAATGAGCATTATAGCTATGATTGATCTCAAAGCACTTTTAAATTAATGCAAAATTAAATCAGTAGCTTGCACAAACCGTTATGTTTATAGGATTGATGGTAAAAACAGCAGTGAAGTAGCAGGAGAAGTGAGCAAAATGATTACTAATTGCAAAGTACTTAAGGTGGAAATACAACACAAGATTATGCTGAAATGTAAATTAAAAAGGCTGAAAGACAGCCTCATAAGCTGTGGGTCTGTTTGACTGAAATGCAAGTTGACCAGTCACAGACTGTTTTTAAAGAAGATGCATAAGCCACAACAACAAACAGGCTAAGAATAAAGTCCACCAGATGGGAGATGCACAAGTATTTCATCTACTTTAAAATGCCTTTGAACAGATTTCAGGAATGACTCCTAAAAGCACAATAAAGTCATAGATATTCTGTTTGCCGGTGCATGGACAAGCTGATACAATGGCAGTTAAAAACTGGTAAGAGGCAAGATTCCAATTTGAGGTGTTTTATCTTGGCGCAGAGTCTGAGACTGAGGCAACTAACTAACTGAAACTCATGACTATACCAATTAAGTGAGGTATTTTATTCTGTTTATTGGTACTAAATTAAAATGATTAAGATTTAATTCTGTATATCTCATACCAATACATATTACCTGTACCTTTACAAACTTTAACAAACACACCCACACACACCTGAAGTTCAGTGATCCATGTACAATGCCAGTAGGACTGTCCTGCCAGCTTCACAAAGAACTCTCTCTCTGGGCGGCCTTTCATTGGAGGTGGGGGTGGAGCATCAGGAGGTGCATCTGGGGGAGGCGGAACAGGCACTGGGGGCGGGGGCTCACCCCATCGCCAGTGTAAGATTTTCTGTACTCGCCCTTTAATTGGGGGACACTGCAATGTGGACAGCAAAAGTAACCATTATCAGTATATCATTAATCATTTTTCACTCTTTAATCTTAAAGATAAAAATTTAATAAACTAACGTTAGGGCGTCCAGTAAGTACTGTCAATAACCAGAAATTACTATGAACTTCCCAGGAACCCCTATGAAATGAACAAGTACTTTCAGTGTTTTTGAGGATAAGGATAGGGAGTCCTTGGAGTTTAAGGTTTTAAAATGTATTTGCTATGGTTGTCTCAATATTTGAGTTGATTGAAATCAATTCAGATCATTCAGTTCATCTGGTCTGAATGTTAGCATTTATTTTCAGTTCATTTCAACGACATTCTACAGTACTCACTGTGCATCTAGGACAGAGCCACTCTCCGTTGGGGATTTCAGGCAGAGGAGGGTTGAGGCAGTGTATGTGATAAGAGGAAGGACACGAGTCACAGCATAACAGCTCTCCTCCATCCTTACACACTCTGCAGAACTCCATATGATCATCCTCTTCTTCCTCTCCACCTCCTGGTCCTGTCTCAGCCACCCCTCCATCATCACACTCTTCCTCAAACTCCTCAAATTCCTCTTCTTTCGCTTCCCACTGAATCCCTTCCTTCTCCTGGCAGGAGTTGAAATGTGACCCAATGTAATCAAAGTGCACGTAGCAACAACACCAGGATGGCTAACCAAGCTAAGAACAGATTCCATAATTGGAGTTTATATATAAAAAAGGAACAATTGTATAGTTGCAATATGCTTACCGGTTACATTTTTCTAACTAACTGCAGTTCATATGACTTGTCTCTTGATTTGTTGTGTCATATTAAGAAGTAATTTGCTTTCTTTTTACCACAGCACTACAGACTTTTTGCTTCTCATTAAAATATGTCGTTTTCAGCCACCATATAAATTTCATAAGTCAGATTAGAACAAAAAATAGACATGCTGTTCTTTTAAGCCTTTAAGCAGCATTCAGGAGAGCTTAAGCATTATGAAGGTGACTCACGCAGTGTGGACAACTCCACTTGCCCTCAGGAGCCTTCTCCAACTCAGGCTCCAGGCACACTAGGTGGTATGCTCTAGGACACGTGTCGCACAGGATGATCTCCCCTCCCTGTTGACACACCTCACAGTAGTCTTGATGATCTGTCTCATAGCCATCCCCATCCTCATCTCCTACCACTGACAGAGAAAAAGTTAGAGAACAAGAAGGAATTACAGCAGCAACCTAGATACCTAGATACCACTTACTCTTCATACATGACAAATAATTGATTTTTCTTACAAATATGACTGTTTGCCATATGGATCTACCTGGACCACATAAAGGCTTGCATTGGGAAAACATTTCAATAAACTTCAAATAACACATGAATGTACGGGAAGCTAATTAATTGTTTAATATTAAAAATCAAGATCACAGACTTGTTCTTACACTGTATTACACTCAAATGTATACTGGGTTATGTCCCACAGCCTGTGCAAAGTATGTGAACTAAAACTGCCCATCTTAATTTTTTTGCTTTTTTCACTCACCACAAATATATTTGCTTAAATAATTTTTCAAAGCACATTTCAGCAGTTATTCTTCAAACAACAGTGTGTTGATTGAAGACATTTCAACACCTATGCATCAGCCTCAGTGAAACACTGTGAAGAGTTTCAAATAGTAAAAGAGGACAGGGTAAATATAAAAAATATATCCCACTTTTTTTCTTTTTCTTGGCAGGGCGACCTCTCTTGTTCTTCTTGACCCGACCAGAGCTGTCCGAGCGCACTGATGAGCTGTGGACACTTGAGTTCTCTTGTTCAGAATCATCATCATCCACATCTTCACTCTATATAAAACACAAGACTTTAACAAATGAGCCAAATGTATGGCTACAACATTTATTTCAACTCTCATATACATACACAGAATTTCTGTTTTGCATATCTACACCTGGAGCCATGGAACAACACTGCACACGTATAGATTTGTACACATACAAGCAAAAACAAACACTCATGAGTGCCAGACTGAGTCACTCATTCACCGGACAAAATATGAGCATCCTGACTCATTTCTCACCGAGCTGCTCTTTTTACGCTTGTTCCCAAGAGCTCCCAGTTTGATTCGGAGTGGAGCCATCTTTTTAAGCTTGGGCTTCTTCTTGTCCGAGACACGAGGACTCTTACTACGCTTCTTATAGCCAGGGCCTGTCAGATACAGTGACAGAGAGGCTAACTGCAAACAATTACAGCACTACTACAAACTATTACCTGTAATAGTATGATTATGAAATTATTAAAAATCCAGGCATGCAGAAAGTTGCTTTGAAGGAGTGATTCACTGGAAAGTGAAAATGAATAATTACTCAATTTCTTTCCTCAGCCAAATGGTCAAGGCATATTTGCACTCTTTAGTTTGCTTCTTTAGTTTTTGAACTACAAGTAGCAAAATATATTCTGAGAAACACAGGCATCTGTTGTATTAGTCTCCTAACTCCCTGAAAAATAAAAATGGCATACTCTAGACACAACATATGCCTTGCACAATCAACATGATTGAGAAGGGCACATCCTCTATGATTGTCATCACAAACCTTTAAGTGGCAGAAACACAACTTAAATTATACTAAATGGTGAGCCATTTTTCCTATTTGAACAAATTATATGCATGAAATGATAGTGTACATGTGAAATCCCATCCTGCATTAATTTGACATGAATCAGTTGAGCTGTGACCAATCATATTGTTGATATTTTTTCAAACCAACAATACTAAGACTATAATAAAGATTGAGTGCTCAACTGCACATCTGCAGATAACTAAATTGAAAGTAATTGTAGGGCCTTTTGGGTCACTGATCTAATCTACAGCTTTGCTATACCTTTTTGGATGGCTGTCAAATGGCCAACAACTGGCTAATAGCTTTGCTGGAATGAAAATGCAGTGCTTAAACATGAATGACTACAGATATATAAATACAAATTTAGTTAGTCTCAAACAACACAACAATAATTAAAACTTTTAAAAGAGAACAAAATGCAGAGTAACTACAACAGCTCAGCGTAATTTATGACATCTCAATATAAAACGATGAGGAGTACTCCATGCATCTCCCTACCCTTCCACCCTCCTCACCTTTCCCTTCTTTGGTCTTGGCCTTGCGAAGTGGGGGTGGCTGAGGCGGTGGTTCAGGGGAGGCAGTTGCTGCAGAGACCTGCTCAGCAACGGCTGCTGCAGCGGCCGCAGCAGCAGCAGCAACCGCAGCGGCTGAACCTTTGAAAGGGTTATTAGAGCTAAACTCCCTCCACTTTGCCCCTAAGATGGTCATCATCTTAGACATAGGGATCTTAGGGTTCTTCTTTGCTATCATTGGCCTACAAAGCAGATCAAAAAGGAGACAGTCAACTTCTTCTAAAAGTGATTATAAAATGAAGAATCACGCATATTAATTACCCTCTTACACCAAACCTAGTCTATTAAAAATGTGAAGTCAGCCATTGATTTCTTTAGATTTTGCCCTGAGCTATATGGTTCAAGTAGTCAATTTTAAAGCCTGAATGACATTAACTAGCACTCACCTAAAATGTTATATTCCTATATCAAACTTGTAAAAGAATCTTAAAAAGACATTATTTTAGCTCCATTTTTTGGAACTTGCCTTTCTACTGTCCAGCCAAAGTCAAGTTTAGAACAGTGTACCCTTGCAAGGTTGCAGTTCAGAGTTTGCCACCTCAGCTGTTCGCAGATGTTTTCTTAGAACCGAAAGAACAATTGGTTGCGGAAAACCGCAAATATACTCCAACATGTTTTTAGTACGGTCGAGAGATCACAAAGCAATAGAATACAAAAACGTGCCTTGGGATGGTGAAATACCGCAGAGTCGGGAGGTTTGAAGTAGCCAATCCAAGAACATTAGTCATTTTTCCTTGATGCTGTTTGGCTGCTGCTTTGTGACGCATCTCTGGGAGCTGCAGTACTGCATTCCCGCATCATAACGGTTTCCTGAGTGCAGCTACCTCAAGTTTACCTTTACCATTTTTAAAAGTGTAATCTATTAAGATGAAGTTTAAATTGAAATTAAAGTGTTTGTTAGAATATTTGGGGGCATATTTAGGATTTTGAAGGCCGTTAAAAGCATGGGTGCTCTTGGAACGTAGGCCCCATGATTTTCAGGGAGTGACTGTACCTCATAAATTGACTGAAGGCTTTGTAGTTGGTTAGTGTACGGTAGTCCTCTTCAGTGAAGGTGTGATCCACATCCTCCAGTCCCCAGTCTTTTGCTAGTTGGGAAGATGTCTTCTGTTCTACAGGCTGTAAAAGAGATGAGACCTAACAATGCTATTGTAAAAATGAATAATGTATCTGGCTGAAATTTTTAATTACACAGAGATCACAGAGATTTGGGGAAAATATCAAGTTTAATTTACAAACTTACTTTAAATTCACTTAAATTAAATGGCTGCACTGAGGCCAGCACATACATTTGATCATTAACAATCTAAAAACTCTTGCTAGATAAAAAAAACCTAATCATTCTGCTCTTACGGTTAAGATCATAAAGAATAAGATAGTTGTCATACTTTAGTGGTTTCCTCATGCGTACTGTCGTCATCATCTTTCTTCTTTTTCTTTGTCTTCTTTTCTTTCTTGTCTTTATGTCTCTTTTTCTTCTTCTTCTCTCCTCCATAGTCACTGGCAACACTATCAGAGTTTACTCCATAATCTTGTTCAGAGTCCCTCTCTATATCACTGTCCTAAAAAGACAGAAATGTTATATTTAGTCATAAAAAATAACTGTAAAAATCTGTACATAACGTTTCATTTAAAGTTAAACCTTACAAAAAAAAGAATACTGTTGGTTAGAATGACATACTATTTTTTTCCGTTTGCGTGCTTTAGGGGCTTTGCCATCTTTGTCTTTGTCTTTCTTCTTAGTCTCCTTCTTTTTTTTGGGACCTCGCTTCTTCTTTCCCAGAATGTCCCTTTCCGAGTTCTCTCCCCCATCCTCAACATCCTCTGAAAGAGTGGTCATAAGAGGGAGGTGGGGGCGCATATAAGATGAATGGTGACTAAATGGGACTGACAATAATCCTTTACAAAAGCTGAAATTGATCCTTTTAATCGCTTCCCAATGCAATTAGAGCCAACAATGGTTTGAAACTTGGGGGCATTGCAGGGGGTGCTTGGGAAGACCCCTTTCACTGCCCAGCAACAACTCATTCAAACTTTGACATGCACTAAGCTGTGCGCTTTAGGGAACACATGTTAAAAGTGCAATCATGTTTGTGGCCTGACTGCCCTTGAGACCCTACATAGACTTCAGACAAGTACGGAGGTTGAGGTATGTTCAGTGCCCATATATCATACATGGTATACTTCACTCCAGGTTAAAAACATGCCTAAGAATCTGACCATGTATTGCATTTGCCTAAATAGGAAAAGAAAGAGTAGAGATATATAAAGAGACTTTCTGACTCTTTTGTAAACAGACATATGAACAAGGAGATATTTTAACAATGTAAACAGATAAGTCCGTTCCTCTGCTTTATTTGTTAAAACAGAAACTCACCACCTCAATTTTTTTACAATGTAATTTCGAAAACATCTATTTTATGAGCAATATTTTCTCACCTCTGACCGAACTGAGACTACATGGAATGCGTTTGTGTGCGTTGTTTGTGTTTGTTTTGTGATTAAAATAACAACTATAGGTTTCATAAGTGGTCAATAACTCATACATGATTAAATGCAGAGGCTCTTCGTATTCACCACACTGTGTGAAAACAGAAACATACGGTCTACTTGTTTTTCAGGTCCTTTAAAGAGAAACAAACAACGGTTGCCACTGCACTGCAACAAATGAGTTGGTTGTTTTTTTTACCAATCCATCTTTGTCGTTATAGGACGCAACAGACGGGCGAGCGCGAGCCTATTTCTCCGCGCGCTTTTTTCCCGCGCCCGGCTGGCCTCGCGCAGCCAGAGGCGGCAGCAGCGCGCACGCAGGTCTCGGTGATTGGGAGGCCGCGGCCAAGAGACACGCGCCATGAAGCTCGAGCACACTGCGCCTGCAGCCCTCCCCTCCACCCCCCGCCGCGGGGGTCTCCCACCTGGGAGCGGCGCGGCTCGCGGCCGCATGTCTGTGGGTCGCGAGGGGCTTCAAAGGGGCACCAGGGAATCAGGGCTAATTGATTCACGCGCCCCGTCGCAGCCAGCCTTGCGCGAGACACTTTTTTTACTCAGCTGAGAAAAAGGCCCTGACGAATGAAATGAAAACAACATGTCTTTCATACAAGTATATATTACAACCCGTTATCACGATATGCAAGTTCCCGTTATGCTTATACTTTTAAATACAAAAACCCTATGAAGTGCATCCAGACTTCAGACTTAAGGTGTTGAGACTTTTGTCCTGTTTCGATTAAAAAACACACACGCATGTAGGTCAGTTTAAAATGCGGGATCACATGTTATAAACTCTTATTAACATGTTAGACATACCAACCCGCTCCTGTTGATTAAATCTATATGGCAACTCCACACTGTTATATGTGCGGTGTACATCTTTTATTTACAGTTAACTTTATATACTTTATATATTTTATAATAATGAAGATGCTGACAACTGACTCCTTAGTCCTTTTAAAGCTCTGGAAAAAAAAAAAGTGACCACTGCAAACATGTTCAGTTTCTCAGGTTTTATCTTTTATAGGTGCAAGTATTGAACTGAACAGCTTTGCCTTAGTTTTTA
>JBBKCR010000012.1:9643663-9657860 GCA_037577295.1 Ladigesia roloffi | reverse complement strand
AACAAGACTACGTACGACATGCATTCTGAATGAGCTCTGGACAGACAGGTCTTGGTGGTCTTAGAGCGGTCTGTCCTGCTCTGAACCGTTGCCGTCGGAGTGACAGTGGGTCGGGTCAAGTTTATTTACAGTCTGTCACAACACCACTGTCTCAATCAACCGGTAGTCTCTGTGCTCAGCACTCTTTCTGCAATCTCCCCTCTCCAATACTCACGCCATTCCTGTTATCTGGTCATTACAGCCTCGGGTGGCTTTGTAAAAAATCTCAGAACAACTTCGAGTGCATGGCGAGACCAAGACAAGACAATAATATTAAAAAGAGGGGAGGGGTGTAGAACGTGTAGTGCTGCTGAAAGTGAGAGGATGGGACAGTAAAATAGGGCATTGCGAAACTTTAGTTAGAGTAAACTCTTAAAGCTAATAGCAGAGGAAGACAGCGAGAGGGGGGCTATAGAGTTGCAAGGCTACTTTAGTAGTGCATATGTTGCACCCCACCAGCCCTAGTTCCGTGCTACATGAAACACTTTTTCTGGAAGATAGTCTGGAAATGCTGTGGTTTGTGTCTGTCCCCCGGGCTGCCCCGGGTCTGCACGGTACCTGGCACGGCGAGGGCTGTAGTTTCTCTGGGAGCCGCCGGAGAGTTTATGTCGCTTGCGTTCTCGTCCAGCTCCCCGTCGTCGTCCTCTTCTTCTTCATCAAAATCTCCTCCCTCGGAATTAACCGCCATGCCCTCATCTTCCTCACAAGAACGGAGAGGAGAGGACATTATATTCCCTCCAGCGACCCCGGTCCTCCAGATCAAAAAAGTCTATTCCTTCCGAAATTATGATATTTATTGAATATTCAAATCGAGACACACACACATACACACGGGGGGGAAAAGTAGGGGGCGTTTTGGAATATTTTACACTACAAGGCAGAGAAACAAAGATGGCCGCCCTTATATTTATTTTTTAACAACCCCCCCAATAAGAAAAATCCCCTTACATAAAAAATGGCTGACTATATTATTTCAGAACGCCCCCCCTCCTCCTCCTTTCTCTCTCTCTCTCTCGCTCACTCTCTCTCTCTCTCTCTCCAGTCTCCCCACCCTCTTCAAAAAACATTCACATTGTTCCAGCAGAAAGGGGTGTATAGCTGATTCTAAGTTGTATTTTAACTCGTTAACTCTTTTTTCCCCACTTCTCTCTCTCTGGCTCACATCGACACGCATGGTAGCTGTCTCGTATGCGCGCGTGTGTGCGCGCGCGTGCGTGCACTCTGTTCTGCACTGCAGAGAGAAACAAATCAAACAAATGTGGCCACCTTAATAGTCTTAAAGGCTGTGTATGAAAAAAGTGTCTCGGAGTGAAAGGGTTGAGCTCAGATCTGGTCTGGAGGCTGGAAAGAAAACGGGGGGGTTGGGGGGTGTGCTGTGCCGCAGCCATGCCCAGATTTACATCAGATTGTGTTGCTTAAAAATTAACCTTTTAAAGGGTGGATGAAACTCTTCTGATGCTCATTTGCTTTCAAGTTCAAATGGGCAGGTAAGAGACCTGTAAAACACATTTTCCTCTAGAGATGTTTTATTTAGATATGAGTACAGTGGAAGAAATTCTGGTCCACTGCCAAATAAGAAAGACATTTTATGCAGTTAGACTCACAAACCAGACTCTGCAACTATAATCATACACAGCAGCTCTTAGGAGCCAATACCTTTAAACGACAGTGACACTACTGTCCTTTTTGTCTCTCTCTTTATTTCATACTATTTTAAAAGGACATATAAGCTATATATACATTTTTTTTCCTGGAATGACAACTGGAAACTACTTGTTCTTGTTAACAAAATTCCCAATGTCAAGTGATCTACTGTCCAGCCTCCTTATGGTGAGATTGTGCTATGGTATAATTTGTGCCAAATTATGTATGTTTACATGAAAAGAATTCAGTTGAGAAAATACAATAATAAATTAATGGAGTAAAGAGATCAGTTTTCAACATTTGTTTTATAATGTTTCAGTGTGGACACTGTAATGCCTTGCCATATCTTAGAATGCAACATCAGTTTTGTGTCAAAGTTCAGTAAGGTCATCATTGAAGTACAGAAATAAGGACTGAGTATAGAGGTCCCGATCCATGCGAATCTGGTAGAATTCCTCGTCCTCGTCAGGGATGCAGTTTTGACTCAGGGTCTTGGTCATGTCCAGGTTTTTGCCATTGTGCTTCCAGGTGTAGCTGGCTGCATGGGAATTGTAGCGCAGGTAGCGCTGCAAAATCTCTTCTAGAGTTTCCTCAGAACACACCTGGTCAAAGAACAAAGACAGAGAAATCCCATTATATACCACACATATACTATATTTGTATTACAACACAAATTAAGTGAGTCTTTTTGTTTTTTAGAGCAAAATGCATTTGGCCACATTCCTCCACTTATATGAATTATACAAGCATGGTCTTATGGGTTTACCAAAAGAGAGGGAAGGAATTTATGTCAGTATGATCCAATGGTGGTGCACAGCCAAGAACCACTGGAGAGGGAGGGGGACAGGGGGGTGGGGGGTGTACAGAATGGGGTGGTTGGGGTGGGGGGAGCACAAGAGAAAGACAATAGAAATGCTCTGCTAAGCCTTTGGACCATGGAGAGTAGCTCGATGCCAGATGGGGCATGTAGCCGGAGAGAGCTTGCCCACCCTGCAGTAAGTCTGGTGGCCACTGGGCTAGAGCACCAGTCCAGTCTTGGATCGCTCATCTGCCTAGAGCCACATCAGTAACATTTCCCTTTGTCAAGCAGGAGCAAGATCAGATGCAGAAAGCAAAGGGAGGGTGAACTGAGAAAAGCAGGAAAAAAAATATTGGGGTGGGGGTGGGGGGGAGTGTGAAAGTAACAGAGAAATAGAGCAAGCCTGCCCTCTTCAGCATATAACAGCACAGTGCAAGTAACCTCACTAACAAAAGGAAAACAATGTGTGCATATATATGAAACCATGCATGATGTATCCAACATTTCTTCCGCTTTAATAGGGAGTTTATATGCCTCATTTTGATGTAGTAACAGCATCCACTCTATACGGGAGACTTTACGCTGATGTGAGAATTTAATTGCATTCAGCCATTGGAGCATTAGTAAGGTCAGGTACTGATGTTGGATGATTAGTTTTTTATCACAAATGCCACTACAGCTCATCCCAGAGGTAAACAATGGTGCTCCATCATTCCAGATAATTCTATGCCAATACTCCGCAACTCAGGACTTTTATCTCGTCTTGGCATTGGGCTCAGGTCACACATGAACCTAAGGCAACACTAGTCAATAGAGATTAAAAATATAGAGATGTGCACTGATGTCAGAAATGGGCATATCTTCAGGTGGTCAAATTTACAAATACGATGGACTGCCTGGATTCCTTTTGACATTTTAAAAATGTATTTATATCCACTCCTCTGACCACAGCATTTTATTTTCAGAATATTTTCCGGGGAATTTTATTCTGAATGTATTTTTTATATCGTCTTTGTGTGTCTGTGTGACTGTGTAGGTGCTACAAAAGCAGTTTCCTCTGGGATCAATCAAGTTTTGTCATTTTGAATCTGATTATGATATAGCACATGTCTGCACATGTGGTCACTGTGCTAAAATAAAAATCATGCCTTTTAGAAGTATGGTGCCAAGTTCAGTGTGGCCTACCTCCAGACTTTGCTCCTGGGAGGTGAGTGTGTTGATGATGCGGATCCAGCGGGTCTTGGCAGTAAGCAGGCCCACCTCATAGCGGCTGTCTCTCCACCACGGCCTCCCAAAATCATTAATCCAGTCTGTGCGAGGGCAGGGAGGGGGCACATGCACAAAGCGTCCCCTGGGGGTGTAGTATTTCACACAGCCCGTAAAGGGGTCGATATGGGTACGGATCTAAGCAAACAGACAGTCCATTTCAATCTGCAAGATCCATGCAAATATAAAAATTATATGATGAATATACATTGCAGCCAGTGGTGAAAGCAGTGTTTCGACCATGGGTATCCAATTCTGGTAAGGTACACTACATAGACAAAATATTGGGCATACACCTGTTTACAGGTTTTGGGTTATGCCCCTAACTTCCAGTGAAGGGCAAGCTCAATACCTTAACGGACCAAGACATTTTGGAAAACGCCATGTTTCCAACCTTGTGGACGCAGTTTGGAAAAGACCCTTTTCTATTCCAGCATGACTGTGCCCCATTTCACAAAGTAAGGTCTATCTGGTGTGGAAGAACTTTACTGGCACTCACAGAGCCCTGACCTCAAACCCACCCAACACCTTTGGGAGTAAGCTAGAACAGTTTGCGAGCCAGGCCTTCTTGTCTATCAGTGCCAGACCTCATAAATGTTCTACAGAATGAATGGGTGCAAATTCCCAAAGAAAGAAGCTAATAATGCCGCAAAGGGGGACCAACTCTATATTAAAATCCATGTATTCAAATGCAATACCATTGCACTGTTGGTGTAATGGCCAAGCGTCCTAATACTTTTGTCCAAAAGTGTAGATCCACTTTGGAGTATACACATCCAACACAACTAACTCTATTCAGATAGGTTTGATTGGATTTAAATTCTGCTGAATGGATCAGGAATGTTCCATTGTGGTTTAGATTACCCGTTAGTCCCCACACTTCGTACAACCGTATTAATATTGTGACAAATTGCTTACATCTTTCGTTTTTGGGTCAAACCAGTGACTGATGTCCTTCCCTGCGCATTCAATAATAGGTTTCAAAAGTACGTCGCCTACAAAACAAACACAGAACAAAAAGGTGTACTAAAAGATTGGTGGCTTTAAACAATAAGAGCAATAATAATAAAATCTACGACAATCTCAAGACAAGCTTATGGACTTACCCTTATACTCTTCAGCCAAAGGTGTCAAGTTGAAAACTTTACCGAGATATGACACCCAGAGGTCTCCTATCGTGCTGTGCATAGACACTTCATTCGGTGTAAAATACTTGGGCGGCCCCATTGTCAGTTAATCGGCAAAGCAACACCTAAACAATTTTAAAATCCAAAATATAGGAGGTAGTTAGTATTAATAAGTATTGGAGGTATTAGTAAGGTTAGCATTAGAAAGCACTATTGTTTAGCGCACCCGATAGGTAAACAAAGCGGTTGCCCTAACAACAGTAGCTGATGTGGACTGTGCTGAACAGGGAGAAAAGGCACGTTTGAACAAAAGTATTGGGACGCCTAACTTTACATCTATGGATTTATTGATACCGCATTCAAAACCGATATCAGCTCCTACTATTATTAGAAGTCTTTCCAAAATATTTTGGTGAGTTTCTGTGGGAATTTGTGCCCATTCGTTCTGTTGAGTATTTATGTGGTCAAGTACTGATTTTGGACGAGAAGGTTTTACTATATTCCAGTTCATCCCAAAGGTGTTGGATGAAGTTCAAGTCAGGGCTATTTTTGGGCCCATCAAGATCTCCCACACCAATCTCAGTCATGTCTTTATGGACCTTACTTTGTGCATTGGGGGCATGGTCATGCTGAAATAAAAAGGGCCTTCCCCAAACTGTGTCCACAAAGTTGGAAGCGTGGTATTGTCCAAAGTGTTTTGGTACACTGGAAATAAGAGGCCCAGCTTAAACCCTAAAAAACAAGGGTGACACAGTACTTTTCCATATAATGTAACGACTACGTGGTCAGGTGTGTGTGTGAGAGCCAGCTCAAAGGGCAACAAGATACTGAAGTCTCCAATATTAACCTGTAGGATGTAGAAACTGCTGCATTCTCTGCCCTTGGGATTTAGGGTACTGCTAGTTTAACTTTCTCGCGGTCAGTCTCTGTGTGAAAAAATACACTTGACCCCAATAGAATAGTCTGAACATTCTCTTATTTTAAATAACCCATTTGAAAAGCAGTTCCAAATGAACAAGTTTGTCCCAAGAAGGCATAAAATAAAAAATACAGGTATAAATACCACTTGGAAACCCCAGATCCATAAACCATTCAGTTCAAAGGGGAATATGCATTGGCACATTGACATCAGCTTTGTTAATGCAACAGAACACTAGTCAGCTACACACCTGCTGATAATGGCAATGTAATAGGAAGAACATTTTGTTAATATGTATATTGTTCAATCTAAAAACACAAAGGATTGTTGAAATATCCAGTAAATGTTTTTCAATAACAGCTCTTTCAACATGGTTGAACAGTTCAGTGGGAGGTTTTAACTATGCTTTTACTGCAGTGATTCCATGACTGAAGGCTATAAAGCCATTTCGGAGATATGGTGTACTGGCAGAACCGTAAAACAATAGTCAAGTTTCAAACTTGATCAGAGTAACATAGGTTTGCCATTCATTCATTCATTCATTCAGTAACGCTACTAGCCAGTTCTGCAGTTTTCAACAGGAACAGACTACAGAAAACAAATTTAAAACAAAAAATAGGCAAATAAGGCTTCAAAATGGAGCATGAACAACCACACCCAAAACAAACAGAGAGCTAATCTCACTGCTATGACAAACATTCCCTCCTTTGAAAAGTACAGAAATTAAATGCACAAAACTGTGCAATAAAGACATAATCTATTAAAGATCTGTGTTTTAAAACTGGGCCTTTAAAAGGCCAGCACGTGACACTTTTGTCTCAAATACTTTATGCATAATGGAAACAGAATAGAATCAAATAAATCAGCTACCCAGTTCTACGGCAGTAGAGTAGCAGATGTAGACGTGTGACAGACTGAAACAAAAGTTGTCACATCCGCCTGATAAACATTTGACCTACCCGAAAGAGAAGCAAGAGGAACTAAAAATGCCAAAGAGAGGGTCAGCTGATAAAGCTGAAACAATTCAAAGTAACTCCAAACTAAATAGGACTTCATTCATCACAGCAATTTACTGTGTGGTATCAAACGAAAACCCGTTAAACAGTTCTCCTATAACATAAGAGTAACTGACAGTCCTTCCGAAGTCCAGAACTGCCAGCACATTCAAGTCAGAAATGACTCGCAAATAACAATTTGAGAGCCATATAGAAGCATTATATTCAGCCTTCATTTGTGGGCTTTTAAATGTGTCCAGTCCACATTCCGTTACTGTTATCGTATCCACAGTATCCAGTAGCATAGCTTTATTAGTTGTAGTGGAACTTGAAGTGAAAGTTCCCACCCTGGAAGGGGTTGAAGCCAAATGGCCATTCTCCTCCTCCGCCTCCCTGCTGGTTCTCAGGGTCCAATGGATCCTCACCTGAATCAAATTTCTGACGCATCTCTGCAGAATAAAACAAAGTTTGGTTCATTCTTATCAGGTAATTCATATTTAACATATAATTTATACTTTTTAATTTATAATGTGACTTTATTGCACTGTGTTTCTTAGGCTGCTAACAGAGAGCTGCTAAACAGTGTTTCATTGTTCTTGCAACAGTGACAATTAACATTTATCTTATCTAGTAAAGGAAGATGTCTTAAAACATTGGGTCATATTAGTTAAGCTGTTCTAATTAAATCCTTAATATAGTTTCAAGTTACCTGGATCTGTAAGCACCTCCTTAGCTGAGGCAATGTCGATAAATTTCTTCTCTGCCTCCTTCTTTTCTGCTTCAGACTGGAAGTTGTCTGGATGCCACTGTTGTGCCAGTTTTCTATATGCTTTAATGATTTCCTGCTTGTTAGCATTCCTTAAAGAAAATAATGTAAAATGGGTTAGAAACAACTTCTCTCTACAACAATTGATGCTGGAAAAGCACAGCAGCTTTAAGCAAGAATATTATCAAGTCCATACCGACTAACTCCCAGGATTTTGTAATAGTCCCTCTTGCGTGAGAGCTTCAGCAGTTTCTGAGCACGTTCCAGACCCTCACGAATCTCCTGGTTCTCCTGGTCAAACTCCCGTGCCTCCTGATAGTCCTCCACAGCTATGAGAGGGCAACAGATTGAGAAATTGCATGGAGGAGAACAGCAGACAAAGCAAACATTCATGTTAAATGACGGTAAAATATAAAGTTCCTTAATGCAATATTATTAATTAAAAATGGTTCTACCTTTCTCATAGTCCTGAAGTTGGATGTAGGCCTCAGCTCTGTCCCGGAGGATGTGGATATTCTGAGGATCTCTCTGGTGGGCCTCTGAACAAATGTCCAAAGCCTGCTCTGGCTCCCTAATCTGCAGAGAGAGAGGGATAGAAAAAGAGATGGAGAGGGAGGGAGAGAAAGAGAAAATTAAAAAAATGAAAGAGCGTATCCTGCTTGTAAGATGAATACAGCTCAAGCTCTGAGGGTAAAATGCTGATCATTAAAAATTAAGATGAAGAAAAATTATGACTGTATCCATGTCATTGTAAAACCTCCTAATGTGAGCCATAAGGCATATGGGATAAGAGCGAGGCACAACATGGAATTGAGTTTTTTTTCTCACTTTGGATAAAAGCGTGAGCCAAATTAACGTACTGCAACATGGTAGTGTGGGTAAAGTTGGGAGTGAGATATAAGAGAGATTAACTGATTTTTTTTTTAAATACCATCATTTACCAAATGTATTTGATTAAGCCCATTTTCCCAATATGCATTTTAATGAATTTGCATGGCAAAATATTGCTTCTAAATGCACTGTCCCTTAATTAAGATCACATGAAATACAACAATTAGATCCAACAAGCTGCTACTTAATTTATGAAAGCACAGAAATTATACTGAATTATTTCCCAATTTTCTCACTTTAAGTGCAGACGAATGAAAGGTTCTCACAAATGTCTAGTGGCGTCTGTTTACTGCAAAAGCATAAATGTAATATGACAAAGCATACTAAAAAATTAACATACCTTTACTAGACTGAAGCAGATTCTCTCTTTTGCTTTCGTGGAATAGAATGGAATATTTGGCTCGGTCTTCATAGCTGATTCATACTTTTCTATAGCTTCTTGATATCTAAACATAAACACAGGGGTAACAATTAAAAGGATTTCTGTTTAAATGTGTTTGAAAAACTTAAGTTGGTCTGCAGTGGCATTTAAAAGTTGCTTGATGGACAATGTCATTGGCATCATATCAAAACTTTATAACATTTTGTTTGCTACCACTTTTGTTCGTAACTTTACATTTTAAAACTCCCCGCTGCCCTTCACATTAAGAATGAACATGAAACCATTAGAAATTTTGTAAATATTTTCCCACATGTGGTCCAATTAGAACTGCTGTTTCAGAGCAGCAATATCTGTTATATTTCTGTAAAAAACTTCTCAGGATCATTCAGATGCATCAGAAGTCTCATTGCACTGATCTGCTGTGGTCAGTTTAGTGGTTAAATATAGATGTGTAGTTGTAAGTTGGTCGGTGGCGCGCACCAGATATAAACCAGCTGATGCTAATTACTCTTACCTCTGTTCTGAGATCAGTTCCTCGGCAGAATCCATCTGCTTGCTGAGCTTCTTCACTTGCTTGTAGTGGGCAAAGCAGTCCTTATCATCCTGATCCAGCTTCAGACACTCTCGGATCTCACTGGAGTACAGAGACGCAGGGGAAGGAGAAGGCAGAGATTCAACATTTGAAAGAACACCTTTTTAGTGAAGTTCACTGAGAAGCACTGCCTTAACCAGTCATTCTGCCTGAAGGTATTTTAACTGTAGGAACAAAACCTTTACAATTTTCTTATGTTTTCAACTCTACCTAATTTATAACACCAGTTGTCCTTTACAGTGTATCACTTTTGATTGATGAATGGACCAATAGTCCAAAATGTATCAAAATTAAATTGGGAACACCTTTCCTTCTCTTATAAATTTACTTTTGTGGAATCACTAGGTTTTGTTCTGAGAATTCCAGTACGAGTTTACCAAAGTGGCAAGGGTTATGTTACATGTGTATGCATATGAGGTTATATATGTATGGGTTTTATTTTTTAACACATTCAGGACAAAGACATGGTTAACATAAAATGTGGTCCACTTTTTTTTTATTTAAAGAAAAAAAGAAAAGCCATTACTTCTAACTACAGTCCAACATAATTAAGCAGAAAACCAAATTTCTCACTTGTGAGACTAATAAGGGTGTACCTTATCTTATATAAGTTATATAGTTTGTGTGTGTGTGTGTTTGTGTGTATGCATGCATACCTGAGTGAGTCATGGTGTTCTCCCAGGTCATAGAGGAGACGGCTAAGTTTAAGGAAGGCTGATCGGTTGTCCGTCCTGAGACGGGCTGCAGGTGTCAGGTCTAATATGGCCTTCCTGGGCTCCCCAAGACGAATGTAACACTCCGCCCTCATCTCCCGAGACTCTGGATCCCAAGGTGAGAGCTAAAGCAAAAGTAAGAATGCCACATTAAAAATAACTTTTGTTTCCCTACAACATTTTTTTTTTTTCATGAATGTCATGAACTATACCACAACAGTAAGGACAAATTACACTTAGCTATGTTCCACCTACAGTGCTTTATATATTTCATAAACATGACTAAAAATATCAGCTGTTAGATAGTATGAAAAAAGTTCAAAAATAAAAACTAGGCAGCAAACACTGCTTCTATGTCACAAAACAACTACATTTACATACATCTACTTATACAGCCTGCATTACATATATCTACTTATACAGGGATGCATTTTTGGTATACTAACTAATGCAACACAGATCGCTAACTCACCTCTATAACACGGTCTAGCACCTGGATGGTAGTGGTGTAATCTCCACGGTGATGGGCCTTGTGTGCCTCCTCCTGGAGCTCCTCTAGCTCCTCAGCTTTATGAAGATAATTTATTGCCTCTTCCTGGTTCAGGGAGCGCTGTAGCTACAAAGAGAAAGAAAGAAAAGTAGAAGTTGTGGAAAAAAATAGAGAAGAATAAAATAAACAGTACGGACAATAGCTGTTACACAACCACTGCAGTAATAGCAAGTGAATAAACACTGAAGCACCATAGATGTTAAATGCATAGAATAATCATGTTTTAACTCACAACTGCCTCAAAGTCCTTTCTGGCTTCTTGTGTATTCCCCTGCTTCAGAAGGATATTTCCTCTCTGTATGCGGGCCTGAAAACATACCATGAGGAATTACATTGTAACACAATCACAGACCTAAAAGTCATTAGAATGATCATTCAATCTTTGTATAAAAATGTCAGTCATATCTCCGTCTTTACCATAGAACAAGCCAACTAATAAACTTACCGCCAGAAAGTCGGGTTTAAGCTGGATAGCCCGGGTCAGATCCGGCAGGGCAGATTTGGACTTCCCCATAGCCAGAAACACGGCCGCACGCTTGTAGTAAGTCAGGTAGTTCTTCGAGTCACCCTCTGTTTTAAGTCAGAGTAAAGAGCAAGGGATTACTGAACAAATCTATTATTCAGCATGAAACGTCACAACTGTAAACAATGCCCCATCGGGATTAAGCCGAATACAGTAAAGGCAGTGACTGTTAAAAAGAAACACTATGAAGTTCAAGCATAAAACATTTTTATATAAGCTCATTTTTTTTACATATAGCGTTTCAAAATCTTCATGATGTAATATTATCAGCTACTATTCAAGCAAACAAATACAAATGTTCAATCACTTTCTAAATAAGAGCAATGAAAGTGAAAGGACAACTGGTCACATGTTTGAAAGAGGAAAACAATACACTATGCAATTTACCGGAACAACATCAAGGATACTTTTATAAAGCTGTCAAAATTGTTGCTAACACATAACCCTAACATGCAATTGTTCAGTACCTGACTTAAAATGTACATAATGGCTGTTTATGTGCAAACTGCTCACCAACAGCAGAGTGGTAATGGGAGAGGGCCTCGGCCAGCTGTCCCGCTGCCAGCAGTTTGCGGCCCATTTCCAGGTGCTGCTCAATCTCCACAGGAGAGTTCCCCAGTACACCTGAAACGCAAGTGAAAGTTGTGCTTGATATTTCCGTCTGTAGTGAAAATACAATAAAATCGAAATTAACATAACCACAAAGCTGGTAACATATGTAGGATGGACACTAAGCACAAACACCTGTCAGAATCAGACACAAAGTAACTAATTTCATAAACAAAGTCAGCAAAGATGCAGGCAATTTCTCAGTGCCTTACCCCTGCGTTGACTTAACCCAGATAAAATTCAGTAAGCAAAATGTTACAAAAAGTATACATGACTGCTGAATCATTCGTTTAGACAGTTATTAATAAGTAATCTGATGTGTGATTTCATAACATCTTGGCATTGTGGATTCTAAAGACGACATATAATAAATAGGCTGATAACCATTTAAAACCATTATTCTAAATGATTAAGGCATTTATGTGTACCAAATATTTGACAAGACCAAAAAACAGAAGGTATAATGGGTTTTAGTATTAGACCAGGGCGTTCTGCCGAAGCTGGAAGGCTGTAGAATTAAGAGAAGGGATTTTTAATCTGTTAGAGGAAGTTGGAGCAGCAGAGTCCAGTAAAGGGTCCTACCGTCCAGCTGCAGGTCCAGGACCACACAGAGCAGGGACAGGGAGGACACCAGGCTGCTCACACCTCTCCGGCGTCCCGACTCCATCATTTCAAACTTCACACCTCCGTCTCGTGTCTGTATTTACTCATACAACTCCTCACACCGACATTAATCATAAAATCCCCCCAGGCTGCCAAAACAACAACTCTTCAACGACAGTCATCTCACGTGTGCGGTTTAGAAATAATTCCGACTGCCTCAACGAAGCCCCAGAACTTGAGTTCCGATTCGTTTTCTGGTTTGTCCACTTTTAATAATAAGACTCAAAAGTATTCGTATACTAGAATTGACGAAAGACGATGGTGGACAGCTGTCAACTCTGTGCTTTTGAGACACTACGGGATTTTGAGCTCCTTGGCGTAGCTTCAAATGGCCCTACATTGCAGCTCTTTGAGTGGCTACTCGGGATCAGAACACGCCCGTGTTCGCAGGGCTTTGACGACGAACGTGGTCTCTTCTGATTGGCTGGATTAATTTATCACCTCGTTTAAGAAACGCCCATACCCATTTAAGGAAAAGCACCGTCTCCACTGCATCATCCCCGGTTATTCCTGGCTGTAGGCGGAGGGCATTTGTTAAGCATAATTTGCTCCTGTTTATCCAGGGAATGCATTGCGAAGAGCACACTTGGTTATCACTTTTGAGAATGCTGTCATCATTCCCACAAAAAAGCACAAAATCGAGGTCCACTTAGATGAAATCTCTAATTTTCATCTCAGTCTCTCCCAATTTTACATGTGCATTGGTGGTCTAGTGGTGATGTTTTTTTAGGTTTGAATCCCAGGAATACTAGTGGAGTTAGAGCTTCTGCGGAGCCTTCAAACAGAGGCTGAAGACCCACATCTTCCCTGGGCAATTAGGATAATAAATAAATGTAGACCACAACATATTTCACCTCAAAAAAGTATAAAGCGTGTTATCAGATAGGGCTGTGTTGGAAAATTAACTCCATCTGGTAGAATTCTTTGTCTATGAGCAGCTCATAATTTTAAGTCCAATTTTACTAAAACGAGAGATGTAGTTTTCTTGTATGTCTCTCTTGATAAGAGCATCTACCAAATGCTGTAAATGTAAATGTAAATGGCTGAAATTATTCTACAATTTGTCCTAACAAAATACCAAAGCTACAAATATACAAAGTACCAGGTCAGTAAAACTGATTCAGTAGGCTACCAAGCAGTTATAGAGAAAATTGTTTTGTTAGATCCCTCATCAGCATAAAAAGGAAAGTTTTTGTTTGGTATTTATTTATATGCTCATATTTTCTAGTAAAATATGTACATTAGTAAAATTGCAAAGCATTCTAAATTCTTTCCAAAACATAATGCGCAACTGAGAGTAAAAAACATATTCCTGTAAATATATACTTTAAAGCTTTTAAAATACGGAGGAAAGTTTACATACATAAAATGTAATGGTATAAATCTATCCAGCTTTCCAGTTAAACCAGTTTACAAAGTAAAAGACTTCACAGTGCACTGGATAACTTAGAGAACTGCCAAATAGGAGTTGTCTTTCACTTTTTTCCTTTGAACAGATTTTAACTTTGCAAACAACATGTAAAATGATAGCCTCTATTTCTTCCTACTGAAATAAACAAACACTCAAAAAAGGTCTTATATCATTTTAGTGTTTTTATTTGACTCTTGTGTGATAAAGACAGCCAAAGGCTAACATCTTGAGCACACAAACACACTCACACACACACACACACACACACACACACACACACACACACACACACACACACACACACACAC
>JBBKCR010000012.1:9622114-9633595 GCA_037577295.1 Ladigesia roloffi | reverse complement strand
GAAACAAAGTCACCTTCGACTTGGATGCCCTGGGGGTAAGCAAATAAACATCAGATTTTCATTTTGGGGTGAACTATGCCTTTAATGGTCTATGGTCTGCCCAGGTGCCAGACAGGTTTGTGGAAGTGTCCGAACTGGCTCTGAGGGAGTTCTTCACTGCCATCCAGAGTGGACGTGACGCTGACCCCTGCTGGAAAAAATCCATCTATAAGATCATCTGCAAACTGGACAGCCCTGTGCCTGACAGCTTCCGCTTGCCAGGCTGCCCCATGGACACACACCGCATGGTCTGAGACAAAGACATACACACATACACATACACACACACACACACGGCTAAGAATTAATATGCGTGTATCAACAGACACAAACAACACATGGCCCAGGAGGTTTAGCTCTGATATGCAAACACACACATTGCCTGAGGATCAGGACTGGCAAACTGGCAAATACATCTGCATACCAACACACACACACACACACACACGAATACACACATACAAACACACACTTTCACTTGCTAAATATCATACAGCCACTAACTGGAACCACGCAAAACTATTTATATAATCTGAAGAGTGAACAGTATCTATGCGATAGTGGTCTGTTGCCTTCCAGATCCAATGGAAAGAAATCCATGTGGCACTAATACAGAGGTCAAGGGCCTTGTTGAATGTACAAAATGATGAATAGGTCAGAGAAATGTGTTAGAACTTTGTTAGCACTGTTTCAGAGAGATAATCATTATTTGGAGATATTTAAAAGGTTTTTCTATTTACACGCTGAAACCTTATTTTCATGTAATTTATGAATAAAATGAAGCACTTAACAACCGTGGGTCTATAGGCCACTTTTCATTGTAATTTTATATTCAACTTGCTTATTTGCCATGCTGTTTTTTGCATATTAATTGTTTATTTCATAAGGCTTTGAGTCAAAAAAAATGTGTGACATTTTGATGTAACAATGCAACTTGTAATTAAAAGTGATTGTTCAAGCACTAACTGTGCAACAGTGTTTATTATGAGTACAAGTGTATAGAAATCTATCTAGAAATGTGTTCTGGATAACCATTATGATACTCCAGGCCATGTGGGAAAGTGTGTGTGTGTGTGTGTGTGTGCGTGCGTGTGTGTGATCTCTTACTAAGTCTAAGCACCTGACAGGCAGGCTGGTTCGATTCAGGGAGCTGAACTGACAGCTCTATGCTGGCATTTTGCCCTGTGCTAAATCATGTGCTGCACTATAATACTTTCGGGCTACTTGACTACACTGTAACAGTTGGGTCAGGGATTAATTTAGTCAGACTTGTATCAATATGCATAAATTAAATAATCAAGCCCATTAAATGAATTATAAGGGGAAGATAGGGGTGGGTGGTATATTCAGTGTTACAGGTACAGCTTAATTTACTACATTTTATTTATTTGGACATCTTAAAATGTAGCTATTACCTATAGTATAATTTTATATTCTATTAGTCACTTTTAAATTATTTAATAATCCACTGTTCTTTATTTATTGCCTAGAATTCTCCACATTCTGCTCAACACTGTTCCAAAAGAACCTCAAACCCTGCCATTGTCTTGTCACTACCTCACAAACTGTTTAATATTACACAATATCAAAATATCAGTATTTGCACACAGTCACATAACAATTTCCCTTCCCAATAATATTATTGTTGGCTCATTATACCACACACTAAATAACAACATTGTCCCCTGGCTTCCTCACACCCTGCCCTTTAATATTTTTCCTTAATACCAAAAACAAATTAAAAGAAACTGTCCCAATATACAGACACCCTCACATTACCACACACTGGTAAATACCTCACATACTTTACCATAATACACCACACACTGCTTAATACCATACACATTGTCCCATAGTACCCCACTCACTTCGATAATTTTTTCCCATATTTCGCACACATTGTCCCATATGACCTCACACACCGCTTAATATCTCACACTGTTCCATAATGGCTCACAAAATGCTTGACAATACCTCACCCACTGTGTAATAACGCCTCAAACACTGCCCCAGTGCAGCCGTTGGCCTAGTCTTCAGGTTGTTGCCCCAGTGATCAGAAGGCTGTAAAACCAGGAAAGCGAGTGGCACCACTGAGATATCCTTTAGCAGGGGACCATCCCCACACATTGCTCCTCCTCTGTGGTGTGTTCGCATTGCCCCTGAGGTATGCTCTGTCCATCCAAATAATTTTTTTCTACCCCTCAAATGAGATAACTGCCCCCCACGAGACATTCTAGTCACACCTCTGGTTCACACATGACTTTAAGGAGACACTTTACTTGATAGTTCACATACAGTTTGATAATACCTCACACTGTCACACTCATTTCTAACCATATAAACTCGTTATGCTACTTTTACTGAAGTGTGCCTTCAGTCCGCTCCACTCCCCTCTGAAGGTAATTCTAATCACATGATTTTTATGATCTCGCCACCTCCGTATCCATTTCCATACTGTGTGTGAGGGAGTTAGAGCGCGCGCTCGCGCGCGCTTGTGTTGGTGCCCATGTGACCGAGTGTGTGGCGATGGCTCTCCCGAGACTGCTGCTGCTGGAGCTCTGTCTGCTCTCCTGCTGCTTCATCTGTGGGATCATCACTGCAGCCTCAGTCACCATCTCACAGGTACGGACAGAAAAATGTAGCACATTTTATAGTTTCGGTCTGAAATCTACCATGGCCTGTTCGTTACCTTACTGAACACAACAGACACACTATCAGCCGCGACAACTGCAAAGTAAGAGCAGAATAAAGCTCGCACTCTTTTAGCCTTTTAGGATTTTAAAGCTCATTTTGTTCTGCGTTTGCTACATAGAGATTTTTACTGCGCTTTTATAGATTGTAGTAAATACTTTGCATCACGACTGGGGTCTGGTTTTTGTTCATGCATCTGCCTCTATTCCAGGTTAACATGTCTGAATCGTCAGGAGTTCGTATTTGTCTATAGAGAAGGTGATCCTTTCGCACTTTTTAATTCGTCTGATCCAAAATATAAGTTGGAAAATAAGTTTCCCCGTGCGTGTCATGTGACTAGTGAAAATATTTTGGCCATTTTTATCCTTATACAGAGAAAAAACGCGATCTGACAGTGCAAAAGAGAGGATACAGATCTTGGTTCAGTTAAATTAGAAGTAAAGCATCTGAAAGAATGGGAAAGTCCACGAACGAGAGTGTCAGAAAAGTAAGCAGTGTGACTCTTCACTTCCTTTCCGCTGTCTTTACCACTTCTTCGTTTCGCTCGGTCATGTGACCCTCCGCCCCACAGCTTCTGTTTGGTAATTTGCTTATTGGAGTCAGATGAGTGAAGGAAAGAAAAGTGAGACAGAACAGTAGTTGGTAGGGTTCGGATTTCACTAGGTACACCATATAGACATAAGTAATGGGACGCCTGACTATTACACCGACAGCGACTTCATTGAATATGCATTCAGATATATAGACTTTAATATGGAGTTGGTCCCCCTTTGCAGCAGTCTCAGCTTCCACATGTCTTAGACGTCTTTCCACAATGGTTTGGAGTTTCTGTGGGAATTAGTTCATTCACTCGAGTATTTATAAAGTCTGGCACAGATGTTGGACTAGAAGGCCTGGTTCACAGTGTTCCAGTTTATCCCAGAGATGTTGGATGGGGTTGAGTTCGGGGCTCTGTGCAGGCCAGTCGACCTCTTCCACATTGAACTCATGAAAACATGTCTTTAAATACCTTGCTTTGTTGAATGGGGCACAGTCATACTGGAATGAAGATAGGTTCTTCCCCAAACCGTGTCCACAAAGTTGGAAGCATGGCGTTGTCTAGGTATGATGAAGCCCTTTACTCGTAGTAGGGGGCATCGGCCAAACCATGAAACACATGTTTGTCCCAAAACTATTGTCCACATAGTGTGACTTTATTCTGGTTTCACTTCTATTGACAAGGGGAAGTCCCAAAACTCCCTCTGAGACAAAACGTCATTGTAATGTTACAGATTTTAAGCAGTGTTTTTGAGGTAACTAAGAGGGGGATGAAATGCACCCCTGCACATGCAGTATCAGTATAAAACCTGTGTCTGGGTAGGGCAACGGGCAAAGAAAGCAGCAAGGACTGGTTTATGAAGGGAAGGAGGGACTTATTTAGAAGTTGTCTGGAGTCTTTGTGGAATTGTACATAAAACTCCATATTTGCAAATATTTCAATTTCTTTTTAAACCCCCCAAAAAAACTTTAATATTTTTATTATGTTCAATGTAAGGTATGAAATACCACCTTTGTGGAATTGTACATAAATCTCCATATTTGCAAATATTTCAATTCCTTTTTAAATAAAATATTCTGCTGAAATTTTTATCAGTAAAACAAGATCATTGCTGTTGAATTAATGTGTCATTCCCCTTACTTCTTTCTGTCAAACTCTTTTCTTACATGATGCATAAAAACTTCTTATATATCTCTCACACATGCAGGGTGACTTTGAAGGGAAGTGTATGCTCTATGGTGCTGTGCACTTGAACGGTTCAGACTTCAGCGTGAGCTGGTCCAGCTCTCCCTCCCTCTGTTATTTTGTGTCTGCCATTTCTGTGTGTGTGGCCATCTTCTGCTTCTCCTCTGTCCTCTACTGGGTCTACACAAGCTGTGTTGATGAAGAGGTTAAAAGGTAAGAGCTCAATTCATTGTCAATTATTAGGAAACTCAAAATATTTGCAGAGCTTTTTTTAAGTACATTTTTTTCTAATGTTTTTTAATAGTTATTCTGGCATGTTTTTCTTCCTTCAGAGAGCGATTATGGATGAACATGTCATTAGTTGTGTCTGGAGTGTTCCTCTTCTTCCTCCTGGTGACAGGATGCATCCTGAAAGTGGGCCGAGACACACTGTGTAATTCTGTGGTTCAGAATGGGCATAACATAACCACGTGAGATAACTCCTACCTGATTGGATTTTTATGAGATTGTGATTGGCTGAGAGGTTTTGCGCTCATAAAGAGATTAAAACTATAGTAAACTGCTAGTGAGTGCATTCAGTAATGCAATACATGTCTTATATTTTATTAGAACGGATTAATTCTGCAGGCATGAAGATAAACTAGTGCGCAGTCAGTTAAGCTATTTATGTGTCTGCAGGTGTGACGAAGCACAGAGCAAGCCATGGGTGAAGCCTCTGATCGGCAGCAGTTTCTACTCCAGACTGCACAGTGCTGAGGTATATAAAAAAAAACACCTGACTTTCTGTTACTTCCCTGGAAATATTCTCTTCTATATTATTTCAATTTCATGTCCAAAACCCCTTTCTGAACACTGAAGTTAGTCTATGTATTCATTTTTCCTGATTTAGCAAAGATGTTGTGCATTGTAGGGTTATTCACATTATTACTCCAATATATACATGTTGTTTGAGTGTGTGTGGATGGAAAAGTTCCCGTGTTTTAGGAAAGTTACTGTATCAACACAGTGGAAAACTGCACTTAGGTATTAAAAATAATAAACTATAATAAAAACTGTATCCAATGGTGAATACCTTCCAAATATGTCTAAGGATGGACAAACGATGAAAGGGTCTTGGGTGCTCAAGCCCCATTGATGCAAATGGGAAATGAAGACGAGCCTGTATGATTAAATATGTAAGATGAGCTCCTGTGACTCAAATTGCTGTAAAAGTCAAGGCTGTGTTTGACATAAAGGTGTCAGAACAGAGCTTACTGCATAGCCGCATACCGGTCAGACTGCCAATGCAAACTCCATTCACTGCCTAAAGCCCCTGGAATTGGAATCTGAGCTTCAGAACTGGACTGTAGAGTGCTGAAAGGAGGTTTAGTTCATGTGGGTGGACAGGTGCCTGGACGTTGCTTATCTGGGAAAGAAATGGCACCAGGATGCACTGTGGGAAGAAGGCAAGCCAGTCGATTTATTTTCAAAGATATTCCCTAAAGGCAGTGGCCTCTTTCAGAAGAATAATGCGCTTTGCTGCACTGCAAAAAGATACCACAGCACACCTGCCTAATGTTGTTTAGATCCCCCCAGGAGTCCGTGCCTCAACAGGTCAGAGCTGTTTTGGTGGCACATGGGGGACCTTTTAAAATTATACAGCTGGTTTTCAGGGTAATGGCTCATAAGTGTTTTGTCCTGAAGTATCCAAACCACATTTTTTTATGATGTGTACTCCTTACTCAGAATGATATAAAAAATGTAGAGCCTTAGATTTGACGTGTCCCCATGTAAACATTTAGGAAGACTGTGTAATATAGTTATTTCTTACTAGCACACTGGAGTTTTGTGTCCAGCAAATCTTTTCCTCAGTTTTAAATCTTGGAAAATAGTTATTTTGATTCCGAACATTGCAGATCAACTAAGATCATCTGACTGGTATTAAAAGGTTGTTTAGCAAATTATTTATTGATTACATCTTATTTTAGGGCTGCATGAAAAGAAACAATCCTAAATTGTGACTATATAAGTGCTGTTTTATATATATTTAAACAATCCTGTGAACATTTACTGTCATGTGAGTGACCTGCATTTCGGATGTCTCTGTGGCCTTTTGTGATTTTCCACAATATCTGTATTTATGTGGCTTGTTCTGTGATAATGACCAACAAATTATATTTTATGTCTATTTTCTGCATATTGTGGTTTCAGCTATAAAAATGCTGCCCTTTCTTGGTATTAGAGTTTCATTCTTCATTTTAACGGTGTCTTCATTATCAAATTATGAGTTAAAAACATGTGTCAAATGCAGTATGTTATACTGTAATTTCCATTAATGAATGACTACAAATATTTAAACTGATTAGGTGAGACGTATGTGAACACAAAAATAAATATCTTATGTGTTTGCAGCCTCAGCAGTATTTAAAAAAAAAGATTTCCTGCTCATTTTACTTTTCATTCTTCTCTTGTCTGTTTTATTTCCAGCCTGATTTTGTCTTTTTACTTTCTCATTATGACTGGACTTAAATTGTTTATAAAATCCTTAAATTATTTTTGTATGTGTTATGTATGTGTCATTCTCTTGTCCTCCCTCTCCTTTTCAGGTGGCATTGTGGGTGAATTTCTTCAGCTGGATGATCATACCTGGTCTGGTGGTTCTGCAGCGTAGGTGGAGCTCAAGGTCTCGGGAAGAGGACCCAGGAGCCAGCCCCTCTGAAACAGAGCCTTTCTTCAACCGCCCTGGACACCCTCAGTGACCACACTGTACATGCGCAGATGCGTGTACGGTAGCATATGCAAAGCAAAATGTCACGAGGACCAAGCACTCAAACAAGCACAGAAACAGATAAACACAGACTTGCTCAGATTCAGGCACAGTACCAGCGGCTGGCTGAAGAAACAGGGTTTGGCTAAACACCGGTCAGTGCTTTTAGTTTTGCTCACCAGCGGTATCAAGGCTTTGTTGCCATGGTTACTGATCTGCGATTGGCAGCGGTATCCTGGCAGTTAAGAGGGTGTGGCGGCCAGATTGGTCTCTCTGACCTGTTCTGATTTATATGCAGCTTAAACAACTCCAATTTGACTAGATTTTTAACTAGACGCTCATATGCAAGTGAATGTGGATATGTTTTGTATGTCCTGCTGGTTTGAGTCACTGACAAATGTTTTGGGACGTATTAATGTTTCAGTGATGTTTTTCTTTGACAATGAAATGAAAGACATAACTGAACATAAATAAGCACTATAAGGTTTCTTATGCTGGTGTATTTGTCCTAAATTACTGAAACTTATTTTTTTTGTTTTGAAGACTTGTGTTTGTACAACATTAGCACCCCCTTCTGTCTGTTTTTTTTACTTGTTTGATTGAAATACTGTACCTACCCTGTGTCCTCTGTTCTGTGATAGCACTCTTTATGTCATTTCATTGTTTTTTGATGTTACATTATAAAAACATTTTTTAAATCTGAAAATGTGTACATGCAGACTGCCTGTAGCTCAAACCAAAATGCATGGGAGTGAATGTGTGGGATTGATTAGTAGTGGTTAATAGTTTTATATGTGATTGGATTTTCCTAAACACGGGCTAAAGAGAGGTGTGTATATGCAGCAGTACCGCTTGGGCTGACGGGGACATAAATCTACCCATAAGCCTGTGATAAGACCTGTCTGGTGTGGGCGAGGTGCCAAAGCCATGCTGCTGTTCACAGCAGTAAAGCACTCAAAGACACTGTGTCTTTCCTGTTGTTGCCTCACACAAAGGCAGACTGTTTTTGTCTGTTTATTGCAGCATTAGCAATATAATCTTCCCTCCATATCTCCCTTCCTGTCATCACCCAGATTCACATGCTATATCTCTCTTCACCTACCTTCTCTGCATTTCTACAAACAGTCTGGAGAACAGCTACATATTTTATTATTAGGTAAAGATTCTTCTGCACTGATTTTTATTAAACAAATGGATATTACAAATATAGTTTGTCTGCTTGTCAGATTATAGTGTGTTAAAATAGCTTCACTTCACAAAAGGGGCTCCAATATCCTGTAGTAAATTGTACCATACTTGACTCCATTTGGTTCAAGAGGTCTGGGTTGGCCACAGCATGTTGTTTTGGGTGACAGGTGACCGTGGGCTGGTTTTCTCTTTTCTGACCTTCATAATATGGCCTCAAACACTCCTGATATAGGACATGTGATATAGTAGATGTTTAATAGAACACAAAGGGAAAACTTTTTTCCACATTAACAGAAAAAATGCCACAAGACAGTGATAAAAACTGTATAAATTAATTATTTCATTAAATATATACTTTGTTATTTAAAAAACAATTAACTCCTGGTAGTGATCTATGCTGTTTGGACTGAATCATCTGCTGTGCTTAGATTTAGTAATAAATTATGTTCCAACTGTGCTGTATTTTAATACACACAAAATGATTTAAACTCAAGCATGCAGTGCATTTTTGATGATTATTGAGTTTGATCTACATCCACAGCCATGCATGACAAACATGCCCATTTAAAAAGGAATGTGCTTCTAAAATATGCGTGTAACAAAAATTATTGAGCTTGTCCGCACTCCACCATGCAAACCACTAGGTGTATGTGTTTTTTCTAGTTATGTTAGTATGTGCGAGTAGCAGTATGACTTCAATGCACCAGAATAATAAGCCATTTAAAAGATGCTTTTAAAACCATATTTCAAGTACAACTGTGCTGCTTTCAAACGTCAGAAATCTCTTATATAGTGACATCTGCTGGCAGGTGCGTGAAATTAATGACATTCCCCGGGTTTAATTTAAACTACAGGATTTATTTGTTGTTTAATATTTAAAAATTGACCATCTAATATTTGAATATTTAATAGTAAGCATCAATGTCAGCTTTTTGGATTGTTGAATTGTGTAGTACTGTTTTCCGCTACTGTTTTTCATCAGCTTTTTAGCATGCCTTCCCAGTTAGTCTAAAGAAAACAACTGCAGGCCAGTCAGAAAACCCTTGTGCAATTTCGTTCAAAACTGAAAACCGTTCAACTATTCAAAAAGGTGAGTGACCTTGTCAGTGTGTCTGTGTGTTGCATAAAGCGATTTTATCATCGTTTGTATCTATGAACATCCTTATATGTACTCTCCTGTCTCCATCATATGTTGTTTCTGACTCATCATAATTATGTATGTTGTTCTGAATCTATCATACAGTCATCATCAGTGTTTGCATTTTCCTGCAACCATCTTTTTATCAAGGGTGTTATCTTGATGTCACCATCAGCATGTCTTTTATCCTGAGTGTTTTTCTGAAGGCATTCTGAAGGCTCTGTACATTGTGTGTTTTTCATGTATGTTCATCACCATAATTATAATAATAAATTATAAATAATTAGAATGACGGTTAGACTGATGTCCAGGGTTGTACCCTGTAAGAAAGTAGTATGCTGTATATTGTTTGGTTTGTGTCTTAATGTATATTTATATTCTATTATGCTTTAATATGAATTTACTTTACATTTTTATATTGTTGTCTTTATTAGCTCCTCATAAATTCTTATACATGACTCCAGTTAATATCATAAGAGTGCAATATGATTAGAAATAATTTTATTTTCAAATCATAAAAATGTTTTAATGTGTTTAAATATTTCCGTCTGGTATCTGGTACTTTTTGGGCCATTTGCATCTCATCCACCCTCCTATTGCACTGAAAACATTTAAAATCATTACGTTCTCCTTAAACTGTTTCAAGTTTACTACCATCAATGTACATTTATGGTCGACTCCAATTTTACCATGTTCTCCTGTTAATTCTCCATGTTCTCCTGAGTTAAACTTATTCACCAGCTGATTTTCTGATAGATTTCTAGGTGTTTTTCTGATAGACTAGTGACATTAAATAAGGCTTTTGGATAGACATTACTTATTCTCACTTGCACTCGGTCTTTATCTGTCAGAGCTCACCTATCCAGACTGAGCCATTGGAGACTGAGTTCTCATTTTGAGTTTTGCTAACTTACCATTTCTTTGTCAGACCCTTAAAAAATGTAAGATGTACCTCTTCTTTCCTTCCATATCAGTCACTGACATGTTTTCATCTTGCTCCTTTATTCTGTATGAATAATCCAAATAAGTATAATGAAAACAATGACAATGATAATCTATTTTTCCCAATGCTCTTTTCCATCTACACCAATGACTGCACCTCCACAAAACCTGCTGTTAAAATTTGCAGATGACACCACTGTCATTGGGCTCATCCAGGACGGAGACGAATCTGCATACCGGCAAAAGATTGATCAGACACAAGAACAGTTTCTTTCCCATTGCCATCACTCTCCTGAACTGTTGATAAATCTCCAACTTGCCCATTCACCCGCATGACTTCATGCATCCAGCAATCTTGCACAATTCATTTTCTATTTTCCCTTGGATATTTTTACGTATTTATTATTATTATAATTTTTCTTTTTGCACTACGAATCTTGCACCCCTATGTTTGCACTATTAGCTGCATTATTTGTGCACTATGTCATTTGTGCCTACTTGTGTGTGTTGTGTTTATTGTACAGTATATATGCCTATGGTTCCTTCCCTGTATGTATATCACTAAATGTTTATTGTTATGTGAACAAAGAGCTAACACCTACCGAAGTCAAATTCCTTTCAATTAAAATCTGATTCTGATTCTGATTTATTAGTTTTCAGGTTAAAGTTCAGAATATGTTTTTGATGGTGTTTGGCAGTGAAAATATGAGTGAATGTGTATAAATTATAAAATCCTACTTTGAAATTTTCAGAAAATTATAGAAAATTTGCAATTTTGTTATCATGTTATTTTTACATAAACATATTGTTATATTCAGAAATTTGATATTCATATTAAAAGTTAAGTAACTTTTTTATAATTACAATGCTCCTTATTGTAATATCGTAACATAACAGCTCCTTATTAAACTGCATAAATCTAATCAAGTGCTGGAAAATATGGAACTCCAAAGTGTTCAAAAGTATTATGAAATATGTTAGAATTTTATTGTGAAATACAACTCATTATTGTGA
>JBBKCR010000012.1:9599248-9618570 GCA_037577295.1 Ladigesia roloffi | reverse complement strand
AGAGAGAGAGAGAGAGAGAGAGAGAGAGAGAGAGAGAGAGAGAGAGAAGAAGAAAACAGATCAGGGGAGAGAGTTTCCTTCCAGCTGCTGTCAGACTGTACAAACAACATCCTGCAGTTAAAGACTCACACATCCACACATCAAGGACTGAAAAGTAAAACAGTTTCTCTCGTGTGAAATGTTTCTGGTGGTGCAACGTGTGTCTTTTTATCATTCTTGTTTTTGTTACCAAACAATTGTAGCCATTTTAGAGACTACAATGAAAGTTTGTGAAAAGTATAGAATTGTCTGCATAAATATGGCCTGATACATCATCAGAGTTTCACAGTAGATCAAGAGAAACCTGTTAAGTCATGTATTTATTGAGGAAAATAATAACATATTGCATATCTGTCAGTGGCAAAAGTATGGGAACCTGTCATTTCAGTATGTGGTGTGACTCCCGGTAACTGTTGGTCAGTCCTGCAGACCAGCTTGGAGGAATTTGAGTCCATTCCTCTGTACAGAACAGCTCTGTAGTTTTCCTCTTTAGAGTTGATCTTTAGAGTTGTTTTTTTTACTTTTCCAGCCTGATGAGCATCAACAACACTTTTTCTTATGTAATCTTTGTTCATGCCACGATACACTTCCACAAACATGTGTTAACACTTCGATAGATCTGTGTTCTTTAAATGACAAAAGGCTCAATTGTCAACCCACTGATTACCTTCTAATCCTACATGTTCACATACTTTGCCACTGACAGATATGTAATTTATGTATTATATGTAAAGTTAAAGTTAGTGTTAGGGATAAGGATTGTTTTGGAAGGATTTTTCATGATATGTCTGCAGGGGGTCAAAATAATCTTAATAATTCTCCCCTGACATCAGATTTTTTAACCCATCCTAAAATGTGCATTTACACAGTAATCTTTAATCTTTGCAATTACCTGCTTTTGCTCAGATATGCAATTTTTTATTGTATGATAAACCATTAACATTGTTTGCAGTATCTTAATTATCCACATGAAACTTCACTCCAAAGTCACTATTATGTGTAAGAATAGAGTACTTCAAACCGCTATATGTGCTAACTAGAACATTTAACACAGCAGTATTATTTATTCATCTGTAGTATTTAAATCCACCTCTTTTATTGACCACAGCATTGTGTGTTTTAAGCTCTGGCAATTGCACATCCCTAATTGATCAGGGATCTTGAGTTATTACTATTATTAGTATTATTAGAGTTGTAAAATGCAATTTTTCTCTTCCTATAATTCAGACAATGTGATGTCATGTCACTCTGCAAGCTAGAATGATCTGGTGGTTGTAGCATGGAGCAGAAATCAGCCACTTGGCATTAAAAGATATACCTGCAGTTGTTTAATTTGCCTCTATATATAGCACTTTTGTAGCAAGATAGGATCGAAGCAACATTCTGACAATTCACCTAAAACTCCCCAATGAATGGGCAGCTCATCACTGGTCCCACTAGTTGGAAGTGGCCACAGGTAGCTTGTACCACAGGAAGCTTGCACCACAGGGCATTAAGTGCTAGAAAGCAGCTTACGGAGGGTTTATATAAAGCCATCCTCTCTCTTTCCCATCTTGATTTCCTTCTAGCAGTTAAAGTGTGTCAGTATGTCATGGTATGTCACAGATAACTTAATTAGAAAACACATCCAAACAGGTTTAAATGAGGCACATACCTTTCTGAAATTCAGACGACAGACTTTAGTCCTTTATGTCTTTTTCTGTTGTAGTCATTCACTGCATACACCGATTTTGATCCGTGTTCATCTTGTGACTCACTTCAACTTGCGACGTGAGCTTTAAATCTTTAGGAGTTACGGAGTTAACTTAACCTTAAGCCGGAGAGAGCGAGAGAGAGAGAGAGAGGGGGGAGGGATGTGAAATGCTTACAAATGTTACAATTAAGAAGAATTAATACCATGAAATGAAGGGTACTTACGTAAAGGTGTAGAATACTGACTAAAGCAGGGACCTCAAAAATGTAATTGCTCTGTTGCTCTGCAGTTTTTTTCTTTTGTTGATGGTACTTATTAATACTAGTAACATATAAGAAATGTAAACATGTAGACACAAGACGTCATCGATCCCTTGTGAAGATATGAGAATAATCCAAAGATCAACCATAGCTAGGGTGCTTCACCAATCAAGCCTTTATGGTAGAGCAACCAGTGGGAAGCCGCTCCTCAATAAATGGCTCATGGTATCCTGCTTGGAGTTTGCTAAAAAGCAAATTAAGGATTCGCACACTGTAAGAAGCAAAACCCTCTGGTCTGATTAAACCAATCCGAGTAAAAAGCAAAGCGCTATATTCATTTACTCGTTGTTTCATAAGTCCACTGAGTTAATTGTGAGAAAAAATAATCTCGATTAAATTAATTGTTTATATTTAAAAATATAAACCTAGAACACAAAGTGCTTTTGATACTTTGCCATTACCAACAGGTGTAGGCCCTGTTGGGGGGGGTTCATACATGCCTGATTTTGAACGTACTCCCCAATCTCTTCGTCATTGGAGTTTTTGAGTTTTGGTTTCTGGCTTTCATGCCTTTTGCTTTTTTTTTGTTTATTAATAAACAATAATTTGAAATAGATTTCTACAAATGTGCCTTCTTGTGGGACGGGGAACCATGACAGATTAACAAACTAATTTAACTGGTGCAGCAGACTTGGCGATGAGCCACTGGAAATGTAGATATTGGCCAAAAGTGAGGTGAGCTCGACCCAGCTTAGGTGTGAACTGGTGGGGAGAAGCCAGGTTTCCGTAATCAAGTTGTTGTGTGTTGGAGAGCCAGAAGATGAGGTAGCAGACTTTGTCTTCGGGAGGGGCAGGTGGATCAACGGATCCCTGATTTTGTCTAGGAGCTCATTGTGGCCCCCTTGTCCTAGGAAGTCTAAGGTTTCTGTCAGTGCTCCTCCATTCCACCGCTCATTTGTGGCTGGTTCAGCCTATAGAACCCAGAGCAAGCTGACGCCCAAGGCATTGCTCCTGCCTCCTATGCAGCCAGGAGCGTTGGCCACAGAATCTACGTGGCCTTAGTAACCCTAACAGAAGTTTGAGCTGATACTAATGCCAAGACAGATCCTGGTTTGTGGTCTTGGGGGAATTAGCCGCTAATGTCAAAGAGGGGGTGGGTCTTAGCTTAGAGGCCCTAAATTAGATAACTTTTGGCGCATTGTCTCCAGAGAGTGTTAGCCTTACCCGCAAGCCCCCTGGGGTGTAAGTAAAGTGTTTGAGGCCCTAGAAGTGGTGGCTAGCAAAGCCGAGGCCCCAAATCAGTTAGCTGAGCCGCTAGAGCCAAGAGCAGCAATATGCTCAAAGACATATTGGGGCCACTAAAAGCCTAGCGGGGGCACTAAAGACCGAAGCAGGGAGGCTAAGATCCCAATACAGAGGGTAAATCCAGCAGGGCCTTTCATTCCAGAAGTTAGACCCTTCACCTGATTAGCAGAGCCACAGGTCAAGTAGGTAATGGACTTTTATTATGAAGATCATGGGGTTTTCTCTTGGGTGATAGTCACAGATTGGGTTTATTAGAATTGAGTGTATGTTTATTTAATGTTAGATTTCGTGTTACTGTTTACTGTCATACATGCCTGCTTTTGTACATTCTCCCCAGTCACTTTGTGTTTGCTTGATTTATCCATAAAAGAATATGGATGTCTGCAAATGTGCCTACCTTTATGTGGGAGTCATGGGGAACCATTATACACAGCTGTTCATTTGTAATCTGAAATGATTTTTTCTAACTTTGTATTACAATAAATATATGTATAAACCTATTGCTATTTAAAGTCTTTCCTATTCAATAATAACACATTTAATGTGAAAATAAACATACTAAATGACTATTCAAGGAGGTATGCCTACACTCTACAAGTTTCCCCACACTCTAACATGCGGTATTCACAGCTTCACACCTGAAAAGTAGAGCTTAAAAGCTGAGAACTAAAGCTTTACGCCCAAGAAGTCGCAGCCTTGTTAAAATCAGAATCAGAAAAAGTTATTGATCCTGGAGGAAATTGCTTAAGAGACAAGAAAATAAAGAAATTATTCATGTCACAATTTGAGAAGTGAAAATATTGTCTAACATGAAACTTGTCCATGGCACAAAAAGGTTGGCATACAACATTATTTATATTTCAATCTACTGGACAAATATCATCATAAACACATCCTAAAAATATATATGTCCACAACAGAAAAAGAAAAATGAAGTTCTGGGGTGAGGAATAATGAAAAAGCAATGATGAAAACCGAAAATCTCTACAGAAATGCCATATTACATAACATGTGGCTTGAGGGGAATAACCTTAAACAATACGGAAAGGTATGCAGAACTACTCTTTAAGATAAACAGGAATATTATGATGCCACCAAAAAGTATTCCCACCCGTTCTTCCACAATTTGTTATGTTACAGAATAATTCTAAAACAGATCTAAATATAGATTATGGTATAGTTTTATTTTTTAAAATCTACATTTGCAAAGTGAAAAACAGTTTCCAGAAATGTTCTTACATTTGAGCACAATGGGTATTTAATTATTTACACCCTTTGCTATGACCTTCAAAATTGAGCAATGAAGGTCCAGTAAAGCAGTGGTACCCAACCTTTTTCTCTCTGCGGACCGGTAAACACTTGAAAATTATACCGCGGACCCGGGGGTGGGGGTTGGGGGGTAGTTGTACAGTCTAAACCTTGTAGAATGTGGTCCCTAACCTATATTTAGTCAGGATTTGGTTTAATATCAGAAACTATTTTCACTAAGGATACACTAAGAATATCCTTTTTTATATTAGTTCTTTTTCTGTGCGGTCCGCGGACCGGTACCACATTACCCACAGCCCGGTACTGGTCCGTGGAACGGTGGTTGGGGACCCCTGCTGTAAAGCACCATGGTCCATGAATATTTTGGAACCACCAAGACATTACCTACATCTGGGGCCAAAGGCCTTGGTCAGAGAGGTGACCACAATCCCTTGTGGAGATAGAGGAACAATTCAGATAATCAACCATAGCTAAGGTCCTTCACCAATCAAGCCTTAATGGTAGAGCAGCCAGTGAGTGGAAATGCGTTGCTATTTCCCTCTGATTCCATTCTATTCTCAAGTCGCTGTTTTACCACCTCCTCCACTCTCCATCTCCGCCTCCTTTCCTCTCTAAAAGTTTCCTATTTCCTAGTCTAGGTGTCATATTTGATAGTATTCTGTCATTTCAGCCTTACATTAATTGCATAATTCGGTCCACCTACTTTCACTTACATAACATTAACTCTGTCAGGCCTCTACTGTCAGGAGAATGCTGTGAGCCATCCTGCTAAGCACGAACAGGGCCCTATCAGGACACTGTCCATTACCATGCTGTATACAAATTTCAATACACTCGAGAGTCCTAAAAATTATAGCACTTTGTCCAAGATCAATTGGAATGATTTATTCATGTACACGTTTTTGTTTATACTCCAGTTAACGTCATTCATCCTGCCCTGGTGTTTCGCTTACTATTTGTTTCCATCTGTTCCAGCCTTTGTATTGTCATTGTCATGGTATTTGGTCCTCATCGCCACAACTGTCTTGTTCTGTGTCAAGCCCCAATGTATTTTTTGCCCCTTTACCTGGTCATATCCCCCATTCTATTAAATACCTGGAACCATGCCTGTAAAATATGATGTTCAGTTCTTTCTGTTGTAATAAAGTCATTGTTTGTTTATATTTTCATCCCCTCTCATCCTGCTATGCAACAGCACATAAAGTCATGAGGAGGGACAACAAATGAATGTTTTTCATCTGTCAAGCAGAACAATTGGGTCTTACATGTTTCAGATGAATGAAATTTCCTGTTGTCCCAGCTGCTTTTCTTTCAGTCACATATAAGATTGAGTGAGGAGCAGCTCCCAATCAACACTCTTGAATTTGTCTTTGGAAAGAAGCTACACTTTGCCAATAAAATGGCTTAGACAAAAATGTAACGAAAGGTGAATTTTCATTTCTCTGTGTTTGTAGACTGGATTGATGATCCTGTTCTCAAGTGGGTGCCATTCTGTATTTCATTTTAAATGCTACACACTAATATCAATAATTAATATTTTATATACAATTTAATAAATGTTAAGAATTGAAAATGAGGTGTTGCAGCAAGTAAGAGAGTTTATCTAGATAAAAAACTCAAACTAACATACATTTGTAGTTTCACACATCTTAGGTTTTATGAAACCATGAAGGACAGAATGTTGATTCTCCTTTATTTTGTCAGCTCCAAGCACAACTGATCAGCAAAGGACTTTCAAGCAACATGAAGATGCATTTGAAAAACATTCTGAAGAAAAGTCCCACAAGAATACTATGCTTATAACACAAGAAAATAAATAAATAATTTATGTAAAATGTTTGACAGATGGAAAACATTTATTTGTAAAAAACAAATCAAGAAAAAACTAAATTCTTGACCAGTGTTGGAAGTAACATGTTACAAAAGAAAACTAATTACTGTAATGCATTTCTTTTTGCTTTAACGCAGTAATGTAAAGCATTACAGAAAGAAACCTGATAACATTTTACTTGGTACAAATGTCAGTAATGTGCTTTATAAAGCATTTTAACCTGGAATTAAGTGAAGTTTGTTCTTCATACAAATTTGCCAAAATCACCACAAGATAAGCAGAGGAGAAACGAGAGCTGAATAGGGTGACCAGATGTCCACTTTTTGAGACCTGCGTCCGGCGTTCGACCAGAATTTTAGCACGGCTCATGATTTTGAGCTACCTGAATATTCGTCAAGTCATTGGTATCTCTCATATACTATAAGTCCAGAAAGGCCATCCGGTGTATGGCTGTTCGGGCTGAGATACGGCCGAGATGTGTATAAAACATATTCTGTTATTTTGGTAAAAGAGTAACTTAAACGTAATGCAATAGTAGTGTAATGCCTAACATTTTAAATACAGCAATAATGTAATGTAATGAATTGCTTTAAAATGACAGTAACAAGTAATAAACAAGGTATTACAATTTTGAAGTAACTTGCCCAACACTGTTCTCGACTGAAGATTTGCTAATGTCAATTTATTTGGGTTACTGGGGGTCAAACCATAAAAATTACTGTTGATTTATGAGATACTTGCCTGGTTCCTTTAGTTATTCATCACCATGAAGTCCTTTAACTGTCAAAAAGGGAAAAAAATGTAAAAAAAATATAGACCAATACCTGAAATTATCTAGGAGAGAAAAAGAACAGAGAATTTTAGAAACAAACACTCAAGGTTGGATTGGCATAAAAAGAGGGAACAACTTATCCACACTGTATCCAGAGTCCCAGGAGACACCGTTAGGATAAATGCCACCATCTTTAAGCAGGACAATGATCAAATATACACAATAATTAAATGACTACAGAATCAAGTTTTTTAAGTATTTAACCTGACCTAAAATACATTTTGTTTTCTGTACTGGATTTTTAAAATAATTTAATCTGTAGAGAATCTGTATCATTTTCAATGGTGTGCATTCTTCCCCCACAGTTAGCTTGAAACAGACATTAAACAGATGGTACTTCCTTATGTCCTACTCTGGCATACTGTCCGGGGATTTTGGTCTTGAGCCCACAGACACACACACATACACAAACATAACTGTAAAAAAATGACTGGGCTGCACCCATGAACCAGTTTTTCCTAAAGGTTGTCAGTAAATATGTTGGCTATTCAACATTCCTCCGTATGCTTCATAGCTTAAAACCTGTCACCATGGAAAAAAAGTTAAAGGGTACATTCCCTTATGATTTTTATTATCAAGGGCTGTCAAACCTTCAGGTACACTCTCTTCCTCATTCTCAAGTATCTTACATCTAAATAACTCCCACCTTCTTAATTACTCTCTTCCATTTGTTGTAATGCAGAATGCAAATCTTTCAGTGAAGTCCCACCCATGTTGTTGAGGTAGACCCATGAGAAAATGAAACAGTAGGAGCCGGGTTTGACTAATCTGGTTGTGATCATCTCACTCTCTGGAAATGTCCGATCTGTACAGTAATAATCATTCCCTCAATCCATCTATCCATCCATCCATTTATCTATCTGCCTGTAACTGTGTGTGAACTTAACTTGATTTTGCTCTTTGGCAAGAGAAATTTTATGCCCGTGGTCCAGTAAATGTTTTTAAATGACTGCCACCAATCAGAATGTTCAAAAGCAGTGCCAAAGAACAGTCTTGTAAGTTTGGGACTCACTATCAAATATAATTTCAAGATGGAACTTCTGTTTCTGTAACATGGCCACTGGAGCACATGTCTGTGTATAAAGGTGCAGACCCAGTACATGTGTCCCTGCTTGTGTGTTCATTCTTGTCTATCATCTGAAACATGTAGCTTGTCTGTGGATTATTGTGTGTTTTTTGTTGTTTTTATTTCCAAGCCTGTTGTTATGAAATACGCCCCTCTCATAAATGTTTTCCATTTGTCAAGCAGAACAATCCGGTCTAACGCCTCAGGTTAATGAAATTTCTTTTTGGTCCAACTGCTTTCAGTCACATGTAAGACTTAGTAAGGAGCAGCTTCCAATCAGCACTCTTGAATTTTTCTTTGTAGAAAAAGTAGAAGCTACATTTTGCCAGCAAACTGGCTTGGGCAAAAAAGATTGTTCAAAGTGAATTCTCATTTCTCTGTGAGTGTAGTCTGGATTGACCATCATGTTTCTTCTCCTGTTCTCAGGTATGTGCCATTCTGTATTTCATTTGAAATACTACACATTAATATGAATATTTTATATATGATTTAATACATTGTCAGAATTGTCTTCGTAGCTGCTACAGATTTATATGAGCAGATCCACTTTCAGCAGCACTTGTAACTGACCAGATTTTTTTCTTTTGACTTTTTATACTTGTCTCCCCCTCAGGTCTCCTCACGCTGTCCTCCTGCCTTTCTCGACAATATTATTTTGTGAATAAGAATGTCAACTGGACAGAAGCTCAGGCATACTGCAGACAGTACTACACTGACTTGGCTACACTTGAGAACACAAATGACACAAACAGTCTGATTGCTGCAGTGAACAGCAGCTACACTGGCCTAGTTTGGATTGGGCTGTATGATGACCTACAAAACAGCTGGAGATGGTTTTATGATGATGATGCCTTCTATGGACCTGGAGAAAAGAATTACAGGAACTGGTGGGTGGGTGAACCGAATAATCATGGTGGAAATGAGATGTGCACAAACATGTATTCCAATGGATTTTGGAATGATCTTCCATGTAGCTCCCCAATGTGGTTCATTTGCTATAACAGTAAGTACCAGAACAGTTGCCTTTCATCTTAAACGTTATGCCAGTTTACCTGTGGCTGATCTTAAGTTATGTTTTTGTTTTTTCAGAGACCAGTAACAACTATGTTTTGATCAGCTCGTCTATGAATGCTACTGCTGCACATCAGTACTGCAGACAACATCATACAGATCTGGCCAGCATCAGGAATGCAACAGATAATCAAAAGGTTTTCAACTTATTAGGACAAAATACGGCCTGGATCGGCCTTTACAGAACTAGAACATGGTCAGACCAGAGCAACTCTACTTATGAGAACTGGCAGAGTGGACAACCTGATAACGCGAACTATAATGAACACTGTACAACTGCATCTCTGAGTAACTCCGGCCAGTGGACTGATGAGAACTGCAATCGTATACTTCCTTTTGTCTGTTATAATGGTGAGTTATTCTTCTTTTCACGACAATTCTTCAAATTCAAACCTTGTTAGGAATTCATTTGGAAAAAGCATCCAGTGAATGTAACTTTATTTTAATTTTTCCCAGTTACAGCACCATCTGTAGGTAAGTGTCAGTACTCCAGTAAAATCACTCCAAACACATAACATGTTTGTTCACAAATCTTAGGGAATTGCAGGGTGAACAGCATTTCTGTTTTCAGTCTACTAAAATATACAGAATTTCATTATCAGTGCAGAGATAAAACCATTTGAACTGTTGCTATTCTTTTCTCCTTAGAAAATGTGATGAGGTTGCGGGTTAGATTCACCTCTGGCAGAAATCTAACTGAGGCTGACATTGAAAATGAGGTGGTGCAGCAAGTAAGAGAGTTTATCTAGATAAAAAGCTGAACTAACATAAATTTGTAGTTTCACACATCTCAGGTTTTATTAAACAATAAAGGACAGAATGTTTACTCTCCTTTATTTTGTCAGCTTCAGACAATACTGATCAGCAAAGGACTTTCAAGCAACATGAAGATGCTTTTGAAAAAAATTCTGAAGAAAACTCCCATAACACCTTGACCAACATACTGAAGGACTCATAAGAAATTGGTAGAGCAGTGCAGGTGTTTTTGTTTTTTTACAGATTGAAAACCTGAGCAGTTCTGATTGTAAACCATTTATCATTTAATCTGCTGCTGCTTTCTGCACAGTGTTTATCAAACAATATCACTGTAAACAATACGTTTTTTGGGGTCAAAGGCAGGCCTTCTTCACTTTCTCTATTAATTCGTTTATTGTTTTGTTTTTGTTCTTTATAACAAGATCATCAGCATATTTCAAACTGATTTATAATTTGCAAACAATTATTCCTGTTTAATTTCTCAAGCATTTCCAGCAAATGCTTGTAAAATAAGAAAATAAATAAATAATTCATGTAAAATGTTTGACAGATGGAAACATTTATTGGTAAAAGAGAAACCAAGGAAAAACTCAATTCTTGACTGAAGTCTCTGTAATGTCAATTTCTTTGGCTGACTGGGGGTCAAACTACAAAACTATTGTTGATTTATGAGATAGAATACTTGCCGGATTCATTTAGACATTCATCACCATGAAGTCATTTAACTGTCATAAAGGAAGTAATGCCTGAATGTATCCAGGAGAGAAAAAGATTTGAAAATTTTAGCAACAAACACTCAAGGTTGGATTGGCATAATTTCTACAGCATATCCAGGAAACAAAAATACACAATAATTCAGTACAGAGACAAACTTTTTAAGTATGTGGCCTAACCTAAACTACATTTGTTTTCGGGACCAGTATTTTTAAATATTTAGATCTAAAGATTTTTAATGGTGTACATTTTTCCCCAAAGTTACACTTATACAGAAATTAAACAGACAGGTTCTCCCACTGCTCAAGGTTTAAAAAGTTTCAAACAAGGTGTGGGAGAGGGAAAACATTGTCCTGTGCTTTTTGTCTCGAGCCCACAAACACACATAAACTGTGTGACCATGACTGGGCTATCATGCCTCACCCATGAAACAGTTTTTTTGAAGGTTGTCAGCTTCATGCAAAGGGAGTAAAAGTTATGTGGACTATTTTGTGCATTACTCGCAAAAAAAGTTAAAGGTTCCATTCACAAATCATCTTTAAAATATAGGCTGTCAAATTTTAAATAAAATTCTCTTCTTCCTTCCCCAAAATCTTACAGTTTTAGAACTCCCATACCTTCTTTATTACTTTTAGGGTAACTCACAATGCAAATCTTTCAGTAAAGTCCGTTAAGGTAAACCAAAGAAAAATGAACCAGTGACAGCAGTGTGGGGATCCTCTGCTAGTGATCATCTCACTTTTTGGAAACATACTTTCTGTGCAGTAATTGTCAATCCCACCATCCAACCATCTATAACTGACAGTGTAAGCAAACTTAACGCTCTACTGCATGGTTTTCTCACATCTGGTCCGGTAAATGTTTGTTAAACTATTGCAACCAATCAGAAAGCTGTGCCAGTTTTTTCTCGTAAGTTTTCGTGTAAGTTTGGGACTCACTATCAAGCATTGAAGCATCATTTCAAGGTGGGACTTCTATTTCTGTAACATGGCCACTGGAGCACATAGTGTGAGATGAAGGTAAGCTTATTTGTTCTAGTTTTCTCATTTTCTTTTTAAAAAAATGTGTGTATATTTAAAGGTGCATAGACTACTTATGTTCAGAAATTTCTTTTCATTTTGTTGCCTCAGGGTCACATTGAGTGATAAGGGTTACTTTTCAAGAATGCTTTAAATGACATTGTGCTTGAATGTAGTCTTATATTATCGCACGTATTTGTTAACAATATAAGCTAAAAAAACACACAGTGAAGATAGTGAAATAGAAAGCAGTGCGGAGGAATGGAATGGAGGAAAGTGTTTGAGGGTGTTTCAGACAGCAGGAAGCAATTAAAATATTGGTTAAGGGTCAAAGTGTGGTTTTCTGTTTTTGTTGACACTTACTTTTATATGATTCAGACAATTAGGATAACTGTGAGGATGTACGCAGACAAAACAAATACAAAGATGCAAGGTCCCTGGGTGCAAAGGAACACAAATACATATGCCTTTGTTTCACAGCAGAGAAAAACTGCTATTTAAAGTTTCATACATAGTAAAATCTGTGCACGACATGGCAGCAGTGAACTGTGAAAGGTGATTACAAGCAATTTAATAGTTTTATTCAGCCTAAATTAACACTTTGAATAAGTAAGCGTAATAGTTGGGTCAAATGAACAGAAGCAATAATTTACATTTCTGTGGTCTTTGTAAATTCAAAACACTCCGGCCATTCTGTCATATAGCACTTTTTTACATTGTGGTGAAAACACTTCTTATAACATGACATAAGACATAAAAGTTTTAAGCAGTTTGATTTTATTGTGTCTCACCATGTCATGGTGATCATCACTTATGATCATGTTAATCCTTCTTACAAGTTCATATCAAACCAACCAGTCATTGCTACTTTAGAACAATATGCATCAGTGATGCTTGAGGCATTGAAGCAGTTGTTTGCTTGCTGATTGAGATTAGCTGCTTTAAAGGGACACACTGTACATGTCAGCCACCCGATTCAGACAAAACATACTGCATAATCTAACAATGTGAATCTTATATATAGAAAAACCTTCTTTCACCACCACTCTGTCCATTCCATAAACACATTCAGAAAATTCTCACAATGGAAATTGTTCTGCTTGACTGCATAAGGCTGTTGAAGCAATGAAGTGAAGTTATTCCAATTCAAGTTTTAAAAGAGTTCTCTCTGCACGCTAAATAGAATGAATTCTTTGAGAAGATTTCTCCTTTCAAATACCTGCATTCATGAATTAAAACCCATCTACATGCTTGTTGTCAGCCGGTCTACGATCAGTTGTTCTTCATACTTGGATTGACCTTACTGGGGTTCAGAACAGGACTAAAGTTTAGTCAGTGGACCCCATGTAAAAAATTACAGCTATTTGGCTTTAGAGTCTGGCGCTAGACTACAGACAGTACATCCGTGGAGCACAACTGTACAGAAAAAAATATGTCTGTGGCACACTATACATTCTTAGCCTGATTTACATGATCATGAAATCATCACTGTTAACATTCCAGTGGCAGCACAAAACACTGACACAATTAGAAGGACACATTAATTTTTGTTGTTTTATTCCTTATAAGTCCTGTGTTTCCGCGTGGTAACCTATGCATGGCACTAAGAAGAGAACACGGATGAGTGCCTGTGTTAAAATTTCAAGCATTGCACAGTGAATTGTATCTAGGTCAAACACATACTCAAATTATTCAACACTATTTTAGTATTGACCAAAGAAAGAGCTGAGGTTCACATATACTATTTACACAGCTGTGTTTTATAGAATGAACGTAACATAGTATTAAACAGAACTACAAAGCACAAGGGAGACTAACTGACTCAAAATATGGCTTATGAGCATTTGTGCAAAAAATCTAACTGTGTGTTAAATACAAAATATGTATAGACAATAAATGTAGGAACCAGTGAGTGTTTCTTGGCACACAAACTCACTCAATTATTAGCCCATTAATGTTCATGACAGACAAATATAGAAGAAGGCAACGTGCTGTAGCATGTGTAAGTGTGAGGCATTGGAGGAGAGCAGAGCCCTTTGTCAGGGTAAACCACTGATGCAGTAAAGAAACAATAATCTGTTAATGATAAAACATTTAAATGTGAATGTGCTTCACTATTAGCAAGAGGTGTGTGTAGTATAGCTTCTGGCATTGAGAATTTACGCCGTATTTTTAATGTTCACAGATCCACTAACTTGATCCGTTTTTCATCCTGTTTTACTTCCATCTCAGAAGGAATAGGTAATTTTGATCCAGACTCTCAAAACAGAAGTTTACCCCCCTTAGACAAAGTTCCAGAATATGTTTGAAGGACTGTTATGTGTCCAGCAATGGCAACACAAGCACATTTGCTTTGATCAAGTCTCAGCATAAAACATGCGAATTAGATTACTTCCAGAGGAAGCAAGCACGGCTGAGATGAAAATCAGATGAAAATAAAGATACACTCTACTTGTAGGCCCAGTTGGTAGTAATCAGTCTTAGGCAATTACTTTACATGCACAGCCAAATAGAAGAGAAGGGTCTAATCTCATGTACTGTCAACTGGATATACTTGATCATGTAAAACCAACATTTTGGTCCTTTGGTGTCTGTGATGATATCTTTACCTTAGGAAGACATTCTGAGAAACCTACTTTTGCTTTATCTTTTGACAGTACTACTACATATGTCCAAGAACTGGAGAATGTTTGGCTGTTTTTGGAAGCTGTTACTCTTTGTATCAGGACTCTCTCAGTCTTGCATAGATATAAAAAAAACAATAGTCTTAGAATGATTTTTCTACATAATCAAGGATCATGGTTTTCTTGACTTTTCTTGGCTCATGCACCTACAGATCAGGAATTGTTTTGTTTCTATGTTTTGCCAAAGCACGATTCAAAGTTCATCTTCATATGACAATGTCACTGTTTAGCTGATTCCAGTTGGTAATGTTATGCAGCACAACAAGAGGAAATCTATCAAATGCAGATTCCTCATCAAACTACTCATTATCTGCCTGGTCTTCCTGGTTTCATTTTTAATGGAAAAAAACAGGGCTACCCTTGTCTTTATTTATCCAACATTCTATTTCTCATTTTTAGGTCAAACTGTTCTCCTCAAGAGGTGTCCTCTACTGAATGACAACTCTCCTCTCCATGCACAATCAACACTGGGAAGAAAAAAGCATCTTGATATGGAGGGGGTCGATCTCTTTCTCCCTCTCTCCCTTCCTCTTCTTCACCTTCCTGGTGTTGCTCTTCTACCTCCTCCTGTCTATCGCCACCCTCCTCCCTTGCATCCTCATTTCTCTCCTCATTTTCTTCTTCTGCTTCCTCCTCCTCCTCCTCCTCCTCATCTCCCTCTCCCTCTCCTTCAAGCACCCCTCTGCTCTCCTCATCTTGTCTCGACCCCAAACCAAGAAAACCTCCACCTCCCCCACCACCATCTTCGCCTCTCCCCCCTAGTCCTCCGCCTACGCTGCGGGAGTGAAACAGGGATGTTGGTCGTGAGGCTTGGAGACGTCCCAAGGAAAATCCGCTACGGCTGAGAACCAGCCGACCCGGACCTCCGGTAACACCCCCCACTCCACCAGCCCTCATTCCAGCTACAGTGCCACTTAGTAAGGCAGCCGTTGGGCCTCTCAGCCTAGAAGGAAGCGAAGCACTACTGGTGGACCTCCGACAGCGAGGGCAGCTTTGGAGCAGGTAGGCTGAGGTGAAGGCAACTGGCAGTGTTGGGCCACTCACAACAGAGTTGGCCCCAGCCGGGGTTGGGTTGGTGCCTTGGTTGCCTTCCAAACCAGGATCCATCAGCAGAGCCTCAGAGTAGCTCGGAACCATCTGCTGATTGCAGCGAATGTGCCACTCTAGCTCCGTCATGTCAACTGTGTTGACCCGAGAAATGGCGCGATAGCTTGATCCAATGCCTCCATTTCCATTCTCATTTATTCCTCCATTCTCACTCCCGTCCCCTCTGCCGCTGTCGTCTCCATCACCGAACAGCTTCTCAACATGATAGTGCACATACGCGGTGCGATACTCTGCCACCACTCGCAGTGGCCAAGACAGCAGCAGAGCTGAGGCGAGCCAGAACACCCTCCGCCGGGCATACCAGGGCTGCCGTGCGGGGTCAGGGAAGGCCAGCATGTGCTCGCGAAAGTCCACATTCTTCAGGTGCATTCCCTCCCGCGCCTCCATGTAGTCATCCAGGCCCTCGTTTTCACCGAAGAAACGCGCCCGCTGCGTCAGGTATGCAGCCTCTGCTCGAGCACTGGAGAAGCTGAAGCACTTTGTAAAGCGTAGACGCACTGCTGGGTGATCCACGAGTCCCCGTAGCTCTTTGGAGACGTCTTTAACACCCAGCCTGGCATAGTCAAACTCTGAGCTTGCAGCATGCGTGTTGACACGTTCATGATACACTTGTGTGGTGGTGTAGGCATCGCCGTTACGGTAGCGTGTCACCTGTCTGGTCCTTCGCACATAGTGGTAGCTGATGGCCTTCCACCATATGCATGGCGTGGCCTGCTGAAGCCGCTGCACACGTTCATACACCTCTGCAACTTCTGCTTGAGCCAGCATGGCAGTCTTGGAGTAGCAGTGCCAGCATTCCACCAGATAGACCACATACAGCATGGCTAGGAAGGCCAGAGGAATATAGACATAGCCACTTGAACAAGGACTGTCCAGAGCCAGTTCATCAGGGCTGTAGATGCTGGCAGCAGCCGAAGTTGTAGAGGGGTCCCCTGGCTCCATGACTGCTGCTGCAGGGTCTGCTGGTGCTAAAACAGGAACCTTGCATAAGCCGCACCAAGCCAGTGTAGCGAAACAGCCATACATAAGCAGGGTGAGGAGCAGACACTTCCAGTGAGACTCCCGACACAGCGAGCTGGCCAGGGACTGCTTCACAGGGCGCTGCTGTAGAACAGGGAAATGGAGAGGAGAGGAAAAAGAAATTTAACAACTTGTTACTGCAGGGAATGTCAAGCTTCTTATTCATTTAGTTGTGTTACACATACATTTAATTAATTCAAAGTTTGAAAACATTAAATGCAAAACTACGTGTATAAATGACAAAACTGTAAACTGACCTACAGACAGACAGGCTATGATTCCCTCAAGGTGAGTTCATGTATCATTAACCAGTCTGAGCAAAGTTTAAATTTGGTGTATCTGCTTAATTCTCTCTGCATGTGTTTGGTTTAACAACCATGTTTTTCTTCCTTTCATTTAACCTACATTTTATGTGACATTTTCAAAGCAACACAAGCGCATTTTATTCGTTTAAATATTTTAAAATGTTGAGCTTGATTGCTGTGGAAAACAGCGGCTATAGTGGTTTTGTTTGGATTGGGCTGTACAGTGATGTGGAGAACAGCTGGAGATGTTATGATAAAGATGATCCCTCCTATGGGACTGGAGAAAATAAGGGAATTGGAGGAAGACTGACAGCATTATAAAATTTGAGCCAAATAATTATGTTGAAAATGAGATGTGCACAGAAATGTTTTCCACTGGACTGTGGAATTATCTCTATTTTAGTACAACCAGAATAAAACCACTTTGCCTTTCAGTTTAAACGTTATGCAGATTTACCTGGGAGTGATTTTAATTTATGCTTTTCACATTCATAGAAAAGGTAACCATTATGTTAGGATTGGTTCTGCTATGCCTTACAGATGCTTGTCAGTGCTGCAGATAATATCACACAGACTGGTAAGCATCTGGGGTGCAACAGAAAACTGACCAGTTTTTAAGTTAATAGGAGGAAAAGCAGTCTGGATCAATCAAGATTCATTCCACTGGACAACCTGACAACCTTCATGAACACTGTGCATCTCTGAGCAACTCAGTGTAATATACAACAACAGGAATAATAATAACAGTAATAATAAATGTTTTTATTTGGATAGTTCATTTCATATAAGAAGTGAATTTAGGAGGAAGAGTGGGAATGTTGAGTGAGCCAAATGGAACTGTAGAAAATGAGAGCAAATCTACTGTAATCAAACCAAATTTTAAACAACAATTTAAGTGTTTTTTTACATATTCAGATGCGACAGCTGCAGCACGATGAAAGCTAATGAAAAGCTGATGGAATATTTCATGCTTTCAGAAAACATAGTAGTTACACAGGTTGTGAATTTTTATGAAGCTAATAAGATATTGACACAAACAAGTCTTAAGATATTGTCAGTTGCAGTGCCCCATAGACGAAAACCGCTGTGCTCCAAAAAATGATGTGATGCAGCATTTTAAACCTTAAAATATAAAAAAGGCAAATAATATGCTGGATTTTTGTATTGATATTATTCCCCTGGTAGTGCTCCACAAATAATCACAATTTCTACACTTAAATGCTACAGCAAATCATGTTTTCTATTTTTCAAAATCTTTCACTGTATTCATCTGACCTACTTCAATGTTTGCATTTATATTTTGTATCCATAACAACAAACCACTTGCTTTGAGCTTACTTGAGTAAACCTGAGCTCTCATTAGAAGTCCTTCACTTTAAAAGTGATGTGTGAAACATTTTCAGTTTTCCACACAATGGTTTGAGTTGAAAAAGGGCCTCTTAATATAATATCAAAATCAGAATCATATAGTCTCAAACTCATTACACACTCATGGCTAGAACAGTCCCATAGACTTGTGCCAAAGAGAAAAGCTTTTGCTGCCACCCAGAGTAATAGACAATAATAGCATTACACTCTTCCCCAGCAGGAAGACACTAGGTTTACACACACTTTTTCACCCTCTTGCATAGCTAATGTAACCTATTTAACAATGTCTTAAAGGGGACATACAGTTAACCTGCACACTCAATGAAAATAATTAACCAATCAAACAAATAAAAAACAAATGAATATATATGTCATTTCTGAATTAAAGCACTTAAAAGTTCAGTTTCTAATTTTCATTGTGATTAAGAAATGTTTACACTATTTGGCAGTGTATTAAAATCCAAGGCTATGAAAAAGCTTGACTGTCCCAGGTCCATGACAAATATTGTTGAATTTATGTGGAATGTTGGTATATTCTCTGCACTGAACCAGCTTAAACATGGCATTAGTATACATTTTTAAAGTTCAGTTTCTATTTGTGTATTGAGTATAACATACTGAAAAAAATATAGGTACAGATTGTACTTTGTGTTTCTTTATTTTAAACAAATAAAGTTATCAGTAGAAATCAACAAAAATCATCAACAAGAGGCATCAAAATGTTATGTACAGTTGTATCTTTTCGCGATCATGTATCCTGCTCAGTTTGAATCTGAGGTCCATACTAGCCCTCACATCATATTTCTTCAGTATTTGTGTGTATTTTGTCTATTCTCCTTTAGAAGCCTGAACTGAAAGTATTTATACAGTTTACTCAAAAAATAACCTCATACTGGGACTGACAAGGAATACACACACACACACACACACACACACACACACACACACACACACACACACACACACACACACACACACACACA
>JBBKCR010000012.1:9566575-9584006 GCA_037577295.1 Ladigesia roloffi | reverse complement strand
TTATACACAGAGAGCCCCCCCCCCCCCCCCCCCCCCTGTGTGGAAAATCCTTAACCAAGTTTCATCAAACATAGATTAAAACACAATGCCTGGGTTGAAATGTAGGTTGATATATTTTTTAAACCAAAAAAAGTTGAAACAAAAATGACTTGAAATGGAAACAAGACTATCGCAGTACATTATATCTGTTTCAACGTGTTTATTATGACTTATTTTCCCCATTTGTGTCTCATAGGTTGGAAAAATGCCCAGTTGGCTCACCAGCTGGAGGAAAGAGAGAGGAGGATTAAGGGACACCTCGACATAGCAGCCAAAGGTAAGCATGGAATGCCTGTAACTGAGAGAGTTTTGTTACTATTTTTGTTTGTTTGTTTGTTATTGATTGATTGATACATTTAAAACTTTTTTCCCAACTCCTTATCTATGCCTCATTTAGGCCCCCTGAGGCAGACTTTTACCCACAATCCACTGCAACAGTCATCAGTACCAGTTTTGGGCAAAGAAGTATCCATCTCCAAGCAAGGAAACCAGCCAAAGGGTGGAAAGAAGAGACCCTGGGAGGAGACGATAGGCTAACAGCTGCCTAGTAGACAGTTTGTAGTCTAATTTGTATATATTTATGAAGTGACTGGGGATTAGAAAGAGGGAGATGATAATGAGCGTTGGGATGGAAGTAATTAAGCTAAGTACACCGTCATACCAATCCTATTAAAGATTACATTTATAACTTAATTTGCCTCCATCATGAATCTGGTTGATAATTTGGTTGACTGATGAAAAAGTAGCACACACACATAATCAGGTTTCCATTTTATTTGCTATATTTAGTGCATAAATATATAATAAACTAAATGTAATACACAAATGTGAAACATATACTCAATCCAAACCATATTATTTTTCTCTCATTGGCAGTGTACACATTCCTTCTTAACCAGCTAGTTTTTAACTGCCTTATTTTTTGCAAGAGATGATGACCAGGACAGCCAACCCAAGTAGCCCAGTACTGTGAAGACATTGGAAAAAATATATAATTCTAACTAATATTTCTGTGGTGTAATACCAATTTACATATATTGATTCATTGAACACTTCATAATGAAATGTAAAAATATACATTAACTACACTTTTACTACAGATTTACCTTTCCTCAAGGTACCTAGATTTTTTTTCTTTAACCTACATAGAAATCTGCCTTTTTAAATATAAGGCTTATGTTTGTGCCCTTCATTGCTCGTAGCTATAAATGTAAAAAAATTGTTCTCAAAATTTTTTGGCAATATCACAAATACCTCTGTACATTTAATAGCTGTATAAATATAACAAAGTCTTGGAAACACTTGACTTTCACATATAAGCTCGTACAGTCTAGTGTTATCAGTGCTATTGTTTAATTGGTTCAGCCCCTTTTGGGGTTCATACACTCCCCTTATTAAAATTAAAGCATATTTGTCCAAACTTGCTCATGAGGGGTTTGATTCGCTACAAAGCCAAATATGGCCATCTTAGAAATGTGGCGCCTAACCTTGGGTGTGGAAGGCCCTCTGCTCTTCCTGCTCCTAATACGCCTCCTAATACGTAACTAACCAGTTACTTTCACAAGCTTGGGCTGATATGGGTGTGTTAGATCAGAGATACTGGGCAGAGGGTGCTCTAGGACCAGGGTATATAAACACATCTTGATTTTATTTATTTTCACATTTCAGTATTAGTCCTGTGTGTCTGGGGCTATTAGTCCTCAGTCTGGGGCTAAAAGAAGGGTAAAATCTCCCCAGAAAGCACTGCTGCGCAGCACTGCACTAAAAATTATTTAATCCCAATCTATCAGAACTTTCTGAATACTCAAAAACAAGTGAGAAAACACATAAAAATGTGCAACATGACATGTACATCAGTCAGTGTTTTTTGTCCTGATAGGGATGTGTGTGTTTCTAGGAATAGTCGTTTAGGCGTCTGTGTAAAGCAGTACCTAAACACCATATTATATCAGTCAAATGACTCAGCTGGTTGTTACGAGTGTCCACCTTGTTGACTGAGTCAATGAAAAACCTGCATACTGAATGGAAATTGTTGCTTGTCAGTTACTGTTTGTCCCTTCCTACTCCAATTTCCCATCATCTGTGTCCATCTCTGTCAGCACACAGTAGCAAACCTTCTGAATCAGCAAACCAGACGACGCTACAAATAAAGAGAAACCGTATTAATTATTTACGGGAACCGATCATGAAACCAAGCATGAAAATACCTTGTGTGGGTGAGAAACAAAGCAATGTCATGTGAGTCTCACCAATAAACTTGCGCAGCCACATTGGCCTCCGTGAGGCTGGGGTGTAGCAGCAGAGGAAGTACACCGGTACCCCAGAGAGGGCAATTCCAATGCCAATCAAGGAGTTGATTGTGTCACTATAGAGTGGGACCACCACAAGGAAGATGGTGCAAAGGCAGAAAAGAATCGGGAAGACGATACTGAGCTGAGAAAGAGGGGGAAAAAATGACAAAGCATTAAAATGGTGCAGTATCTGATTCTGACAATTCAAAAGCATCTTAATAAATGAGAGAGGGATTATAAGTATTGGAGATTGGATCATTCATTGTAATAATCTGCAGGAAACTTAAAAGGTGAGACTGTGTAAACCTTCAATGGGCGTGGTCTGTCTGGCTGTTTCCAGCGCAGGTATAGCTGGCCCAAAATGGAAAGACCCACAAAGAACCAATAGCTGAAGCTGTAGTAGTTGATCAGTTGAAATATGTCCTCCACGCATAGATAGACAAGGGCCATGGCACCCTGTAGGCCAGAACAACGGACATAAAATTGTTACACTCTTAATTATTCTTGAACTGGATCTATAGTCCTAGGAGAAGAAATGTAATTTACACAGAACTTATTACATTTTGTGGAAGTTCTTTAATTTAAAATGGTTCTTCAATTTCATAGAACCATTTATTCAAATTCATTGAAATATTCTTTTAGGCAATGGTCCACAAATCCAGTCCTGGAGTGTCCTATAAATTTCCCTGCTCTAAAACACCCAAATTAATTCAGGAGAGACTTGTTAATGACTGGATCTGGTGAGTGAGAAGAAAAATTTTTGGGGACCTTCATTTTTATCGTTGTTCATGTACAGAGTGAATATGCGATGTATAAAATATGAGTGTGATGTAAAAGATACGTGATCTAAAACATGCAAATCCAGATACACAGGTAGACATTCTGTAACAAAAATCATGTCTTAGAATGTATGAATGCAAAACACTCATTCTCCATCTCTCTCTGTCACAATTTCTCCACTTTCTTTCCCTTCCACACACTCTCAAACACACACACACACATTCTCAAGCAGTGATGTTTGGGAGGTGACTGACATTGAAGAGCAGAGCAGGGATGGGGGTGAAGCGGCTAACGTGTATCATGCTCAGGTAGTCAGGCAGGTGGCCCTCTCTGGAGCCCACGAAGAACAGCCTAGAGAACAATGTGCATAAGACATTAGACACAACAGCACAGGACAATAAAGCTGTGAAATGGGATCTGGACAAAATGTGCTCACTTAATCACCAGGTTTATGGGGAGTGTGGGGACATAAATTGCTGAATGCCTACCTTCAGTATCAGGGTTCAATACCCTTCTCTTAAAATGGTATTTTGTAGGTTTGAGGGCGTGTATTTCGCTCACCTTGAAGCAGCCAAAATGGACGCATTTAATCCCCCAAAACAGGAGAGAGCGACAGCAAGTGGGATGGTCCAGTTGAAGACTCCAAAAACTTTGTCTGCAAACGTCTGTGAAAATTAAAACACGTCAGTCGGCTGTTGATACTGATACTGTTCTCTTCTTTCACATGAGAAATGTAAGTGTTAAGTTTGTCACTGTGAACTGTACCTGTATCATTTTAATTCGAATCTGTGATCATGGTCAGGACCAAAAAGGGGCACTCACCACAGCCACAGCATCACTGTCCAGGATTGCAGGAATTGGCAGAATAGTATAGTAGGCCACATTGGTCAAGATATATATCACTGTGACAATGGGCATGGAGATGGCAATGGCCAGCGGCAGGTTCCTGTATTACATAAATTTGCCCACCAGAGGGCAACAGAGGGTGTTTGAGGGTGTTAGGCACAACTAAATAGTTACATTTGACCTTTTCAGGCTGATGTCAGGCCATGAACAGAACTCAAATGTCAAATTTGGCTTTAAATATTTTGAGATAAACTGCAACAAGTTTAATATAGTACTGAAAAGAGTGTAAATTTAAAACAGCATATTTGCTTATTCATCTCATGGTCTTTAATTTGTTATGTGTTGTAGAAAGCACAGCAAAGTACAAAATTAAATCTCTATATAAGCATGATCACCTAAAATCTCAAACACAGAATCAATCAAAACCAGGGCTTCAGCATGAACAAAAGAACACAGTTTGTGGTTGAAGGCCACATTAGGAGGGACCTCGGATCATATGAGTGACCTAAGCGGGTAATAAAGGTTATTTGATCCTGTCACATGCCTGCTGATTCATTTGATGCTCAGACATCAAGCTTTAAAATAGGGGGACCAGTCCCCATCCTTTTCTAAACCCTTTCATGCTTGGAAACCACAAGTTTCTCATCTGCATCCTCTTTCACCACATCTTTTTTCTCGTCTCTCTTTGCCAGATTTTTCTGCTCCGAGGACAATCTTTTTTTTCATAGCTGTCCAATAGAGATTGTCTTGAAAAGGTTATTTAAATGAGTGGCTGTGTCTTAAGCTTCATTTCCGAGACTTCTTACCATGTTCGCAAACACTGCCAGTCCATTTGGACTAGATCTCCTAATAATAGTAAATATCATAAATATCTAAAAGAGGATGTGTAGTGTTTGTCCCCTCTCACCTCTCAGGGTTTTTGATCTCCTCTGTTACAAAGTTGAGTGTATCCCATCCAGAGTAGGAGAACAGGGCCGAATATAGGGCCAGGGCCACGTGTCCCGGGTCATGGGATGAACCCTCAAAAAGGTCCTCAAAATTCTGTGTGTGCCCTGAAACACAGACACAGACATGAAATGTTTGTAAGTGGTTAGGTTACTGTGCTCCAGATGAAATATATACTGAATGATAATAACAGAATGAGAATTGCTACCTTGGAATATCTTGACCAGGCCAGTGATGATAACAGCAATGAGTGCAATAACTTTGGCGTAGGTGAAGAAGTCCTGTACACGAGTCCCCCATTTCACATATGCACAGTTCACAAAGGTCAGTAGACCTGCAGAATATAAGTATTTCTCGTATTTATTACACATGCGTACACATTTTATCAGTCTTAACTTTTCAGAAACAGTATAGGACAAGGCTTATGATGGTCTGGTCCTCATTAAAATGAGAGGCTGCTGGTGTTTACAAATAGTGCCAAGAACTAAAAAATGTCATGTAGCTGTTCAAAGCTCTGGGACAAGAAACTCCAGAGTTTAATGGAATAAAAGGTTCAGCAGGCGGGAACCTGGAGGCTTCCTGTGTATTTGTCCAGCTGTCTTTGAAAGTGTTATAGTATAGTGTAAACCCAAACGACTGTTTTTGCAGAGCTTATCCACCACTCCAATAACAGAGCACAGTCACAACAGTGCTACCTGCCTGGGAAAGACACTGAGTCTGTTTCTGTTTTGATATTGGACATTGGATCCAGTGCATACTTCTTTTTTTACAGTCTTGGTGTGATTTTCTGAGTGCCAGGGAGGTAGAGAGAGAGTAATGGTGTGCTTGTGTATATATCTTTTGTAAAGCAGTCTGGCTGGCTTGAGGAAGCGGGGCTGCTGACATCAGCACTCCTGCTGACTGTTTTTCAGGGAGTGGAAAAACGATAAGCTTAGAACAGCACTAACATCAAAGCAGAGAAATAGAGAATTGTTTTGAGTGTATGTTGTTTACATGGTTTCACACAGCACATTTATATTCCCTATAAATATATATGTCTATGTATGTATGATATATGGGAGACATTTGTGTGTATACATAAACATGCACACACACACACACACACACACAGTAAAATACCTGTTATTTGTTTTTCATGTAATAAGGCTAAAGAAACATTCATCCATTCTGTTTGGGAATGTGACAAAATCAGAATGCTGGAGTGGGATAGGAAAATAAAGGTACAGCAATACACTGATGATATTGCTACACTTGTCCAGCAGAACTCAGTCTGTTTCAATTACAAGGCACAAAGCATGTCAATAGAGAGAATAACAAACTGGATGTTTTTGAGGGGATAAGGAAACCGCTTATAAAACATGGAGACAGAAGTGAGCTGCAGGAGGAAAGCTGAATGCATGGTATGCAATTAATTAAAGTAATGTAAACCCTAGAAGAGAATGGAGGCATTTTTTTATTTGTTACAATGGTTTAATGTTTATTCAATGTAGTTCACTAATGACCCGAATGGCTGATTTATGCTTTGTTTTGAATTAGGCTTTATGTAGAAGAATATCTGAGACATATTGTGTCTGGGGTGTATTATGTTGGGTGTATGTGGGAGAGTTTTTTATTTAATTCTTAAAATAAAAAGCATGTAAATAATGTTCCTCCTTCTCCTAAATAATGATTATTTTGAGAAAATTCTGAGATAATATCCTTCCTGACTTTCTATTATATAGCAATAATATACCCTACGGTTTCACTTGAGCTATATCAATAGGCCCTGGTTTTCTCATAGCCTTCAATGGTGAAATGGATATGTTGTCATTCATAAATGGAAGACCCCTGACCTGCAAACCAACACCGAAAGAGACGGAACAAAACATGAATCTAAATAAGGTCATTCTCTCTCCCTGTCTTGCTCACTCTCCCTTCCTCCCTCTCTCTCTCAACACACACAGAAACTCTTCACTGCAGCCTTCAGATATGGCTCAATGTCTCAAGGAAGCTTTTTTGTTGAAATGTCATCTTATCTCTCTTCACTGTTATCATTGTTTATTACCTTAAGTGCATGAAAGAGTCAGTCTATCGATCTTCAATCTCACTGTTTACTTAAATGAGATATGCATAGTGAGATATCCTCTGCCAAAATGCTCCATTTCCATTCCAATCTCTGCCTAATAAAGACTTCTTCAAAATCAGCTCCTATAGGGGGCAACTCCATTCTTTGCACCCAGCAGGTTCTTTGTAAGCTATGAACAGATTTTTACATAATGAACTGGCTGGATCACAATGGAGCTGACTCAAAGAATAAGGGTCACTGCATCCCCAGATTGGCCAATTAACAGCTTAGTTGGCCTGCAATTTAAGTTACCTTACCAATTAATAGATTATGACAACTGACACACCTTAAATGGGTAAAAGTTCAGCATTTTTATACTATATGACCCTACTTTTTTAAGTGAAACCTGCTTCTGGCTCTACATGGATAGAAAAATATTACTCTCTCCTGACCTGTGAAGAAGAGACACCCCTTCAAACAACACTCTACCACAACATGTGTGAGAATAGGTGTGTTCTGGGGAGTTCTGACTATCGGATAGCTCTTTACTTACACACACACTCTCCCACCCTCGCTCTCTGTGTTCTTTAAATGCTGAGCTGTCATTAGTGATTAGTGCATGGGTCAGAGTCTTATGTGGAGGACTTTACCTTCCTAGTATCAGCACATTCACATCCTCAAAAGAACTGCTTATCACTGTGTGTGTGTGTGTGTGTGTGGGAGGTGACTCATTTAAGACACATCTAAACTAATGTACATTTTGTGTGTCCATTTACATCTACCAACTAAAGCGAAAAGGTACTAACCCAAAGTGTTGGGTCCCATATCGGCCAGCAAGGTTAAACTCTTTAAACCCTCAGGGTCATGTTTCAATTACTTGCTCTTTCAGCTTACATAGCAGTTTCATGATAATACTTCAGTAATTTATAGTAGTTACTGAAAACTAAATCTTCAGATAACCTGAATAATAACCCCATAACTAAAGCAGTGACAGTGTCCCATTAGAACCAGGATCATGTGAAGTTTCATAGGATGGATGTAGCACCATATATGTTCTCTTAGTTCCAGAAGGCTCAGCTCCAACTCTTTGGAAAGAGATGCAAATGGAATAGCTTTTCCACTTACACAAGATATTCTTAATTGACCATAAAATATTTAGTGGCTTCTTTGTTTTATAACTGTAGCTGAGTCTAACATCAAAAACACAAGAAGGCAGTAGTCACCCAAACCATATTTTTTTAGAAAAATACATCAGCAAAACTTCTTTCAACCTGCTCGAAATGCCTCTAGGTCTTTATTAAGGACTCAGGAACTGGCCAGTGTGTCTTAGTTTGCAGTTTGACATTGACTGTGAACTATTAAAATAAACAGAACTCAATTGCCACAGAAACCAGGGCTGGTATTCAAACACTAGGTGTAAATCAGAGAGCTAAACCACATTGACCTTAATGAAAACGTAGTTTGAGTAGCCTGAGAGACGGTTAGGTGATATATTTTACGGACACAAATGCTTTATGGGTGATTATTAAGTTCCAGTGTTTGTTAGCAACAGCAGCCTTAACTACTAACTAACTTGTAAATGACCATAAATAACCGTATCATACTTAAATAAACATGTGATATGGACAATAAAACCAAGAGTAGTGCAAATTGACAAATGTCCTGTTAAAGACAGCATAAGACAGAATCACGTGAATGTGAGACGTTCGTTTGTTTGCTGTCAGCTAAAGCCACACATGTGACTCTATTCCTTTCTTCTCTTTTCCTCTTCTCTTGCTCACACATTCAACTTCCTGTCCTGCCTCTCTCTTTTACTTTCCCCACCATTAAAATCCAGCTGTTTTTCACTCACTGAAATGATCTCATTAACGATTCATGCCAGCAAATGACTCTAGACGGTTTGTACCTTCAGATGAACTGTCATTAATATTTGCGTCTCTGTCAGATTTAAGTTCCTCAATCTCTCGCCCCCTCAAAGTGCTGATCAATACCAGGTCATGTCTCTCTCACTACCCTTTTCTTGCCATCTGAGCACATGTTCTTCCTCTTCATGCCGTTATTCAAGACAATGGACAAACAAAATGATTTACAAACACATATGCAGTAAACTAACAACTGCAGCCAAAGACAGACTGACAGATACTGAAACTGCCTTATCTCCTGCTCTGATGAAATGATGGCATTTCTCACTGACCTAGCACAATTCCACACATTTCCACACACAATGAGTTCCACACTTAAGTGAGTGTTCATCTACCTGCCTACAGCACTTTTACTACATGTTTGGATTGAGCACTGCTGCCACTACAGCCATTTTCTTCGTTGAAGGCACATCAGCTTCATTTGTTACATTGAAATGTAACACTTCACTATTTAGTATCAGTAACTCTTCTATCAGCACCTAGAGTCCAGGAATCTGTGTGGAACAGAGTAAAGAGGGTCAAACTGGCTTTTCAAAGGACAGAAATTCCCTGGATTACAACACAATGACAACCCGTTTTTTCATTTAGGTTTTTTTATTCATTTGTGTCTTCCTTGTTATATTACTTCTAATAAGGAATGTGCAATAGTGATTATTTAAAAACTTATTTCAATGTAAGATATGGTAACTGTTATTTTGTGTCAATTCCAACTTCCAAATATAAAGAACAAATCATATCATAAACATAAACAAGTATCAAGATCGTTTAAGATCGGTAAAGTACATCTAAAAGAGTATAGTGCCTAACTTCAGTTCTTAGGGTAATATATGTTATACTAAGATTTTCCACTGTGTTGCTCAGCCTTACATTTTATTTACCTGCTTGTCCTGGTACATTTGTGCTTCTATCTAAGATTTGGACAGGTACTTTTACATAATTATTTATTATTATCAAACAGCTGGAGGCCTAGTAGTTAGGGAGTTGTCCCTTCAATCAGGGAGCTGTGGGTTCGATACCCAGGAATGCTAGCGGCACCACTGAGGTACCCTTGAACATGGTACCATCCCCACACACTGTTCCACAGGTGCTGTGTTCCTGACTGCCGGCTGCTTCAATTGATGAATGGGTTAAAAGCTGTTCACATTGTATACTGTGATGTGTTTATATATGGCAGAATGGTCACTTTCAATACTTTTGTTTGAAGATTAAACTTTCTATTCTCCAGACATTTTCAAAAACAGTCATGCACACATGAACACGGCGTGTTTACTCACATATGCAGGCTGCAGCCAACAGGCGGTTGGCTACGTAGGGTGCAACACAGGTGGGGAAGATGGGCTGCACCATGTAGTTAGAAAAGGTGATGGCTATCACAGCCTGACTGGTGGGCTCAATGATGAGAAGCGACGTCCACAGGCGGATGAAGGCCAGGAATCCTCCGAAGGCCTCAAGGATGTAGGCATAACTCGCACCAGACTTTGTGATTGTGGTTCCCAACTCTGCATAGCAGAGCGCCCCAAAGACTGAGAATATGCCACCAATGGTCCACACTACCAATGACAGGCCATAGGAAGCACTGTATATCAGGACGCCTTTAGGAGAGACAAAGATTCCCGAGCCAATCATGTTGCCCACAATGAGGCAGACGCCATTAAGCAGGGAAATCTCCTTCTTTAGTTTCATTGACTCCTCCGAACCGGACGACTTCAGGTTGCCATTGGTTACCTCTCCTGAGGACACTTGTGTGGGAGCCAGGCTGTAGGTGGCCATTTTTGCATGGAATTGGTAGGCAGGCGGTATAACTGAGATGCTGCCTGGTTGTCAGTCAGTTTTTAAAAGTTCAGGGTTTTTTCCCAGGATATCTGCTTGCATCCAATTAGATGTTTTTAGGCGACATCTGAGGAGGGGAGATTATGTTTTAGTGCAAATGACTGTAACTGCAATACAATTTAATGTAAATAGATTGAAGCCCCTGGAAACTGCTGATCTTAAAATGCACACATGGATGCACATTGCACATGAGTTATTTGCATTTGACTAATGGCTATTACCAAGCCATTAGTGATCTGAGTAAATGTTTATTTTATACTGTGGATAAACAGACAGAGATGCTGAATGGAGAAGAAAAAACGAGTCTCCACTTCACCTCACCCACAGTTACATCACTGGTAGATAAATCTACCAATGTGTCCATCATCAAGTGAGTCAAACCATAAGTGATCGGGCTGATTCCCACGGTCAGGTTTTCAGCTTTAGTTTTTCACTCTTACACTCAATGAAAACCAAGGACAGAAGTTGCTTGTGACAGCTGACTGTGTTCTTCGTCACAGTTCATTAGGTTTATTACATGAGTTAAACCACAGAAAGCATACAGTGAACCTTAACTATAAGAACATGAGCATGCTGTAGAAAAAAAAATCCCTTTGTCATTCAAATGGACAAACCTTAATGGCATATATGCGCAATATTTCTACAGTAAACATATATTTTTAATAAAGAGCAGACGTGGACATGCTTCATTAAAAAAGTTGGCCAGTAGTAGACATTTAGTTGAACTTTGCCAAGCAAAGATGCTGACATTGACTTGTTTTACTGTTTGAATGGTTTGCACAGGGCATGAAAAGAGCTGCTTAAGGAAAGTCAATTTACATTCAGTTATGTAAGTGCTAATGCAGTAGATAATAAGTAACTATGTCATCTGTGGTAAACAAGTATAAATGCCTTTTCCTTTTAACTGCTGTATCTGCAGTTCAGAGCTTTATCATAACCTTTTACACAAGCACAGCCGTGGCTCTATATGAAAGACACCGATTGAAACAGAGGAGGAAATACAAATGGCAAAAAAGGCAAGGTAACAGAAGTGAATGACCCAGCAGTGAAAGAAATAAACTGCACCACTACACTTTGTATACACCTACAGCATGCTGGGCAAAACCTGTCCCACTGTGGTGTTTTGTAATGTTTTATCCCTGTTATTGCTCACACAAGATAATTCTTGTGTGCAAGAATATGACCAAATCTACTTGAACATGCTGATATACCCCATAAACTACAAGCAAATATTACATATTTATTTCTAAACTAGAAATAATGAAAAAAAGAATGCCATTACCTAGCAGGAGAACAGGTGAGGCCTGCAAGTGATGATGAAAAGAAACAGAAGTGTAGTTTCCCGAGGTCTTAGAGACCTGGGTGGGAGATCAAGGTCCACACAGCGCTGATAAGCTCTTACAAAGCAGCTATAAAACAAGTGACTTACGTTTACTATGCTTGGCAGTACATCTTTTCAGGACACACGTGGTGTAAAAGAAGACAAGATTACACCTTAGAGCCCAAAAATGATTTCTCTAGCTACTGTATTGCCTTGAAGTCATTTATACAACCATTAGTTTAGGACTCGTTAATAATCGTGATCTAAACCTGAGAATTCGTATAGCTTAAAATAGGTTTGGTTACCACCCCGCATTAGGTTCACAGAGAAATTGTCAGAAGACGCGTAGAAAGGTAACGTTTCACTCACGATGACCTGAGACCTGTCCAGAAAACGGCGAACAGATGCGTTGGCTACTACCTCTCCCAGGTGACTAACGGGTCTCCGCTTCCACTCCGCTGCTCGTCCTCAGGCTGCCGGTCTGGACACAGCTGCAGCTGTCATCACAACAGGAAGAGAAGCTGGACACCGAGTCAGGTCTGATTACTGTCTTCGTTAAGTGCGACGGTGCTGTTTTAGCCCCCCCTCCCTTCTCTCTCGCGCGCTCTCTCTCTCACCTTCTCACCTTCTCTCTCACTCTTTCTCTCCTTCAGACTATCCCTGTTTCCCTCTCTCTTTCTGTTTCTTCCTCTGTCCTCTCTCTCTCCCTCTTTCGGACTATATCTCTCTAACCATCTTATATATCTCTCTCTCTCTCACACACCCTCTCGCATTCTTTCTTACCCTTTCACTCCTTCAGACTATACCTATATCCCTCTCTCCCTTTCTTCACCCTCTCTCTCTCTCTCTCTCTCTCCCTTTCTGACTATTAATTTATCTTTTTCTTACTTCTCTCTCCTCACACTACCTCTCTTCCTTTGTTCCTTTCTCCCTCAGACTATCTCTTCTCTTTCTGTTTTTTCACCCTCTTTCTCTCAGTCTCTCGTTATCTCTCCACTTGAAGGTGAGCTCGAGCTGGATCAGCTGATTGACTTCTGCTTTCAGGAAGACATTTCATGTGACTAATTGTACAAACTCGTCCAAAACAGAAGTGTAGCCTTCAGTGTGTTATTACTACAGTACAATGAAATAATGGATCTAAAGACATTCGGAATAGTTCATTGAATTCTAAATAATTAAAGTGGCTTTTACAGTTTTTCTTTGTTGGCACACAATTATTTGTACTTCAGACACAATGACAACAACATGGAACTTATGCGCCCAACCCACTGAAACAAAACTACATAAAACACAATTCCTGCTTTACACTACAATTGCGGTTTTACACACATTTTTCAAAAACACTAAACACAATTCTCTGGATTAGGCACGCATGAAGAAAATCTCTTGATTTCATAAGTAACACACTGTCATTCAATGGCAACAGGTGGTCTCTTCAGTTTTGGAGCAATGGATGCCAACACTGGAAACAGGGAGGAGGAGGATGGGGAGGAGGAGGACAAGAGGGATAAGGAACAATTAGATCAAAGCCACTGTGGATGACCATGTGCTCAATCAATGACCTAACAATGAGGGAGGCTGAGCAAAGAGTACAGACAGATTTGAGCAGGTACACTGTAGCATCCATCATCCAGACATTCTGAAATGAGAATAGGTTAGTACTCTCACTGTACTCAAGGAGTACATTACTGTAGTACAGTACTGCCTGTGGACTGTTATGTAGACAGTATTGGGGACATTTATTCCTAATTTGTATTCCTACACTGTATGCCTACTCACAGTATTTTACAGTTTTTACTATTCTAGAAAGAGAGGATGCAGTACTTGTTTTTTTTGTAACTGTGTTCAGTAAATGTGTATATGTAGACCACAGTATCTGCAACTTTGTCCTGGTTGGGATGAACACTGTGTACATTATTTTTGTGGAAAAAATACAGTAAAATATATGTAATACTGTGTATTTGTGTGTTTTGTATACAAATAATATTCTGAAATATTTTACAGTGCACTTATGTAGTCCTGTGTACTGTCTGTAGTGTTACACTGAACAAAAAGGCTTTATTGTGGTCCCAGAGTTTTACATTCAGTACATCAGTGATCAGCCGTTTCTTATAAATGTCTATTCATGTGATGGTTTGTGTGTATCATTTGAAAACAAAATACCATTTAGAGAAGAAATTGCTTTGTTTTGAAAATAAAGTTTCATTTTGCAGGAGAATTGAAGGGTTTTGCCAATTTGTGTGTTTTTTTATTTGTTTGTAGAGTTCTCACAATATGAGTCCTGCTTTCAAAATATGTGTGTAAACAACTGGGGAAAACTGTAATGAAATTACATAGTAATTATGATTGTACTTGAATAACCTGCAATTACTACAACTGCAGAAAAGGAGAAAGTCAGTGTAGAGCTGTAAAAACCCTCTTCAACAGAGCCCACAGACAGGGACTGGTGATCCCAAATACGGAGGATAACAATACCAATACTTTCAAAGTCTCCCTGTATGCTTATGTGCATAGAAAGAGAAAATGTTTCTGCAGTGACATCATCAATGTCATTTTTGTTTTCATTATCATTACAAGTTTAGAGGGTTTTTTCACAGTTGCTTTCTCAGCCCTGTGTGTGCTTGAATGTTGTGTGTGTTTGAGGGGCGGAGGAAGAGCGAACAAAGCAGTTCACATTTAAACGTCAATACACTTTTTCAGTATCAATACACATGAATTTGATAGAAAAAGACATTTAGTGCTTGAAAGGACAGAAAAAAGAGCATTGATTCTGGAATAGTGATGTCAGTGTCTACGCACAGTCTCAGTACTGAAACACCTTGCTGTTGCTCCAGTGACATTCTTGCTTCCTCATTAGATTTCTTACTTCAGCTTCTGATATTTTACATGTGATGTTGAGTAAAAAAGTTTTTGAAATAGAAAAAGCTTTTTTTTTTCTAACTAAGCCCTTCTCGTACCTCCACTCTATTTTAAAAATGTTTTACGAAAACCTCATCTCAATATGATCATAAATCAGTTGCTGAGGCTTCAGGCAGTGAATTTAGAATCATTTAATGTAACAATGTTTTTAAAGCATTACGGTTTTTCTCAATTGCTAAAACACTTAAACCAATTGGCTGAAGAAAGTTCTCAGTTGCCTGACCTCATTTAGCTAATTATGCAGTCTGTTGTCAATACCTTAAACAATTTAACGCGGTATAACACAATATGCAGATCTTACTTAGACTTTTCAGCAAAACTCTAAACACATTCTCATTCTCAAAACACATTCTACACTCTAATGCACACGCCATCTATACTGGTAAACACTAGTAGCAACGCTCAAATACGATTAGAGAAAACATGTCAGTGATTAAACACGACCACTCAAAATAGATGTCACCTGTTTCAAATGATGTGACACAACCAATATAAGCCAGTTCAGAGAGCAAACAGGTTGTTGAAGGTAGGAAGGAGAAAGTCTGAGCATGGATAGAAGAAACAATGTGAGAGGACGAGTGCATATGCAAGGTGCGTGGCGAGGAGGAGGAGGACGACAACAAGAAAGAGGAAGAGGGCGTGGAAGAGGAAGAAGAGGAGGGCGGCAAGAAAGAGGAAGAGGAGGAGGAAGAGGAAGACAAAGAGTGGAAATATCTGATGAAATTCAAGCAACAGTCATAGACCTGGTTCATGGACTGACAATGAGGGAAGCAGGACTAAGAATGCAACCCAATCTGAGCCGATTTTCTGTGTCCACCATATTAAGGACATTCAGAGAGGAGAACAGGTACAGTATACTATTCTATGTTTGGAATTGCTCATTTACTAACTCACTGTATGTATAGTATTTGTTGCAACGGCACATCTACTTCTTGTAGAATTGCGAGGCTGCAACATGCAGGTGGAAGGACGGCTTAATTCACTCAAGAGCAAGAGGCTGTTATTGTGGGCATGGTCTTATCAAGATAATGTATTTCGACTAAGAGAAATCCAGGAACAAGTGATACAAGACAACACACACTTCCAGACAATCAACAGTGTGAGCATTTCCAAAATTGACCATGTCCTCCATCGTAACTGGATGCGAATGAAACAAGTACACAAGTATACTCTTTAAGTGTGAGCTCAGTATGTGCAAGTAAGTGTACATTCAGAAACATTTACTGTAATCCAGATTCTCTACAGTACTAATATATGTACTGAAGAGTAATATAATTCACATAGTGTGTGTTAGTACTACTAACACATACTATATGAATGACATTACTATTCGATACATATGTATGTGAATCAGAAGTGCATACAGTAGGCTTTATTGTACTCTACAGTATAGCACTGTCTCTGTATGACTTACAAAATTCTAAATGTAGTATATTGTATTTTTACACAGAAAATATTTGACTTGGAATCCTTGGACAGACCCCATGACTTCATCTTTGTCGATGAAGCAGGCTTCAATCTAACAAAGAGGAGACGGAGAGGCCAAAACATTATTGGACAGCGGACCATTGTTGAAGTCCCTGGTCAACAAGGTGGCAATGTCACCATCTGTGCTGCTATTAGCAACTAGGGTGTTTTAGATCACCATGTTACACTCGGGACACATAACACCCACCACCTTTTATTTGAGCTGCAGGTTCAAGAACATCAGGGTCACAAGAATCCCATTCCCACCTATGTGATAGTGTGGTACAATGTCAGTTTCCACCGAGCTGCTCCAGTAAGGGAATGTTTTAACATCAATGAACAGCTTATGAACTTGTACCTCCCTCCATACTCGCCTTTCCTTAATCAGATTGAGGAGTTTTTCACCTCTTGGAGATGGACATTTTATGATAGACAACTGTACACCAGAGTAAATCCTCTGCAAGCCATGGATTTAGCTTGTGGGATATACATGAGGAATCATGTCAGGGCTGGATACGGCCTCAAGAGGCTTCTACCCTTGTTGCCTCAGGTGGGACATTATTGCTTGTGATATTGACGAAGTGCTCTGGCCTGACCCAGCCCAAATACGAGAAGATGCAAATTGATTACATTTACTCCTTTGATTTTTGTCCCTTTTACAGTTTTTCCCAATTGTTTACACAAATTTTCTGAAAGCAGGACTCATATTGTGAGAACTCTACATACAAATAAAAAAACACACACACAATGGGCAAACCCCTTCAAATCTCCTGCAAAATTTAACTTTATATTCAAAACAATGCAATTCCTTCTCGAAATAGGATTCTTGTTTCAAATAACACACACAAACCCTCACATCAGTAGATATTTCTAAGAACCAATTGATCGCTGATGTGCTTACTGTCCTTCTCCTTTCATCATAAAGCCTTTTTATTCAGTGTTACACCTACTACAGGCCTATATATGTGCATCAAAAATATTTCAGAATATTGTTTGTATACAAAATACACAAATGCACAGTACTATA
>JBBKCR010000012.1:9515514-9566352 GCA_037577295.1 Ladigesia roloffi | reverse complement strand
TTTTAAAACTGCATTTTGAGAGTTTAACAGAACAGGTTCAGGGGGTTGGTGCATCAGTTACATGTTGTAGTAATTGTGTCTGAGGTACAAGTTATTGTGAATAAACTACTAAGAAAAACTACTAAAAAAAATATTGTATACTGTATTGTATGGTATTTACTGTACAATTAACATATTGTATGGCCCAATACATTGAGATTTAAAATTAGCTTCTCCCTGAGAACTATATGTTTTGAACAACGTGTACAGTGCTTGAAGATGAGGTTTTGCATTTAATAGTTTCAGAAATTGTGTTTTGTAAACCTTTCAGAAGTCTGGTTCCTATCAACAACACAGTTGTTGATCAAGTTGTTCCTATCAACAACAACAGTTCTAACTATGTACGTTTCTCTACATCAGATCATTAAGTTGTTTCCAACTTAACAAGTGAATTTTGAAGATATTTTGAAAAAGAGTAATTCAGTTTTAAGTTTTTTTCACCTGTAAGGTCAATTTGCGTAGGTAATGTGAACTATGCATATTCTTTTCAATTGTTTTAGGTATCTATGCTAAGGTATCAGAGTTTAGTTTCAGACGTTTGCACAAACCCTGGAATCCAAAATGCAATTCAATCATGGCTATCATGCTACTCGTGTCAGTCAAAAAGACTACACATTTTCCTCGTCCCATTCAAAGACCGGCGTCAGGATTAAGTGCTTCACCTGTTGCTCCCTCTTGTGGACGAGACATTGCTAGTGCAGATCTTACTCTGGGTGAAAAGTTTTTTTTTCCCAAACAAAGGTGCATATTTTTTTAGATATTTTATCGGCTACAGATATACACTTTTTTTTCATCAGTAACTCAATTACATCGAGTTAATTAATGTTATGTCATTTTAACATGAAAAGCCTAATTTTATGAGGGTGAGCGGATTAGTCATCTGCCATATGGATTTCATCAGTGATAAAAGACAAATATTGTGATTTCTCACTGACACAATACCCAAAGTGAAGTATATTTGAGTCAAAAGAGTCACAGATCACACATGCCTTCCCTTTTGCACCTTGCGGCGCTGAGTGAAACATGTTTGCTGTTGTGTCTCCTATATTTTTTGATTAAGACATGAATCATGTCGCTTCTGAAGGACGTGTGGACAAACTTCTAACACGCTTCGGCCTTTTTCTGGACCCATTGTGCCTGTTCCTCTCAACCTTTACATTCTTCTCCTTGGTTACCAGTTGTCATGGTTTCGAGGGCTCTGCAGAGGCAGGATTAGGAGACATTCTGGGGACAGCTGGCGGGGTCGGTCCCCACTGTCCCCCCCGTCCTGCTCAGCGACGCTGAGAGGGGGATGAGGGGGGTTATTGTGCAGGGATTAGAGCTTCCTGTGTGTCAGTCCCATTACATAGGGAGGGGCGGAGGATGGAGAGAGAGAGAGAGGGAAAGAGAGACTGAAAGACAGCGAGAATGAAAGAGAAAATGAAAGAGAGAGCATATGAAAGCGAGCATGACACAGAGAGAGGGTGTTAGAGAGAAGAGAGTGGGTAGGTAGGGGGGGTTTATACAGCTGCACACTCAATCACTTTGCACAAGTTCACACACACACACACACACACACACACATTATCATGGACACACAGTGTACGAGAATACACCCATCAACATGCACACCACAGATCTGGTGAGCTAAGCCATATGAAAGGAAACAGACTTTGAAAAGGGGCCAAAAAGGTAGACAAAAGATCTCTGGAGCAGACATACAGCGTATTGAGGCTGAGAAAACACGAACACAGGCAAACAGAACACAGAACAGAAGAATGACTGCCATGGCAGCAGGACTGGATGATGAAATTTTGACCGAGTTATAATTCATCAAATGATCCTTTTACATAAAGCTCTCCCTCTTCTTAACACATTGTCACAAAATATTTGCCACACAGTTAAGCACATCTAATAGACATACATAAAAACGCACAACACAGGCATTTATCTGAATGACATGACATTCATTCGGCTTTTATTCCTCCTCTTGAAAACAAAGTAGGCACAAATTTCAAAGACAACATTGATGGGGAAAGTAAAAAAAAAACACCTAAAGAACTAAATTCAATTCAGTGCAATGCACTGATAATGGGCAACATTCCTCTTGTATAACTCAAAAGAGAAAAGAAGTGACCAGGCAACAAATATATACAAATGGGCAAAAAAGCCCACAAAAGCTAAAGGCTTCTTGTGTTTCCTATTCGGGTCCATTTCACTGATCTCTGGGAATAAACAGGTTTATCAGTGGCGAGTCAAGTGATCAGTCAGTGACTAGATACAGTGTACAGGCCAAGTAGTGCCATCTCTAAGCACCTGCCTAGAGAGTTAAGGCATACTTTAACTGTTGGTGGTCTCAAAATTACAGCTTCACTGGTAAGTTATTCATCATTTGTCTCAATCACTACATAAACAGTACCTGCAGCTTCCTTGTGGCTAGATTTACCTGGATGATAGTAATGCCACAGTGAGAAGAGAGGAAAGGAAAGATTTCCAAATCAGTGAATTGAATAGGCTGTGGTTTATGCACGTAACCAATTAGGCTCGTTCATTTACTTTCACACTGAAACCAAAACCAAACCTCATAGTGGTACACATGGGTTCACTGAGACAATAAATCAGTGCTGAGAACATGTGCAGCTACATAAGTTCCACCCGATAAGTACAGCAGCATGATAGTAGAAGGAAAAAAACAATATTAAAGTAAACATAGGAATTTACATAGGCCAGTTGTAGCTCGTCTACCTGTATTTGATATCATTTGATATTCAAAACATATTATTTTGGGGTAAATCCCTTTAATCTTAATTAACATTTTATTAATGGTGGACAAAAGTGAGAAATTCTCATACTCATAGAATTCTGACATTTCAGATTCTAGAATGTTTTGACAAAATGTTATAATCACATTTGTAATACACAAATACCAGACTTCACCTAGGATCCTAATTCTGAGGATCCTGGTTGGTCAAGGACTTGCTTGTTGTACAAAAAAATGTCATTGTCTTCAAAGAAAGGCACTAACATGTTAACAAAGACACTACTGTTCTAGAGTGTTGCAGATTTAAGAGCTACATCTAATAGAAAAATACTACAAAAAGTCCCACTAAAATTGGTAAACAAATATTACTACTTCTTTTACCAGTCACATTCTCTCAGGGCATGTCCTCAGAATCTCCACATTCTGCTGAAACAACAGTAGCCAGTGGAACATCTGTTGAGGATAGCTTTTCTGTACTTTTCTCCAGTGTATTTCCAGTGTCTTCTTGTGCTGGACGAGGACTTGTCTCCACGGAGTCCTTGTGATTTCCCCCTGTAGTATGTGGTGGAACTACTGAAGCATTTGCCCCGCTGCTTGATACTCCACTATGAGTTTTCATGTGACCCTATTATAACACACACACACAAACACAATGCAGCTCAGTATCTCAGCGTCCATTCATTAAACACATGTTTAACCTTGTGCAATGACAGGTGAATAAATATTTAATACTTCTTACCTTTAGTCCACTGCGACTAGCATATTCTTTGCCACATTGCACACAGCTGTAGGGCTTTTCAGGGCGCTGGGGCTGTGGAGGGATGACTGGGATATTTGGTTTAGTCACCTTAATCTCATCTTCATCCTTCACTTGGCTGCCATGATTCACCTCTTCCTCCTCCTTAGCCTCCTGAACATTCCTGGCCTTCTTGTTCCCACTTTCCTCCTCTGGAGTGCTCTTACTGCCTAATGATGGTAGAGATTCATTTTTATTGCCTGAGAGAAAGTCTTCCTCTCTGGGTTCAGCATTCAGAGCTGTTATACTTGCAGGCACTGTTTTGTTTGATAGACTCGGTTCTGGCTTGGGTTGAAGAGATGGACTAGAGGGGGGTGTGAGTGCAGGAGAAAGGTCAAGAGCAGCAGAATCCGGGCTAGATTTAGAGCCACTGACCACTGTGGGATTGGAAGCAACTGTGAGATCGTTGTTGTCCTGAGAACTGGTTCTGGTACAGAGGGAAAGAGGAATGTTCTCATCATCTTCCATTGTACCATTTACTACAGCAATAGTCTGACACTTGTTCTGATGTGATTTGAGGGCACTGAGGGCATAAGTGCTCACAATACTAGGATGAGCATCGCTGTCAAGGTCCTCTTCTACAGGAGATGAGTTCGCAGGTGGGCTGTCACAGACAGAGGAGCTATTGTGTTCTTGTTTCTCCAGGGCTAGATCAGTGACTGGAGTGGGACTACCACCAGGCGTGTCACAGGGATCTTGATCTGACTCCACTACTTGATTTGCATTAGGTGATCTAGTACTTCTTGAAACAGTGCTTGGCGGTATTGTAGCAGCAGTTGAGGATGAAGTAGCAGTACTCATATTCAAAGGATGAGATTGGATGGTCTTAGACAGAGTGACACAGCCTACTTGACCAGCTTCTTCCTCTGGCCCCAAATCTCCATTACCCTCCGGAGGCAACTGGCCACCTAGATGCATCCGAATGTGATGCTGTAGCACCACAGCATTGGTGAACTTGCGCTGGCAGAGAGGACAGGAATTCTGTGTGCGTGCATTGGGTGGTCGTGCTCTGTGGGTTGCCAGATGAGCCCTCAGACTACCCTTAGTGGAGAAGGAGCGTCCACAAAGCTTGCAGGGGAAAGGGCGCTCACCCAGGTGCGTGGCCTGATGGAGACGTAATGCCCTGGGACAACTTAGCACACGCAGACATATTCCACATTGGTTGGGGGCCAGAGAGGGCAGGGAGGGGATTGACACAGAGATGCCCTGGGTGCTTAGCTCACTGTTGGGGTTAGGGTTTAGGCCCAAAGCTGCCATCATCTCCCTCCTGTATGCTGAGATAGTACTATTGCTAGAGGTTGTTGAGACATCACTGGCCTGGGTGCTCCCATTAGTCTGGTCTTCACTGAAGGATTTTGAGGGCTGCTTTTCCAGCTTCTGGGCCAGCCTCTGTAGTTTAGAGGTGTCAGAGGTGACAGTTGAAGAAGAGGGAGAGGAGGAGGATGGAGAGGATGTTTGGGGTTTGGGGTAAGGAGAGAAAGGGAAGGTGAGCTGGGGGTGAGGGGAGGGAAGGTGAGGAGGGCGGAGGAGAGCTAAGCCAGGGTGGTGGGGAGAGGGGCCAGAGGGGAAGAGGATCTTTGGGAGGTGGGCCAGCTGGGAGTATGGAGAACTGGGATGTAAACTTGAATGAGGGGGTGTGTTCTCATCAAACCGCTGCTGTTTAGCACCCTTTAACTGGCCTGCCATGACAGAAGAAGATGAAGAGGCGGTGGTGGATGCAGAAGATGACTGGACACTAGCTGAAGCAGAGACCACTGCTGCAGCAGAGGCACGATTAAGCTGCAGCAGGGAATGGGCAGTGGACAAGAGAGCCAGATCTACACTGGGTGGAAGAGGCAGAGAGGACGGAGACAGGCGAGAAGTTGGTCCAGATAGAAAACCAAGAGCCAAGCCATCAGGCACTCCCACTCCCCCTTTAACTCCAAAAGGTTCATCATCTTCTGCACGACGCTTCCTGCGTCTCTGAACAACACCAGGGCCAGATCCTGATTGGCTTTGCTCTGTCAGGGCAGGTGGGAGAAGGGAGAGGGAAAGCTCTGGGTTCTGCTCCCGGTGGCGCAGAAAGTGGGCCTTGAGGTTCCCACGAGTGGTAAAGCGACTGAGGCAGACAGGACACTGATATGGCCTTTCACCTGTGTGGGATCTGAGGTGGATCTGCAGGGAGGAATCACTGCTCAAAACTTTCCCACAAAAGCGACAAATATGCTGCTGGCGCCCTGCAGAAGAGCTCAGTGACCCACCTGAAGATCCTACAGCCGAGCTGAGTGACATCTGATCCTGGGAGAGGCTAGATGCAAGGAGTGGAGGAGTGGGGAAACTGACAGCACTGGTATGGCTAAGTGAGGTATTAGGAGATTTCTCATGGAGGTACCGAGGAAGACCCAGTGATAGAGACAGAGGGTGCACTGATGCCACTGAGGAGACAAGAGATGACGTGGAGGAAGAGGGTGTGGATGATGTAGATGAATATGTTGTTTTATGTCCATTAATATGAGAGATGCTAGGCTTTGAAACAATGGTCTGTGCCATCAGTGTTGGAAGAGCTGAAGGTATGGGAGACACTGTGGACTGAGAAGGTCCTGAGGTGGACAGAGTTGGAGAGATAGATTCAGAGGCCCTCTGGTGGGATTCCAGTGAGCTTTGAACCACATCCTGGTTGCTGATTACTCCACCTAGACGCAGAACCTGCCTGCAGATCTCCTCAGTCATCTGCATCTGATGGATCTGCCTTTGCTGCAAAACCCTAAGTTCCTCTAAGAGCACAGCTAAAGTTGGTGGCACTTGTACCTCATCTGTCGGAATGGATGGTGTCTGCTGGATGGAACTGGGGCTCCCAGGGGGTGGAATGGCATTAAGAGATGATGATGATGAGGCAGAGGAATTTGTGGTTGTGGCCGAGATGCCCATCTGAGGAGAGGTTATGATAGATTGGGGCTGATGTACGGGAATGTGTGTAGACTTCTGCTGGACAGGAGGGGGGGACTGAGTCTGGGAGGACAGGGATGGGTGTGGGAAATCTGGGGACAGAGAAGAGTGGGTGTTGGGAAGTGAGCTGCTGTATGGGGCGATGTGACTGGCCCAGTGGGGAGGAGAAGAGTTTTCATTTGGAAGTGAGGGAGCATGCAGGCCACCAGGAGATGGCCTCAGGGCCAAAGGAGGCTGACAATCTTGAAGAGAAGAGGGGGACGAAGATGAAGAAGAAGATGAGGTAGCTTCGGAAACAAGAGAGGCTGATGGTGACTTCACTGCCAGCTGATCGTCTACAAAATGTTAGAGAGGAACAAGACAGGGATTTAGGTATTTCTACAAATACTCATCATTTAGAAAAGTGTCATTTGCACAAGAGTTCACATTTTGAGTATATTAATAGCTGTGTACACAGGTGACAAAACAATGTGCACAGGTGAGAATATAATCCTAAAACAGAAAACTGTTTTCAGACAAATTATGTCTGTAAATCTACATTTACATAGAGCTTCATATTGGTCACATATAATGATGAAATATTCATGCAGCCAAGTGCTGCAAATAGTTGACAAAATGGATTTTGATTAATATTATAAATTGCTGCTTTGAGTTAAAAAATGTATCAGTAAAATATCACTGCTTTAATCAGTGCAACAATTTTGATATTTGGTTTTGTATGTACAAACTTTAATAAAACGCAACATGGGCAGTGTCTTCACTCCTGCCACAGGCCAGTGACCACCTTGCTGCTATGGCAACACTTTTTAAAGGACAATGGGCATCACCACAACAACCCATTACCCCTCTTAACCCAACCCTCTTTCCATCAGTTCTGTCTTTCATCTCTCTATTCACCCTTCCCCCTGACCCTGCACAAGGTCACAGGTCAGAGAATGCTATGGGTTTTAGGCACTGTCAACTGGGCTCTGATTGGCCAGTTGACCTGACCTCTGAAGCTCTGGGGTCAAATTCTTTCAGAAACTTTGGCACAGAGTAAGAAAAAGAGAAGGGGGTTGGGGACTTAGAAAGCTGAGTGACAGGCCATCGCACCCTTCACTCCATACAGGACCTCTGAATAACTGTATCCAGTAACATGTCATCAAAACGGAGACTTTCTGTTATTCATTATGCTAGCGTCAACTTGAGCCAACCATGTGCACCACATCCAGAAAGCATGTCTTTTTTTTGGCTGAAGATGTTTCCGATAAGGCAATATCCTATTTTAAGGGACTAGTGCATTCTTTACACATTTGCATCCTACCCAATGAAACCCCCAACTGAGTAGATGAATAGAAGCAGAGGAGTGGAGTGGGGGGGCGGGCAGGAGGGGGGTGTCGCTGAGAGAGCAGAATAGAGGAGCACAAGGAAACATGAGGGAGAGAATAAGGGAGAGGAGAAGAGAAGAGAAAGAGAAGAGATTAATCTTTACCCAAACACCCCCTTCTTCCACTCCCCATTGCCAGCACCTTATTCACAGTGAATAGAAGAGTTCTCCAAATGAATAAAAGACCCCCAACAGTCAGACCGAGTTTTCTGTAAGTCTCTTGGAAGATTTGGTGCTGCTGAAAAGCTAACACAGATATGGCCTCTGGAGGATGCATGTCAAGCCAGTGACCACAGTGCTGAAACCACCAAGAGAGACTTTCTAGTATGTGGACTCGCTGTACACCAAAGTTTACTCCAAAGTTTACTTTCGAAAACAAGTCCTCAGGTCTGGAACATCACACATGCACATGCCCAGTAGCTGCTTAGTCCAAATCCGCAGAGCAGAAATCCGAGACACATCAAAAACCAGCGTGCTACACCTCAAACAATGACCCCACTCACGGGCTGGAGCAGAACCTTGCACTGCTGCAATTCAGTGAAAAGGTGAAATGCATAATCCTCGCATAACTCCGAGCACACATGAATGCGGAACATTAACAGCACGTGTTAATATTGATTTATGCCATAAAAACTTTTCTCGGCCTCCATAAAACCTTATCTCACAATCCGGCATCACATATTAATGGGCAGGTAGACAGATGTGCCTGTAAATTGTCTCACCTTGCGATGTCAGCCGTGTGCCCCCGGGATCCGCGTTCACGAGCTGTTGAGGTCGCTTCTGCTTTCGGCGCGACATTATTCACGGAGAGGGCGCGAGGCGTGAGAGGCGCATCAGCCAAACTTTCCACACTAATGCGGACTCGTAAACACAAAGGACTCTCTCTCTGCGCTCTATCTCTCTCTCCCGTTCTCTCTCACTCACTCTCTCTAAAGTTCACCTTGCTGCTGGAGAAGCGCACGGAGCAACCAAAGCGCGCTTTGTGCGGAAAAAAGAAAACTAAAAACTCGCAAAAGCAGCACCGTGACGTCCGCAGTGGCTGCGTGATTTGGCGAGTGCGTGTGTGGCTGTATTTCCTCAACAAGTCCCCTCTTTCTCAACTTGCCCACTGTGTACCCCCCTCCCCTTTTAGTCTACACACACACACACACACACACACAGACACACACACAAATACAATCTCTCCTTGTTCTTTACTGACATTTGCATTTCAATGGTGTGGAGAGCACCGTCTCTTTTTCGTTTTCTCGCTCTCCTGCATTTCTCACACCTTCTTCGAGCCATAAAGCAATTAAAGGCGATCTGTATGGATGACAGAAAATTACATGAACAAACTCTTTGTCGTGTCATTCCGGACAAACAAAAGGGGTATTTAAAATTAAAAAGGCTGAGTGGACTACAAGCCTATTTTATAAGCAGTAACATTTTAAAAGGCATAAATCACAATAAATATACTATGATTATACATATAAATTATGAAGTTTTTGTAGGGTGCAACACTGCTATTTCAGTAGTCATCTGGCTAGTAACTTCCAAAGTCACATTAATAATTGTGATGGGAGCGTGTGTGCACCACAAGCCTACTTTATAGAAGAAAGGCATACATGTCTATAAATGACTAATTCTGAACGTTTTGTAGAGAAAGTTAGTTCAGTATTTGCCTTATTAGTAAATGTGAGACGTAGAGTTCAAGGCTGTTAGTATAAGGGAACCTTAATAGCTATGAGGGAAGGCATGCTAACTGACTTGTGCGTACATAAGGGGGCTGAATGTTAGACCAACTGGAAATGGAAGATCTCAGCAGTTGTGGTCATGTTGGTGATGGTGATGATGAAGATGGTGGTGGATAAGAACAACATGAGTTCAGGTCTGAGGGTGGGGGGGTACATTATTTAGAAACAACCCATCGATTTAATAACGAGGCATGTCTTCTAAGTGAGAGAAGTTACAGGAGAATAGACCTCCTGTGGCATCCTCCCCTGTGTCGGTGGGTTCGCATATTTGAAGCTCTATTTAAAAGCCACTGAATAGAGGGGAATTTCCAACAATGGCGACCTGGACACAGTTGAGTGAGCATCTCTCTCTCTCTCTCTCTCTCTCTCTCTCTCTCCCCCTCTCTCTCTCTCTCAGGATCCGATGCTGCTTCACACAAAGCCCCCCTTTCACCCGCCTGTATTCCCATACACCACGTGGAGGACGAATGGAGGGAAAAGCCATTTTTAATTAGCTGTATCACACACGCAGCATGTCTACAACAATCCTGACTAATTTGTACACCCGTCCATTAGAAACAGCTCTCTGAGATGAGCCTGATCACGAAGTTACTTTCTAAACTCTAATCCTTCCTATAATTGCAGTCAATCACCATCCGAAATAGCATTCGAACTAATATATTATACTGTTATATACTTCTTATGTAGTCGTTGTACATGATTTTATTACTGGGGTCGACAAAACTTGTCCCTTTATACTGAGAATCAGAGTCAGCTAAATCTATTGATCAGAGAAGAAATTACTTATGTAATGGCTGAAAAACATACAGAAGAACAGACACAAGAATAATATAAAATAAATATATCTAAATAAAATTTGTATAAGAAATTTTCATTAAAATACATGCTACTATATACTCAAATACTGGGTAAAATACTATAGTTAAGTGAAATCTAAGAACACATATGGTGGTTAGGAGAATGCTATTGTATGAAGTAGAGATCGGTAGTATAGGATTATCATTGACAGAACGTGCCAGGATGCAGTCATACACGATAGCTATAGCTGATACCACACCTGTCAGCCAATCACAGAGTTAATAATAATAATCCCCACCCACAGCATCATCGTAACAACACTATATAAACCAGTCAGATAGCTTAACAGGCTAACTTAAATCAGGTAACAATTACTAATGAAATTTAGAAGTAACTTGTTGCGTTTCCAAACGAATTTAAAAGAAACCCCAAAGTACAGTTAAGGGTATTAAATATTATTGTTCACTTTTTCGCATGTTTATTAACACTAATGCTAACTAGCTAACATTAGAAACTAGCCGGTTGGCTCCAACACACAACTGAAATGCTAAAATCCCAACAAATATATTAATTTGAGGTTCATTTCTACATTTAACTGTACTGTAAAGAATACTGCGTTTTCTTCTTTTGTTGTAGCCATGGCCCTGAGCGAGTTCAGTTTAATCTGTAATTTCCCAAAATGTCGAGTCAAGTTGAGTGGGTTCGCGTGGGCCACGGCCTGCTCGCATATTTTCTGTGATCAACACGGGTCTGGAGAGTTCAGCAGGACCCCTGCCATCTGTCCCGCATGTTCATCTACTCTCGCAGGAAAACTAGACATCGTACGCACAGAACTTGCTCCTTCCGAGCAGTACAAGGCGATGGTTTTAGTAGGATTACGCCCCGAGATAGTTCTGGATATCAGTCATCGAGCACTGGCGTTTTGGACATATCAGGTTTGCACTGTGTTTAAATTTCACCAACCTGGACTCATGTATTCACACAAGATACTTACGACACCTATCGAGTCACTGACTACTTGATACTCCTGATATGCTCCAGGTAAACCAAGAAAGGCTGCTGATGGAATACAGTTTGTCTCGGGCTGAGATACAAGTGGCCCAGACTGAGAAGGTGATGGCACAGCAGAAGCAAACCAGAGAGCTTGAGATTCATGCTTTGAGAGAGGAGATTACATCCCTAAACAAGGTTTTTAAACGTTCATTCTGTAATTATATTGGACATATTTTATTTGACCATTTATTGGCTTGAAGTAAACACTAAAGCTGAAACCTTAAAATTAGCTTTTTAAACACCATACACACTAATAAAACACTCATTGCAATACACATACAAAAGTGTTGGGACGCCATTACATTAATGGACTTAAATGACATTCAAATGTATAGACTGTCAAATGCAGCTGGCGCTACCTTTGGTGGTATAATATCTTCCACTATTCTTGGAAGGCTCTACACACTATTTTAGGAAAAAATGTATGCCCAGTTACTCTGTAGAGCAGGCAGTGATCAGGCAAGTGGTTAGGCAAGAAGGCCTGGCATCCCAAAGTGACTCTGTTCGGCCAGTCAAGTTCTTCCACACTGAACTCATCCAAGCATGTTTTTATTGACCTAGCTTTGTGCACTGGGGCACAATCATGCTGTAAAACATAAGGGCCTTCCTCAAACTGTGTCCAAAAAATTGGAAGCAACCTTATGGTGTGCTGAAGCATTAAGATTGTTCTCCTTTGGAAGCAAGGGGCCTAGCCCAAACTGAAAAACAGGGATGTTTCAATACTTTTGTCCATATAGCATTTGAAAATATATTGTGGAATTATGACTGGACCCACTTCTTGGATATTTTCTCATGCCCAGAGACTGGAGGAGTACAAGCGGAAGTACAGTGAAGTTTCAGAGCTTTTGACCAAGAAAAACAGACAGTATCAAAAACTTCAGGGGTTGTTTGAGGCATTACGGTTGCGTACCATGTCAGCTGGGGAAAGAGATGGACCGTATCATCCCTCACAAGCTTTTAATACAGGTTTGTTATAACCTATGGGAAAAATTGAGTCAGAGGTGGGGTCAGGTTTAAAAGGAGGGGCGGGAGATGGTTATTATTTCATTACTAGTATTAAAGGTGAAATCATCCTAATAACCTGGTGGAGAGTAAACTTAGCTCAGCTTAGGTTTGGCAGTTTAGACTGATTAACTGTAAAACAGAGTGATGTAGTTTCAATGGGTATTACTGACACTGGTCCCTTCACTTGCTCCCTCTAGGACTGGTTAGACTTCGCTCTCCACATGGGAGTCCTCCTTTCCTGGCTGCTGGATCAGAGGGTGATCGAATCTTCTCTTTAGAACCAGAGAGCTTCAAGAGCTTTTTTCAGTTTAGCTCACCACCAAGAGAGAAAGCTCATTCTTTTATGAAGAAAAACTGACTGTGGCACATCACAATGTTTTGGAATGTATTGTAGTATTTCCCCACGTATTACTTTGTATTTTAGCCATGACCACATACCAGATATTCTGCCTCTTAATTCAGTTGTGGTCTCTGTATTGGGTGTTTACAGATAATAGAGCTGTTGGAACCAGGGTCAATAAAATTTAGGTTGATAAAGCTTCCCATAAGGTAGTACGAATCTTTTTATTTTTTAACTGATAAAAACTTTATTGTGCCCACTGATAAAACATGTTCACACAATATACCAGTTCTTTGCTTGTCTAATGGGCCAAGTACATGTTGCACTCTTACACTGCTTTTCTCACATACTACTAGTTTTAGGCCTTACACAGTATTCCAGAGAAAGAGTAGTACCAGTATTGTAAAAACCATCTGGACGTTTTGATGATAAAGCTGTAGAAAAGACAATGTATTTTTTTTAAGTCAACTTTAAACAGTTTTGATCAATTACACTGGTCCCTCATTGACAATAGTGTAAAAGCATCGTATTGCATAATCTTCTTACACAGTGAATTGTTATCATCTTGACAAATTGCATGTATCCATATGCAGAGGTTAATTTGCCAGTAGTAACTGTTGCAATAAAATGAACTTGATTAGCTTTTGAACTGTGCATCAGTGCAATCGTCTTTACAGTGTGAAGTGTCATGCTAATGAATTCAGAAATAAATTACATGGTACAATTGAAGATAACATTATCATAGAAAATATTACCGTTCAACAATATTTTTAGGAGCACCATTGGAAGAGTTTTATTTTCCGGACCAAACATTTGAAACAGGCAGCAGCAGAACATTGTATAAAGAAACATCACCAACATTAAGAGTAAAAAAAAATATGTACAAACAAGTTGGACTAATAAACCATACACATTATATACAAGCAAAATGAAAACAGAAATTGCCCTTTTACAGATTATCACTCTATTGCACTCACTTTTATTCCGAATGTGGTTTATAACTGACAGATGTTGCTGTTTGACTTTGCAGTGCTTGTCTCTTTCCATTGACAATAAGTAGCAAAGGAGAGTCCACACGTATACTCCGGAAATCGTAAGACTGTAAAGAGAAGGTTTGAGTAAATTCTCGATTCTCATCACATAATTATTTGATGTATTGATGGAGAATATTGCAAAAAAACACCATGAAGTATTTTATCTTTTCTGACACCTATTTAGTTGGAACAAAAAAAGGAGCCAATATTACAAAAAGTACACATTATTCAAAAATGATAAAATAATGCCATATTGTCCAACCCAACTTTACTATGCCGCATAGGACAAAAAATGACACATACCTTTTCATTGTGTGTTATGCTGTGCCGTTTGACTTGTGGTTCAGGAACGACCACTGTGTCTCCTATTAATACACCCCAGCCATCTGCTGTGTTATAAACCATGACCACGCAGCACGTTTCCTCACTGTCCACCATCCCAAATGTACTGAGAGGAAAGAAAAACAAACACACTACCAAAGGCTGCTCAAAGGAAACATGCAATTACTAAAAATGTTCACACCTCTTTATTTGTTAAGAGTCTTTCTTCAGAATCTATGTTTTTTAGATGTTTTTTAGAGAGGGGTTTATGAAATCGATATCGGGTACGAAATAGCTGTAAATCCGATATCAGGTTTTGGTCAGACGGCCCTGATCTCTATATTCCAGTTCGCAGCTTGCACTGGACATAAACCTCGATGCTCTGTAATACGAGATGTATCACTGCCCCATACCACGAACCTGCGGCAACTTAAATCTGAGCGAGCCTTGCTTTGAACAAAATGTCGCTCGTTTGGAGATCCTAGAATTTAGAAATGCAAAACTGCTGCTTGCAATGTGGAGATTTGGTTGCATCAAGCCCCTGCAGAGATTTCATGGCATTAATTACAGGAGTGTACCCTAGCAAACGGGAAAATACATCTGGCACCAGAAGCTTGTTGACATTTTTCACAAATGCAACATATTTACAGCAGACGACTCAAAAGACAACTCAAAACTCCCTCAAGACCTCTTTAGGATTATTTCAGGGGCTATTTTGTGTGTTTTGTTTGCCTGTTTTTGCCCGTTTCCCCTCTCTCTATCTTTAAAAACATGACGAGGATAAAGTTGGGCACCTTGTAACTTGGCCAGTTCAATTATGGTCTGCCCATGTCATGTCTCCAAATTCACTTCAATTAAACTGTATTAGCATTTTGTTCTGCACACTTGTTACAGCTAAAATGAACCCAATACTTGAACAAAGATTGTTGTTTTTGATATTTAAAATTTTTTACAGCTGTTGCTGCTACCATTTTTTGAAGTGTAAATAACAGGAATGCCTTTAAAAATTCAGTGTAGTTGTGTAAATATTTTGGCTCTTCGAATAAGTGCTTAGTAGTTTATTCTGTGATGTAACCTTACAAACAGCACAATTTCAACAAAAATAACGCTAATATTAATGTAAAGATGATGTATTATATCAGAATCTGTTTTGTGGATCAGCCCATCACTAATAATTAATGTATTTACTCACAAGGCCATCCGGCCCTCTGTAGCCAGGCTGAAGACTACTTTCCCCAGGGCAGCAGCACCTGTGTTGATGCCGTGTGTGAGGGCAGAGAAACAGCGGGGCTCCAGGCTTCCTGTGCGGCCTGTGGGGGAGCGGAACTGGGGAGATTCACATGGACCCAATGAAGACACACTGAGTGAGGAGAGCATGTTACGCAGACGCCGTGCTTTCACTTTACCCTGAGATATAGAAAGCAGACAGAGCAAGCAAGAAAGACAGACAGAGCGACAGAAAGAGAGAGACTATTACAAACTTGGTGCTACTTGCTATAAAGTAAAGTGGGCCCTTATAGTCATTGTATCTCTGGATATAGCCAATATAACCAATGGGGGGGGCACCCGAATAACAGTATGTGGGAATGGTACCTTGCTCAATAGGCACCTTAGTGGTGCCACCAGCAGTCCTGGGATTCAAACCCATAACCTTCTGATCACAGGAGTGACTCCCTAACCACCAGACCACCAGCCACCACCACCACATATCTAGGAGGGCCAAATTTATTCACCCCCAGTGTGTGCCCTCACAGTTTTTGGCACTTTGTTGCCATCTACTGGACTAAACAACTACTTGTATTTCCAGAAGCCCCTGTTGGGAACAAACATGTTTAGATATTTTGCCTGTAGCAAGCCTTCATGCACTGGCAAGTTATTCATTAATGGTGCACAATATAAATTCAGAAAAGAAAAGTCAGAAATCAGTGTAAAGCTTAAAAATGGAACTGTTGAGAACAGAGACGTGCTAAATGAGTCCAGATGCTAGAAATTAACCTACATGTAGGATTCATTTTATCTGATGGAGGGCCCTGTTGTAACAGTCCCTATAAAAGAGTAGTAAATCAATACAATTATTTCTACCTCATGCCCAGAAGCAAAATAATATTAATGAAACAAAATCTATGATTAGCAAAATGATGCTGTGACAAATATATTTTAACCCGAGTACATTAAATATTGTATCTGCATGAACTTAGCAAAATAAATTTGGTTTAAACCTACTGTATGCGTTTTGATTAAACGAAATAAAAGATTCTGGAAAAAGGGGGTTATCTTGATCAGAAACTATTCCAAAAAGTATTCCAGAAAGTATTCCAAAATCAAAACACTGATTAATAAGAAAGGTATGGAGAAGAAATTAACCGTTGTCTATTTTGGGGGAGCTCAGTTAAATGTGGTGCCTGTACTTTAGCCTAGCTCCCAAGTACATTCCTTTATGTGCTTCAGATTGGTGATACACAACAGGTGCATATACCATGAATTACATGGATAAAAATCCATATTCATGCTGAAAAAGTTGCTTTAATTCTACAAAATGTATTTTATGGTTGAATATTTAGCATGGAACTGTTTAACAGCTTAAAACATCCATTACATTCACTTCCCAGTAGATTCTATTGCAGAGTCCTTTGCACTATACTATTTTTTTGTTTAACTCACCTTATTCTCTATCAAACTAGTGACTTGATCCAGATACTGCAGCAACAGCTTTTCTCTCTCTGGAGGCTCTTCCCAGCCAGGGTCAAGAGCAGAAGCCTGACTGTATCCAGCCAAAGCTGAACTGAACATCTCCTCATACTGGAACAGCTAATATGGCAAAGATGGAAAAAATGTTGATCAGATTTATTTGCTTTGATGCTTTACCGCTGCAGAAGCCTAAATGTACAAATATAACAATATTTAGGAGCATTTGCAGCGCAACAATACATAATGTGTGCATGGTGCTACAAAAACCTTTAGACTGGTTGGCACTCAATATCTAAATAACCCGAACTGCTGGTCATTTAAGGTCTAAAATCAACTGTATTGATCAGGCAAAAGTAGAGATGGAGAGAGTCAAAAACTGTTTCAGTACCGTGGCCCGATTGAAGTGCAGATCAGCATTCAAAGCTGATGCTTTGTCAATTTTCTCCTGTAAGACACAGAACAAATACAATTAGGCATAACCAGCAGTATTATCAGTACAAGTACTTTTGAGTAGCTACTGTGTGTTTATGTCTTCACTCACTGCTTGCGAATAAGCACCAAGAGCTTGTTGAGACCTCTGAGGGTTCTGTCCACTACAGAAGAACAGGGAGATGTATGCATTCCCCAAGATATCTGTCCAAGAAATTATTCATGTCAGTGGTCTGTCTTAAATTCATGAAAATACTGTTTACTCTGGTTCTCCAAGAACTGTACCACTGCTAAACTCATCTGGAGACACTATAGCACTATATGAGCAAAGTTTTACTGAAAGATATGGGATTGGTATATTCTAGTGCAGGAGTGTCCTGTATTATCCACCGAGGGCAAGTGTAGCGGCAGGTTCTTATTTCAAGTGGTCTTCATTTTTAACCAATTCAGGTTATAAAACCTGTAGACAAATTGCACATCTGTGCTCTAGCGATTCCCAGCTATAGTGCGGGAATATAAAGCCTTGGGCCTAAGGGCATCCCAACTAGAGATGGGAAACAGTGGTTTCCTGGCTTCTACATAGCACAGACAAACAGAGAGTTACAAATATTAATTATTCATAGTTAAAAGTACAACCATCCATAATTTAATCTCCTATTGAATAATGATAACTTACACCAGGATGTTCCATCTGTAACATCCAGCTGCACAGCCTGTCTGGCCAGGTCCACACTCTCCATGATCTGTTTGCCATTGTCTTGAGCACCTTCGTCTGGAGGAAGCTGCCGCAGCACCATGGACAGGTTTCTTAAAGACACTTTGTTCTTGGACTAAATAAAAAGATGCCAAATACAGCAATCATTACAAATGACAAATGCAATGCCATAAAAAAATTTCACAACTCCCAAACACATCAAAGCTATATTTGTGTTTGGATTTCAAGTTATTCCCACCTATGATTTATCCATTAAAAATTTGCTTCATTATACCTGTAGTAGAGCCCCTGTAAAGCAGGACTTTGCAGCCATCAGGTCTCCTTTCTTCCAGTACTGCTCGCCTAGTGTGTTCCATCCATCTACCAGACCTGGCTCCAGTTTTACAGCCCGAGAAAGGCTCTCTTCTGCTGCTTGACTGAACTGCTGATCTATGTTCAGACACCGGCCCCTCAGGAGCAGGTACTGAGCACTGTGCTTGTATAGATCTGCCAACAAAAATGTTTTAAATTAATATGCACCTACAAAATTAGTTAATGCAAAATAACTTTTCACTTTTAAATGGCTAGCATCACTACCAACATGGTTTTTTTTCCTAGCCATTTTGCCTTCACTTCAATGGAAAATCAGGTCCAGAAGAGATGTGAAGGAGAATTCATAAGGAAGATCATAACTGTTTTAAGAGACTCCGACTGCAGTTTTGGATGTCACTGGGTCTGCTGTGGTACAGCTACCGTGTTCCAGCTAAAAGCTCAACTTTGATTCTTTGCCCTGTGAGTTCTTAAAATATTTTTTCATTACCAAGGTTGCAACAGTAAATTACATGATGATCTGCATTCCTTGTTGGTCGAGTTTCAGTACTTACATGAGTTTAAATGTTGCCATAAAAGTAATAATGAGATGGCATGTTCTCCCTTTCTTTTCAGAAAAAATGGTCCAGTGAATGCTATATTAAAGTAGATAACAAAGGGAGCACCAAAGCACATTTCTGTGGCATTTAGAAGATTCAACCAGATCGTATCATGGCTGCATATTATATATCTGGAGCCCCGATTTCAAGAAACCTTCTAAGCCAAGGCTGTCCACGGTCTATATTTCCAAAATCTGTGAGCATGTGCTTATACAACTTTACTTCTGAAATCAAGGCAATTAATAAAGTGTACACCCCCTTTGTTGCAGTATCATTTTGGGAAAGCTTTACTCTAGATATTGGAACATTGTTATGAAGATCTGATAAAGACCATTAATGATGTTAAATGAAATGTACTAGATCACTAATGCCACTTCTGTTTCTCCCAAAGGTAGTCAGTTATGCTCATCAATTAGTTCCACAGCACTACAGGTGAGTGCTATGGGGCTTTAAAGTCTTCTTTCTAAGACGTGGCACTCATCTTTGTGGTCATATGGACCTGCATCAGAGCATCCCAATCTCCATTATCATTGTCTACGGAGACTGCATGACCATGTCAGCAATGGGTGCAGCAAAAAGCAGTTGAAAAAAGCATCACCAAATGAAAGGCTTCTCCACGTGCTTTGAAATATACACTATAGGCAAAAAAGTATAGAGACGCTAACCCATTACAAACTTAAATATGTCTGTGCCCCCCCTTTGCAGCTATAAAAGTTTCCACTCTTCTTGGAAGGCTTTCCACATGAGTTTGAAGTTTCTACTGGAAACGTTGTGCCCATTGACTTTTTAAACATTTATGCATTCAGGTACTGATTATGGACGAGAAGGCCTGGCTCACCATCTCAGTTCTACTTCATCCAAAAGATGTTGGATGGGGCTGGACAGATTCTTTCTCAACAAACTCATCAAACCACGTCTTTATTGGCCTTCATTTTTGCATTAAGGCATAGTAGTGATGGCACAGAAAATCGCTTTCCCCAAACCCTGTGTCCATGTTGAAAGCATGGCGTTTTCCAAAATGTCTTGGTATGCTGCGGCACAAAGATTGCCTCTTACTTCCAGTGAAAGGGCTGTCCAAATATTGTACATATGGTATAGCATAGACAGTCCAGCCTAGTAACGTTAGCGAAACTCACCTTCCTTTTCTTCGAGCCTCTTCAGGGTTTTGTTCATCTCTTGGGTGACATCATTTTGTTTTCTACTGGCCTCCTCCACGCTGTGCGTTTCAAAATAATGATCCCTAAACCGATAAAGTCCATCCACGAGTTCCTGAAAAACAAAAGAAAGAGCTGCCTGTTCTGAACCATTCTACAGGGGCACAGGGTGCGATCAATATATAGTCATAGGTATTTAAACCTCAGGAAATTCTAAACCTTTAAAAGCATCTAAGAGTATAATGTGTCATAAAAATTTGACATGTTCACAGATTCACAGCCAACCGGTCATAAAAAAAGCACTGCACACATACAGAACTATACAGTCCGAGGATCATGGATTTGTTGTTGTAGTGACAGCTAACTAAGCAACAACTGGTTCTCCACAAAACAGCCAGATTTCTTACTCTTAAATACTCGACATATAATGGTACATTGATAATGTCCTACACTGGGTAACATTATAAGCACCACTCACCTTTAAAACATTCAAATCGTCTTTGTCTGCTGTTTTCTGATCTCCATCGTTGTTAACTTCAGCCATTTTTAGCTGGTAAGAACAGAAACACAAAACTCTCTCTCGCCCCTACTGGTTAGGATGTGAACGTACACAATGAACAAAAACACTTCGAAATTTTGGGCAATAAATCCCCACAAAAAAGGATACATACACTACGAAGCGTATTAACTAGGTCTGACGTAACTCGATGGTAATTGCGAACTCGCATTTGACAAATCACGGTTTTATTTATATTTATTTATTTATATTTTAGCCTAACTTGTCAATTGTTTTTTTAATTGAATGTTTTGTTGATATAAACCCTTTTGCATTTAGTGTTTTATGAGAAGCTATATAATTGCCTAATTTTGTGTATTTGTTCTGTTACAAAAGCAGGAATTCTTACTTTTGTTTAATATTTTAATCACAATTTTAACTGCAAACAAATCCACAAATGCACAGAACAGCACTGCAAACAAATAGAACAGAAACACAACCAAACTCAGTATACAAAAAATATGTCCTCAGTGCAAGTTAACATTCAGAATAATTAAATGCCTCAGTTTGGATGGGCTGATGCGGTTTCTCCTCTCGCTTAGTATCTGCTCTGTTTTTGAGAAAACTCACCAATGGGACTGAAGTCGCCACAATGCACAGCCCCCCATCCCAATTTCGTTGTTCCTTGAAAAAGTGACAATGACAGTAAAAAATATCTTTTCTCATTAGCAAAATTAACTAATGACTTTCAATCCTTAGATGACCAGAGACGGCCTGCCAGGGGGTGTCAGCATAACATCGCCACCATCGCCACCACTGAACATCGCCACCATCAGAAGGAAAAGACCCCAGTCCTAATGCCTCTGCCCCCGATATTGTTGACCCTTTGACCCTTAACCAACCCACAGGGCATGCTTTGTGGCAGTCACTCAGCAGTTTTTCACTAAATAAAAAGACACAGACTATGAACACACTGAAGCTTTGGAATGTCTTTGTTTATTTTCTCCCATTTCTCAAACTGGAAAGTGAAAATTCATTAATCCACACATGTTGATTGAAGAATAGTGAATGTATGGAAATAACTTTATATGGTCAAGCTTCTCGATTTCAAGCTTTACATTTTTTTATTTCAAATTTTGTTTTTTATCAGTCAAGCTCAAGCATGCGCTTGTACAGGCTGTGCACATAGTCTGCTTCAGCATTCAAAACAAAAATCAAACTGAAAATCAAAGGAGTACATCTGTCACATCAGCGTGGTTCACACTTAGTGAAACACTCACCTGTACCTCACGATCAACATACATGTTGGGCTCTTCATACTGCTGATGCAGCTCAATATTGTCTCCCTATACTGAACAAACACATTAAATGGAACATCATGACTGCACAAATGTACATATTTTACAGAGCTATTGTGATATTTCCCTGCACATAAACGGGGGACATTCGTGCCATCCTCTACCCCCTCTCTACCCCATCCACAATGGGACTCCATCTATTGCTGACCAATAACAACTCCTTTACAGGTGTGAAAACTTCAGTAGGTCCTCAAACAGTCACCTTCACACCAACATTTTTCACAAGAAACACACTGTCATTCAAAATTGTCAAGTCAGTTGCCCTACTTTGCAAACTAACCCATCACATGGGTAAACACCTATCACACATAATTGCAATTAAGAATCAGAGGGCAACAGGTGAGCTCTTCTGTTTTGGAGGAAAGGATGCAGAACTGGAAACAGAGGCAGAGCCAGAGTAGAGGAGGAGGATGGGAGGATGAGGATAAGAAAGGCCAAGGAACAATTAGATCAAAGCTGTGGTTGACCACGTGGTCAACAATGATCTAGCCATGAGAGGGGCTGGGTATAGAGCACAGCCAGATTTGAGCAGGTACACTGTAGCCTCTATCAGCCAGACTTGAAATGAAATGAAATTAGGTAAGAAATCTCACAGTACTCAATAAGTACACTACTCTAGTACAGTCCAGCCCGTGGACTGTTCTGTAGACTGTTTCAGTATTTGGGAAATGTTTTCCTAATTTTTATTCCTACACAGTATGTCTATTCAGTTTTTACTATTCTAGAAAGATAGGATTTTTCTGTTGTTTGTATATGTAGACCACAGTATCTGCAACTTTGTGCTGGTTGGGGTTATCACAGCATATAATATTTTTGTGGGAAAAATAAAAATGTCCAGTTAAAAAACGTAAAATATATGTAGTACTGTGTATTTGTACATTTTATATACAAACAATATTCTGAAATATTTTTTATGCACTTATATAGACCTATGTATTGCCTGTAGTAGGTGAAACACTGAACAAAAAGGCTTTATAATGAAAGGATAAGGACTGGCCCTAGTGTTTTACATTAAGCAAATCAGCAGTCAATTGGTTCTTATAAATGTCTACTCATGTGATGGTTTGTGTGTGTAATTTGAAAAAAGATGCCAATTTAGAGAAGAAATTGCTTTGTTTTGAATATAAGGTTTCATTTTGCAGGAGAATTGAAGGGTTTTGCCTACTGTGTGTGTGTGTTTTTTTATTTGTGTGTGGATTTCTCACAATATGAGTCCTGCTTTCAGAACATTTGTGTAAACTATTGGGAAAAACTGTAAAAGCGCTTCGTAAGACAGGCCCCGGACCTGTTTTGGGGAAGTTCGTTCTGCGCACGCGCAAAAGTCACATGTTGTCATGAGACGGCAGGTAGACACAGCTGTAGTGCCTCTAACTCCAAAACATGATGCGTTTACTTGTGTTTCTGTGGTTGGTGGGTGTTTCGTTATCCAGGAACGTTCATGAAAATGAAATTCAAGTATTCGTCGTCCCTCACAGCCATATGGATGTGGGCTGGGTTTACACAGTGCAGGTAAGTTTGGTGCTTCACAGTGATGCATGCGGTGCTGTGGGCTTTAATCATGGGTCTGGGTCTTTTCTGCAGGAGAGCATGCAAGCCTATGCCCAAAATGTGTACACCACTGTCGTGGAGGAGCTCTCACGCATCAAAGATCGCAAATTCATCGCCGTTGAGCAGGAGTTTTTCCGACTTTGGTGGGACACGGCTGCGTCCCAGTGTCACAAGAGCCAGGTGAGTAATGCGGTGTGGGCTGTGTGAAATTCTTCTCTACATTTAACCAGTGCTTGAAGTGGGAAAAAATAAGTGCAGGAACTCTTAATTTTCCGACATATTCTCGGGCCACTGTCGCTGCGTCGGATCAGTTTCAGTAAGTACCAGAACGCAGAAAAATGTGGCGGAATCCAAAAGACGAAAATACAGAAGTTCCGAAACTGCGTTCCCCTGCTCACTTCAAGCTCTGCATGTAATCCCATTCAAGTGAAGCGGTGGGTTGCCACCAATGAGGGGCACCTGGGGAGTAGTGGGTGAAAGGTCCCCTCAGTAATGCCTCTAACTGTCCTAGGATTCAAACCCACTACCTTCTGATCACAGGGACGACTCCCTGAACATGAATACTAGACCTGTTCTTTGGTTAGTTAGTGTGGACACCATGTATTGGCCTGTTTTAAATGACTGAAATTTCAACACAGGTGAAAAAGCTGTTGCAGGAGGGGCGTCTGGAGTTTATCATTGGAGGTCAGGTGATGCATGACGAGGCAGTGACTGATATTGATGATGCCATCCTCCAATTGACAGGTATGTGTGTTGGGGTCCTTGTACAGAAGGGTGCCCAAAGCACTGTAGTATATTCCAGTGAGACGTAAAACTGTTTACAGATGTAGAGAGCAAGAGCATTTGTGTGGGATAGGTTTCAAATATGCAGTTGGAACAGATTTGAAGATTGCATAAGCAATAAATATACAAGTATAAACAAGCCTCTCAATTCTGAGGGGTTGTCACTATGGTCTGCTGGGTTTGCAGCCATGCCCTTGTAGATATTCAGAACCACAGAACCCAAGTGTGCCAAATTAACTTGGACTTTGGGCATTTTACCTCAGTATGTTGTCACATGAAAAAATAGGTTGTTTCCAGACACACTGACAGTTTCTCTTGCACATTCATTACATATGCAGTGCTTTTTATCTCTGTTCTATTGTAGAAGGACATGGCTTCTTGTATGAAACTTTTGGTGTCAGGCCTCGCTTTTCCTGGCATGTGGACCCATTCGGTGCCTCCGCTACAACTCCAGTCCTTTTTGCTCTTGCGGGATTTGATGCTCACCTCATCTCTCGCATTGACTATGACCTCAAAGACGACATGCAGAAGAACAAGGTGTGCATTTCTTTTGCATTCGCAGTTGTACCAGATTGTAATAGTATAGAAATGGTTCTTGTGTATAGACACAGAGCTTTCTATCTCTAAATATTTTATTTGTGCTGTATTTCTGTAGAAACTGCAGTTTTTATGGAGAGGGTCACCCTCTTTGGGGAAGACTCAGGAGATTTTCACACACACCATGGACCAGTACAGTTACTGCACACCATCTTACCTCCCCTTCTCCAACAGGTAATATTCAAAGCTTCTGTCACCAGTTGTGTAAACTGCTATGGCCTGTCTGATGTTTGGTCACTGTTTATTACTTTCTTAATATGTTTTAAAACTGATGGCCTATGTGACATGTTTATTTTTGTGTTTAGATCCGGGTTTTATTGGAATGGAGTGGCTGTTTTTCCAGACCCTCCTAAGGATGGAGTTTACCCCAATATGAGCCTTCCAGTCACAAAGGAAACTTTGGAGCCCTATGCCGAGACCATGGTGAAAAATATCAAACAACGAGCCCAGTGGTTCCAGACCAACCATGTTCTCTGGCCTTGGGTCAGTTTCGTGCTCTTATATGCCATAGACATTTTATTGCCATATTTAATTACTGCTGTTGTTACTGCTGTAGTTTACTGATATTTCCCTCTGCCTGTGCTGTGATATATAGGGCTGTGACAAGCAGTTCTACAATGCTTCAGTGCAATTCACAAATATGGATGCTTTGATGAACTACATTAACAAGAACAGCATGAAATATGGAGTGAAACTTCAATATGCCACTCTCAAAGATTACTTTCAAGCTGTACACCAATCAAATGTGTCATGGGAGGTGAGGGGAAACCAAGACTTCCTTCCTTATTCCACAGGTAAGTTATCACATAATTCTAAACCTCTCTGTTGTGCTTGGCTACAGGGCTAATCTCAAGGACCTAAAGCTTTGCTTTGCTTAGACAAGTTGAAATAATTAAATATTTTGAATGTGAATGAAGCAAAGTCAACCGATCTAGTGAGATGGGTGATGCCTGATTTGTATACAGGATTATATAGCAGGTTAAGAGAGAGATTCACAGTGTGACAAAAGGGTTAAAGCATTAAATGGATGTTTTAAGTCCACCAACTACATTTCAAGCCAAAGATACATTAGATTTATATATATGTAAACATATCGATATTCAGTGTAAAAAATAACTGACCTATTACAGTTCTACAGGAGGTAACATCTGCTCTTCATAGTGCTCGAGTTTCTTTTTATTTATTTATTTTTTATTTTTCATTCTCAGAACCATTCCAGGCATGGACTGGGTTCTATGCTTCTAGAAATGTTCTTAAAGGAGTTGCAAGAAGAGCCAGTTCCCTCCTTAATGCTGTGGAGGCCTTGTTTGTACGGTACCGGCTGAAGTACCCTGATGGTCCTGTCCAGAAAGAATGGGCCCTCAACAGTCTTAAGGCCCTCAGATGGGCAGTTTCTGAGGTGGCAGATGTAGAATGTTATTGGAAATACTCATTACATATAGTGTAATAGGTATGTAGTATAATGACCTGTTGTTGCATGTTCTTCATTAAACCAGGTTCAACATCACGATGGCATTACAGGTACAGAGTCACCCAAAGTGGCTGATATGTACATGGAACATCTGACCCAGAGTATGATGGGAGTAGAAGAGCTCTTGGCAGCCATGTTTCTTCTGCCTCAGAACCCTGGTTTTCCTGGTGCCAGCTACACATATAGTAAAGGTATGTTACATTTTATAGCTCATGGGTCATGCTGGTTCTTTCCAAAGTGCTCTTGATGGATAATGACATTAATGATCATGGTGCAAAAAGCCTTTTAGCACTCTGCTCAATGGATTATTCAAAAATTAGATTTTTTCCCTCTAATTTAGAGACATCAGAGGACCTTGAGCAGCACATTATTGTATACAACCCTCTTGCTTGGAACATCACAACATACATCAATTTTTCTGTAAAATATCAAATGGCACTTGTGTTTGATGATAATGGATTAGCCGTTCCTGCTCAGGTACTGTTCATACACACGTTCATATACAGTATATGTAAACGTAGTCTGGATTTTTAAAATGTACCTATGTCTCAAATAATGGAATTAATCATGTATCCATAGGAGCCATCTAGATTTTTAGCATTTACTATGATTGCGTGTGCCCCAGTATGGGGTGTGTGTTTGTGTGGTCTGACAAAGGTCTCATCCATTATGTTCCATTAGATCCAGCCTTCAGCAGATTCGCCTGCTGAGTTTGACCTTTTCATTATGGTGGAACTGGGAGGACTTCAGTTCAGAAAATACCTCATTCAGTTCCCACAGTCAAAGTGTAAGCATGGTTCCAGCTGTGGGCTGACCTCTGCAGCCAGAGTGGTGACGTTTCAGAAAAGGAGTGTTAGTAAATGGAAGAAGACTGGTAGATTGCTCTTGCCTGTTGTAAATGAATGCTACAAGCTGTCTTTTGACCAGGAGACCAACCTGCTGCACAGTATTACAAATAGGTGAGCAAATTTATTAACATTTTATTTAGACATTGAGAAATAACATTTCCTGTGTATTTAAACAGACTCTTTTCTAGTGAATATAATAGCTAACCTCAGTATGGGTGAAGTGAAATCTGGGCCCTGATTGGTCAGCAACCCTGGCTAGATACCCTTTCTTTGGACTAAACTTCCTCTTATCAAATAGTCTGGAAACCGAATTGTGTTTATAGTTTATTTAATAAATATAATTGCTCACTAAAAAGTGGGAGTAAGTGTAAAAGCAAACTTGATGACAAATGGTGGAAATTAGTTTCTGCTTTCCTCTGTTCCAGATTTCAGAGCAAAAAAGTTATGATTCGCCAAGACTTCTGGGAGTATGAGGCCAATGGAGATGTGCATGCTGGGCCTATCTCAGACAACTACATTTTCACAGCCAACGGGTCTGCAGTTCCTGCCTACAAATCTGTTTCAATGCAAATCATTCCTGGAAAAATCGTTTCAGAGATCCGTCAGTACTTCTACAGGTGAGAATGTTTTGTGATAATTCAGGGACTAGTAACATTTACAAAATTGTCTTCAGTATAGTCAATCAGCCAAGAGAAATTTGATGACTGACTTTCCAATATGTAAACTCATCAATTCACAATGTGTTGGTTATAAGTTTACATATATTTGAGGTTTACTTCTTTAATTTTGAAATAGAGCTAAAAGGCTCAATGAGTGAACAAGCAATGGAAGTTAATAACCAGCCATTGTCCTCATGCTGCTCCTAAATTAACACACAATTTATTTAGGAATGACATTTGCATAAAAACTGTCATTAGCCTAATTTGCTTTGTTAACTGCTCTAGTCTTTTGGCTTTGTACTGCAAAATACAAGTATTTTATGAATATAGAAGTATTGATAAATCAGAATATTGAAATGAGTATTAAGCAATAATACAAACAAGTTAATGCTACTGCTGCTACTAGTAATGTCAATATTACATAAAAAATACTCTTCATCTATTAAATGACTTGAAGATGATCAAGTGCAGATGACAGTTTGACAATTTTGGAATCAGAGATTTGCACATGAAAAACGTTTCTCTCTACAGGGAAGAATCTGATAAGAACTACACTTACTCCATTGTCACCCGAGTCCCGGTGGGGTTCAGAGACCGATTGCTGTGTGAGAGACTGGATCAGAGTTATGGGTTGGGACCTCTAGTGGTGAATCGAGAAGCTGTGCTCAGAACCACCACTAGTCTGAGTAACAACAGGACGATATTCACAGACAACAATGGCTATCAGATGCAGAAGAGGAAGTACAAGCAGTATACCAACAATACAGTGTCTCGAGTAAGGGTTACAATGTCTATGAGCCTAAAGAATTTCATCTCAAACCTAGTCCTATCTGTTAACTCTGTTTGTATGTGTTGGTATAGAACTACTATCCAATGGTACGAGGAGCATATATTGAGGATGACTCCAACAGGCTGGTTGTACTTAGCGAAAGAGCCCATGGAGTGGCTAGTCTGAACCAGGGCCAGATAGAGGTGAAAATATTAATTGTATAATGAAATTACTTCATCGGACAATTGGTATTTCTTTTTTTGCCAGGCTAAGATATATTTGTCTGGTTGTCACAGGTTATGCTTCATAGACGCTTGTGGAACAACCAGGAATGGAATCAGGGCTATAACCTGACCCTGAACGACACGTCAGTGGTTCGGCCAGTTCTGTGGATGATGTTGGGTTCTCCTGCAGATATGAAGACCCTCAGTCAGCAGGAGGCGCTGTACTTACAGCACAGACCTGTGGTCTTGCCCATTGACAAACCACGTGAGCACAATTGTACAAAGAATGTTTTTAGACTGAAAGAGCATGTTTAGTCATATTTAAATATCATACTGTCAGTACACAATCTTTCTCAGACAAAACGACAGGAATTAAATTGTCTTTCTGTGGCAGAGAAACCATGGCTTGGACGAGAACAATGGAATGGACCCACTGTCCAGCCTGTGGTTTTGCCCCAGAATCTCCACATACAGTGCTTAAATATCCCTGGATGGAACTACAGCCCCAGTCACAAGGTGCACGCACATAAAATCAACTCGGGTAGGCAGTTCCATTCTAATATCCTCATGTTTATAGCAGCCATTTTTACTTGCAAGTCTATGGTAACGGACATAAAAACTGCAGATTTTGCCATAGATTTAATTCTGGTTACTGAAAGTTTAGACTGCTGTGTCACACACTGACCAGTGTATTTCATGTACAGATGGAGAAGAAAAGCCTGAAGCAGACTTTGACCGAGTTCTCTTAAGGATTACCCACTTGTATGAAGAAGGAGAGGACCCTGTCCTGTCCAAACCCACCACCATAAACCTGAAGGTAACATGAGCCTGTGTGTTACTTTAGTTCCTTTAATGCAGAATTGTCTTCTTCAATTTTAAAGTATCATATTATGGACTTCGATATTATTTTGATATAATAGAAGACACATGCATACATCATCAAAACAAAGGGAAAATCCTATCCATGCGTGCATGCATGTATGTATGCATGTTTATGGCAGAAACGTTTGGATTATAAATGAATACTGTATCTTCAGGTTCTGTGCTGGTGGTTCCCTGACTGAAATGACAAGTGTTGGATTTAGACAATTGGATGCAAGGTGGAATTCAAGTATGCATCCAAGTTTTAAGTATTTTGGGGAAAAAAATGATCGGCATCACTGAAAAAACATGAATAGGTACACATTAACCACGAATAACACATTCTCTATCATTTTTAATCCTTTTTTAAAGCAGCATTTCCGAGCAGAGCAGTGACTTCAACTATGTCAGCAATTTTGCGGAAAACATTTGCAGTGACATAAAGCAAAATGATCCTTCACTTCTTTTTGCACTGCAGGAAGTCTTGCAGGGCTTGGGAGAAGTGAAGGCGGTGCAGGAACGCTCCCTAACAGGAACTTGGAATATCTCAGAGCTCCAGAGATGGAGCTGGAGGACTTTTGGAAAAGTAGACAATAGAGGTATTACCCCAAGGTGCCACGTGTGGCATTATGAACTCTTAGTTATCATTCTGGTATGTGCACCGACATCTACTGACATTTCCTGGCCATTTTATCAGATACACTTAACTTTTTAGTAAGACCGCAGTTCACTCCCAACCTGGCCCGGTTCAGACAGACTCTAGTCTGAATTTCAGTGGAAAGAGAATATCGCAGGGTAATAAATGAACAAATACTAATTGAGTTTGAAGCACTCTTACGCAGGATGTTGATCATGAATTGACCTCTTGTGTTGTTCTGGTATCAGGATACTGGGCACAGAATCGTCACTGGTTTAATACTGAATCCTCTCCCTGTCCACTTTTTAGCCACTCAGTTTGCAAATCTTATGTATACAGTTTCACTGTAGTTCATTTTTTCCATGTGTAGTTTATCAACTCACCCATCCTCAGTGGTCAGTTTGTGACCATGGGAACACTGCTAGATCTTTTTGATAGAATAATTTTCTCAACCCATATTTTATATATCCTTTTTTATTTTAATGTATAACATCCTAGAAATGTTGCTATGAATGGTACGCATGTACTAATACTATGCTGGTTTCATTGTAATATGTAGAATGGTCCACCACCAATTTAAAATCAAGTCACCTGCTTGGTGGATTGGAGGAAAGTTATGCACTAGCAGATTTATTGATGTACCTGATAAAACAATCAGTGAAGTTAAAGACTTTGAGTATCATAAATAAAACATAAAATGTGTTGATTTGTTGTGTGTTTGTGTGTTAACAGGGAGCCACAGCTCTTTCAAAGGTGTAACCTCGGACTTCAGTGTGACCATATCACCGAAAGAGATCAGAACCTTCTTCATTTACTTTAAATAGAGAATTTTTTTTTTGCTTTTGGTGTACTGTGCCGTGTTTACTGGTTGTTGTTTTTCTATGTGCTCCAAAAACTTTATATGAATCCTGTCAACACTGTTTGCCTAAGTGACTAAAAGAACAAAAAAAGGACAACATTGCAGAAAAAAATAACCAATCGACCAGAAAACAAATCTACAGTAACTGCTCTAAACCAGGAGATTGATTGATCTCTCCAAATGTCAGAATTGATTGTAGCATGAAGCACAAACACAAATCAATGTTTGTACTGCTTTCCTATGAACAGTTGTATCAAAAAGCCTTAGTTTTTAAACACCCTGCTGTCCTGTAACACTGCAGTATAGCTTTAATCACTCAGTAAATTTAGTGATCCTTAGTCTATAAAAGATCAGAAAATTCTCTCAGTTCAAAATCATTTGCCAAACCTAAGCGGGTGCCACTATGTTTGATTGCACTTTACCAATTTTACAAAGAAGGTTAGCCTTCACCCATCTTCTGTGAAGATTCTGTATGGCTTTTTATCTGTTTGTAATTTGAAAACAATAAAGCAAAGTATATTCTGATACATTTTTGTGAGAGATTTCATTCAATATTTTAGTTATATTCCAGCAATGTGTGTGTGGAGTACACAGGAAAAAAAGCTGAAGAAATTTTAAATATTTAAAAAATTTAAACATAAATATTAAACCATCATGATGAATGAACCAGTGAGAGATAACCACACTCCTGGAAGATCTGGAGCTTTCTAATGCATGTAGAACTTCTTGGTGAATAAAACAAACACGTTTTAGTTTGTTGAATCATATGAATGCATGTTTATACAAAGCAGGCCATTCAAATGTTTTTATAATCTTTTCAATATTGAACTTCTATAAATCTTATTAATTATATGTTTTTAGCATCTATACACATACTTTTGAATGCAGTAGCATTAAGGTCACTATTGGAATGTCCAAGTGTTTGAGCACTTTTGTCAACGGTGTATATGTATTAATATGACTTGTGTATGGTTCAAAAATAGGCGTTTTTAATTTGAAACTGTCAATACTGTAAAGTCTAAACATTTGAATGTAGTGTAATTAAAGACCCTGTTGGGGTCTCAAAACATTTTGTGAATATATTGTACATGGAACATGAACAGACTCCTATTTTTGACTCCGTTTTGTGTTGTGTTTTTTTTTTAACAAATAGACCGCTGAACTGGATGTGTCCCAATCATCTATCCTTAACAATATCATGTTATTAAATATCCTGTATTTGCCCCAGTCAGTGTTTTTCCCGTTTGGTCCAGTGTGAGGCAGTGTGCTTCGGTTACAGCCATCACGTTTACAGAGGAAGAAGAGTTAGATCTACTGGTCTCAGGTCAGGTGAGTGGTGTATCCTAGTTAAAATGGTATCCTAATTAAAATGGTATTTGGTATAATCATTTGTATTCAGAGTAGTTAGTTTAGGTCGCCTGTGTGACTCCGTCTGTTTAGAAATGGGTTGTTCGATTGAAAAAGACAACAGCAGTGTACCCCAGGGCAGTTGACCCCTGCAAAAGTTGCAAATCAGATAATCAGAATAATTCAGTATAATTATTAAATGCTGCATTGCAATTTAAATGCAATAAAAACGTTTCGAGAGAGTGAAGTGTTTTGTGCGTCACACCGGAGGTTGTATGTGTCCTTAAGCACGTAATGACCCCAGTCTGGATCATGGAAAGGTGATGGACTTCGTATTCTTAGTATCACGGTGTTCTCGCTGGGGTTTCAGTGCACCAGGTAACTCGTTATGCTCTGACTAAGTGTTTTCTGCATTTGTTACCACTTGTTTGTGCCGATCTTTGGTTAAATAGTTGACATCAACTGTCACGTAGCTGAAGAGAACACAATTCCCAAAAGTGCGTGTTTTTTTAGTTTTATGTAGAAGATAAGGGAAAGAAATATGGTTTATATAGAATTTGATATATATATGTGTGTGTGTGTTTATCTCAACAACATATTTAGAGCCTGTGTTTTTTGGACTGATTACGGAGTACTATTTTTTAGGGAGAAGAGAAAATGACGGTCTCTGGAATATCTGAGGTTAAATACACCCCAGATGAAAACATGGACATCCCAGACTTTTCCAGTGGTCCTTTAGATGAGTACAGGAAAAAGGCATCCTTCAGTTGGAAGGAAATGTTGAGGTTCATGGAGGGTGAGGAAATACTTGCTTTTAAGGTAACATGATAGTTTTTGCATTTTCATTCTGTGTTTGAGCTTGTGAAGCAGTTTATTTAATATGTAATGTACTTTTATATAAAATCTATTTATGAAGCAGTGTAATATTCCATATAATTTTTTTGTATGAATGAGATGTAAACCATCCAGAATGTCTGTTACTGAACCATACATTTGATATCGCATAGGAGACAGTTAGTAGCATTGAAATTAATAACAAACATGTACTTGTTTGCATTATTGCTTACATTTATAAATCCTTTGTTTGAAATATATTATAATTGAAATGCTACAATGTAAAACACCACTGCTCAATCAGATTTGGCCCCAATGTTTTTTCTCCTCTTCTCTTCCCCGCTTTATGAGCAGCAGTACGTTTTCCAGACACTGGAGAACGACCCGCTTTTTGCAAGGCAGCCTGGTGAGGATATTCCCGTGGAGCAGAAGAGGGAACTCACTTTCCGTCGCTGCAAACAGCTGTTTAAGTACAACTTCATGACGCGAGATGAAATGATGCAGAACCCCTGGAAGGTGACCGTCCTCAACGACTGTCTGGGCATGTACGACTGGTCCTTAGGTGCCAAGTTCTTCCTCAACAGAGGGGTGAGCCAAACACTGCTTTGGAAACTATTTTAGTAATAAACCACTAAGTGATACTCAAAGGTCTGAGGAAGCTATTTTAAAATCTGTATCAGAATCAGGAAACTTTATTGATCCCAGAGGAAATTGCTAATGTTATTGCTGTACATACACACACAGACAAGAAAAATATGCGTAAATAAATAAATCCAAAAACATAAACAGATTGAGAATAAACTCAATAAGAAATATACTTTGCAATATACCCTAATTATAGGGTATTCATTCTAGAGATAAAAATCTTAAACTACTCAAATGTTGGGTAGGAGTATGTTATTGCATGTAGTGGTTATAATAGGTTATAAGTAATAATATTGTAATATTGCACATAATGTTAATGTAAGATAATGTTTCGATCCGATTGTACTGGACATGTTCAAATATTCTGTTAATTAAATAACGCATTTCATGTAAAACTGGTATTCTTACCGTTTAGAAGCAGACATTTGACATTTTATGTAAACATTGTTAGACTAAAAGCTAGAGACAGATGAATAGGATCATTTTATAAACAGTTAGCTATGAGCAATGTTCTTAACTTAGGGGGTAAAAAGCTGATTTTGAAAAAATAGACCTCTGAACAACATTACCCAGTGAAATCTCAGACAACATGCACAGTTTTGTGTGTGAGTTGTCATGATGTTTCATAGAATTTCAGGCCTTTAGGAGGAGGATTATGAAACACTACTGTAGTTAGTTTCTTCAAGGAACACATTTTTAAAATATTACTAAATTAAAAATGATAAAGCTAGGTATTGATTGACTTAGCATGCTGGAATAAACATAATTCTGACAAGTGTTTGTTAAATGCTTTTTACTATAGTAGCCTTTTTATATTACAGATACTGTTATAGATGCTGTTTATCCAAAACCTGCTGTCTATATATAAATACGTTGTAGAAATGTCCCATTTTATGATGTCACAAGTTCATTTCATATGTCCACCACTACATTTTACAGCGGTTTAGCTCTGCCTTTCATAATGAAGGTTTAAAAAGTTTTTCAGTCCTTTTTGAAGAGTCGCCAGTGATGACATGTACATGAAGATAATTTACATGTATCAGCTGTAAATGCATAGTAATAAAAACAACCTGTTTAATTCTAAGACATACTAAAGTCATGTACATCTCATAGGTTCACCCTGTATTAATTGTTATTTGCTCTCTTTCAGATGTTTGGTGCCACAGTGGCCAACTCTGGCTCTTCGAGGCACTTTAAATTTGTGCAGGATATTGAGGATATGACGGTAAAATATTGTTCTTTTTGTATTCTCTTCATCAGAATTCTGTGCTGTAGCTACAGAGTGGTAGTTCATGGTCTGTTTGTTCAGAATGCGGAGTCAGTGTAACCTTTGTCCTCAGTGTAGTCATAAAAAATACAGAGTGCCTCTAAATAATCTCTTTAGTGCTTGTGTTCTGCTGCAACTTTGGGACTGCCCTTCTGAAGTGGAGTTTTTATGACAATTATTCAACAGGCCTATGTGATGTAGATATTTAATCTCGTGTTCAGGTTTGACAATATGTAATCATCAAGTTACAGTAGCTTGCATAAGTGTTTAACCCCCTGGAAGTCCACAAAAAACGTGAGTGACCCTGTTAAGATGTGGGAGAAAGTTTTGAGGTCAGATGAGGCCACGGTTGAATTTTTTGGCAGACTTCAAATATTTATTTGTGGTATAAAACTGGTGATGCACATGCCTAAAGAATACTTGAATACATTTGCAAGCCGCTGTATCCTAGTTGCAGTTGATTCATAAGCTTAATGTGGTAACTTTACTGTTAAATAATTCAAGCTGAATTTGTTGTTGTGTTTTTAGACCTTTGGATGCTTCGCTTTGACTGAACTAAGTCATGGCAGCAACACGAGGGCCATGAGGACAACAGCCCATTATGACCCCAGGACCCAGGTTCGTATTTCTCATAACAACACTCTGATACAAGAGCTAGAGACCTGCCTAGCCATGTTTGAGTCTTACACAAACATTATACATTTTATTTGAATCATTTTACATATGTATATATACAGTGTGTGTGTATATATACACATATATAATTCTATAAAAAGTAGTAAGGTCGTTTGTTACTCTAAGACATTCACAATGCTCCTCTTCCTGTTCTTTCCTTCCTTTCCACCTTCATTGCTTTCTCAATCTCTATCTCTTTCTGTTTCTCTTTCTTTTTCTCTTCCTATTTCTGTTTCTTTTTCTCTTTTTCTCTTTCTCACACCCCTCATCTCCAATTCTTCATCCCTTGTAGGAGTTTATTATAAACTCTCCAGACTTTGAAGCAGCAAAATTCTGGGTGGGGAACCTGGGAAAAACTGCCACACATTCTGTAGTGTTCGCCCAGCTTCACACGCCTGATGGACTCTGCCATGGTTTGCACTCTTTTGTGGTTCAGGTACTCAGTCATTCTCTCCTCCAATTCATTTCATTCCAATTCAAGGGATTAACATGTATCAGTAAACACGGTCAGTTTAGCTTGTTCATCGTGAATTAAACAATTAGGTTGTCTAATTCTCAGAAGCTACTTCAACTGTTTATGAGAAACAGGTCTTCTCATGGGCTATAAAGCAAGGCTGTCTGGACATTGTCCTTTTTTGTCTCAAATGTAATTACATTGTTTTAATATTGTAGGTCAGGGATCCCAAGACGTTGTTAGCAATGCCAGGAGTGATGGTCGGGGACATGGGGAAAAAACTGGGCCAAAATGGACTGGATAATGGGTCAGTATTCATGACAGCACAGCTGTTTTGTCATGCATGTCAGTTTTCTCATTGGAACTAAAGGGGCAGACACTACTACCGTTCCACTAGGTGGCAGTGGGTATGAGGTAAAAGACATTGCAAAAGTTTATTCTAAGCTTTGTATTCAACATGGTGTTTGTGTTTGAGGCTGATTACTATTCGGCTGGTTTTGTGCACCAGTTTTTCAGTATTCCACAATGTCCGGATCCCTCGGGAAAATCTGCTCAATAAAACAGGAGATGTGACGCCTGATGGACGATATGTGACTCCTTTTAAGGTCAGACAAATGCTGTATTCTGTTAAATCTACCCAGTGCTATGCTATCCCCCTATCAAACCCTATAACATGTGTATTATATCAGAATGGGAGAGACTTTAATGCAATATGTGATGCTTGAGTTTACACATGCAGAAATATATACCTTACAGTTATTTCTGGGGTGTCCTCTGACAGTATAAGTTACCCGTCACCATGCAGATGTACATGGAATTTAACGTTCACTCAGGATTTTGACAGCAGTGGTGAGAGCCACTGAGAAAAAGCAAGAGCTCCCACTGTGGATGTGCATGGACGAATTTCCCACATTTCCTTTTCAAATAAACAGCACAGTGGATGTAAAGCAGTTGGCTGAGGTGACTGATGGAAACCCATGAAGAGGATTTTAGTAAAAACAAACAGAAGGTGTTAGCTCAGATGCCGGACCAGAAGTAATGGCTAGGCAAACAGAGAGAGTTTTGTTTGTTTGAAGTGTCACACAAGGTAACTTTTCTCTTTCTTGACAGGATCCTAATAAGCGCTTTGGGGCCTCTCTGGGTGCGCTGTCAGGAGGCCGAGTGTCCATTACGAGAATGGCCGTGGTGAATTTGAAGTTGGCCTTGACGATCGCTATACGATTTTCAGCCACAAGACGTCAGTTTGGGCCCACAGAGGATGAGGAGGTTCCAGTACTGGAGTACCAGCTGCAGGTAACTGGAATACACATCACACGCATTCACTTGTATTTCATTCTCATATAAAAGTAGCTAAGAGCTGGCCAGTATGGGGACTGCTGCTGATGATTCAGCTGCATCCTTAATGATTAGCTGGATCTCAAATAGTTCTTTATTGTAGAATTTAACCACAGAAAGCTTCTTAAAAGAAATACAATTAAAATACAGTATCGGGTAGTAAAATCCTGCAGAATATATTTTAGCTCGGATAGAGTTCGTTTTTAGCTCAAACTGCCATAATGTGTCTAGAAAGTAACAGAGCTAAGGCTTTGACCCGGATCTCTGTAAAGCTGCATAGCTGTAAAACACCCTGTTAAGCATTCACTCGGTCTGTTGTGAAAACAGCTACACAAATAAACTGGAGCTAAATTTAGGACTGCAGATTTTGGCGAGTCTTGGGGAACAAAAGAGTTCTTTTGGGGTGAGGAATTCCAAGAAGAAAGAAAGAAGTGTCTCATCAGCATTCTGGACTATGGAAACAATTGTCTTTTTTCCAAGGTGAAAGTTGTTTTGGTTGACCTAAAGAATCTATAAAGTAGTTTTTTTTGTTGTTACATGTTCTCTGTTGCAGCAATGGCGCCTCATTCCATACCTAGCAGCTGTTTATGCACTGGATTTCTTCTCCAAATCCTTCTACAGCAACTTTGTGGAGTTTCAGATTGGCCTCTTCATGAAGGACAGCAGTGACAGACAGGTACAGGAACACTGCAAAGAACCTTAATCTAATAAGATTAACTCAATAGTAACACATTTCCTTGTGTGTGTGTGCGTGTGTGTGTTTTTTCGCTTCTTTCGCTTGTTTCTTAAGGCCGAGTTAGGAAGAGAGATCCATGCTATGTCATGCTCAAGTAAACCTCTTGGTTCATGGACGGCCCAGCGAGGAGTTCAGGAGTGTCGTGAGGCCTGTGGAGGACACGGATACCTGGCCAGTGAGTTCTTACCCTAAACCCACTATTCTATAACTGACAAAAAACAGTATTCACAAAAAACCCCACAAAAACTGAGTCTTTGTAATCTGTCTTTGATTCCATGTGGACCACTGGGGTCTGCATCAGCACCAAAAACATCGATCATGTTGTTTGTGTAAAAACGGTGAAATTAAGATTCATTTCCTCTTCTGTTCATTCTATAGTGAACCGTCTTGGAGACATCCGTGACGACAACGACCCAAACTGCACATACGAGGGGGATAACAATGTCCTGCTGCAACAGACCAGCAACTACCTTCTTAGCTGGCTGCAATATAAACAACAGGGTCTGTTCTTTTTTTTCTGAGATTCATGACCAGTTTTCTCTTTATTATGGCCATTGCCATGTTCTGGTGACAAGTAAGATGAAGATGGGTGAAAGCTTGCATTTGTTTCCTCTTTCAAGTGGTCTTTTCAAATGTCTGCTAATACAACACCTTCAGGCATTCCACCATACCTGGAGGAGACCACTGACTGCCAATTCCGTTACATTAGCTAACAAACACCTGTGATTACTTGCATAAAGCTGAGAAAATGGAGGAGAGGGGTCCATCACTCAGACAGAGTCTGTTATGATCTCTTAGACTCCTTGCCAGATATTGCTCATAATTGCCCATTATGTCTAGGTAGTTTTGCCAAAGGCATTGTATTTAGGTTGACCCATTTCTTTGGTTTCTGACTCATTAATGTGTGTCTTAACCATGTCTGTCTGTCTGTCTGTTTCTAGGCAAAGGCAGGATAGAATCTCCTTTGAAAACGGTGAACTTTCTGGATAACTGGAACAAGATTCTGGAGAACAGATTCTCAGCTGCCTCAGTACAGGAATGCACGAACTCAGCAGGTACAATTTCACACTTGATGAAGGACCGACTTTTACAGAAAGTCTCTTCTCTTCCATGTGAAAAGTATCACTAAGCAAAATAGTCTCATGCAAAACGAGTTTATTTGGTGTGTTAAAGATGATCTGTGTGTTTAACTATAGGAAAATGACTTTATTCTTCCCTGGCATTCTGGATTAAATTTTCCTGAATGACTAACAACAATTTTGGGTGGAGGGGTAACCTTGGTATGTCCTAGAAACCCTAAAAAAGGTTTCTCCGGGAAAACAGTACCTTTTAAAATGCTTACGGTGTCACGTTGCATGTGTGTTTCACTCTAATAAGATTGCTCCTCTGTGCTGGAGACGCCTGTAAAGGGAGAGGTGCTCGTCTTGGGCTTGGCCTCTGTAGCACATCTGCTCTACATCTGCATCCTTTGGTTACTTCATTCTTCAACTTGTGACTTAACTGGCCATTGCCGGGGTCAGGAGAGCTTCATTGAAAGGGGAAACCGAAAGGCATTCTCAGTCACGCTCCGTCACCTAACTTATAACATGAACAACAGATCAAGAAAATCTTTTGAACATAGTAATGAATTTAACAATACAAAAAGTTACCAAATGGGGCAACATAAAATAAATCTCAAATTCATAACCTAAAATGGTCAAAAATGGCAGTTCTTTAATTAAAATGTACATTAATGATTACATGTATGTTATTTACAGTCATTTTGAACCATTTCATGTGGTCATTTTTTTAAATAGTTTTCATACAGTATAAAGACTGGTGTGTTCAATACGTTTTCTGTTGTTTCCGATATATGGCGACAAAGCTATTTGAAACCAGCTGTTTTGAATATATTGCCATATATTTTACTCCTGCAAGATTTGCCTACTGAAAATTTAGTGCCATCAGTACAGAAGTGTTTTTAGCACATGCTCAACCAATCAGTGACATGGGCAAGTGACATCATCTACCAACACAGACTGCCTGTAGGTGACAGAATATTGCCATTGGCCAATATGGCGAACCCCTGGATCTCATTATCTTCCAAATGTTTAAACCAAACTTGCTCGTTTCCTTTCTAAAACTTTTGCAGGATCTTTTTTTAAGTAGGATTTGATTTCAGATTTAATTTAGCTGACCACCTGTCCCAACAGCTGTTTCCAGCATTATCATAAATATCAATTCAAGAGACATTATCGGCTTCTCACATCTAAGTCCATTTTGACTGATATTGATTCTGCAGTTATTAAAGCAGTTATTAAATTCTGACCGGATCTGCACATGAATCAAATGTGTGTCTGGCAGTAGAAGTTCTGTTTTAAAGCTGATTTTGTGATTTTGCTATGGCATGTAATGCTCTGCTTTATTCCTATCATCATATTTTGTCTCAAGTGCCTCTGGCAGCGTATAAGTGGCTGGTGTGCTTCCTCCTTGGAGAGAGTCAGAAGAAGTTGAGCCAGCAGAAAGCTTCGGGACAAGGAGACTTTGAGGCTCGCAATAACAGCCAGGTACACCTGCTCCCTGTACTCCATACATTTGAAGTAGCCTCTTGTTCATTGGTGCAAGGCTTCATAGGTAAACACAGAATGTTATTTTTGTAGAAATTGACCTTGTATTTTGAGGAACTGAGGATGGAGGTCAGGATTTGCTCATAAACAAACTGCACAAAATCATATAATGTAGGTCTATGGAAAGAACATGGATCATTTTTGTTCGTCCTTAATTATAAAAGAATAGAGGTTCTAGTCTTCTTTATCTGCACAAAGGTTTGAACAATATTTTTAACATCTTAATTTTTAAGCCATGTTAGGATTTGGCTGTCAGGCATGCTTCATCATGCTTCATCATGGAGCTCCACTTCACCAAAAAAGAACAGGGTGCAAGCAATATATCTTGTCATGTGAACCGACGAGTTAAATTTAAGCTTTCTTGGTGTCCACTATGCATTCGTCTTCTACAAGATTCTTTCAGTTTATCATACATATACGCAAAATCTGTGTTCCTGAGAGAGGCGATTACAAGAATTTAATTGTGTGTCATGAAGACGTCCTAAAGAGCTTATGCCCTATCATGGCAGTAAAAATGTATGCTAAATAGTTTGCTCATTTGACTAAAGATCAAAAAGTAGGCCTCTAGTTTACTGAGGGACATTTGCAGGCTCAGAATCATTGTGATGTGTCCAGACTTTCTGAAGACGTTACTATGTTTTTCACACTTGGACCGTTTGAATTTCCTCAGTTACCGTAATAGAATTCCTAGAACTGCTTGTCATCGTCGCACATATGGATATGATGCAGAAAGGGTGTATACTCCGGGTTTGGAGGGTCTTGGAATGACATGCAAGGGGCTATGTGTTATAATAGCAGGGGCTTAGAGAAGTGGCAGCTGTCCAGCTCCACCCAAAATGTTCCTGACTCCACATGTCGCACTCCACCCTCCTCCTCCTCTCTGCTTGACTTCAGTTTGTTTTTAAGTGTCAGACTTACTCCAAAACAGCATGTCCGGCCAAGTGACCTCAAATGTGGACTATGTGGGAGACGATGGGTCTGGTTAAAAAAGCTAAAACAGATTAATAATTCTCCCCCAATTCCCCTTATGCTTCTCAAAGGGCAGAGGTGTGTGTGTGTGTGTGTGTTCTTTTATATGACTTTAATGGAATACTATGCTGTTTTGTAACCTAAACTTTATTTTCACACATGTAGTATATTTTGAAAAACCTCACATTTATTTCTCTGTATTTTGTCTTTTTGTTTTGCTCAAACCAAACAAACACCAGATCAGTACAGAGAAATGAATGTGAGGTATTGTAAGGCAATAGTCTTTATTAAACATGGGTCACCAATCTTATCCTTAAATGTCAAGTGTGAATATAGTTTTTTGTTCCACTCTAGCAGAAGAGTACCTGATCCTATTTGTTTATTGGTTTGTCTTGTTCTCCAGTCAGTTCTGGAGCTCTTGACCGATAACTATGAAAACTTTTCGACACACTGGGCTGACGATTGGTGTCGTCCTTTTTTTCCCATAAAACCGCTATGTTGTGGCCATTATTTATTCACTGAAAATGGCCATTCAGATGCAGCAGATAAGAAAACTGCAACATTAACATCAAAGTGACACACTGTTTGCCTGTATGACTCACACTGTTTGACTCCACTACATGGATGGCAGACAGAGTGTTCCTATAATACCAACTGACCTCAAAATGTACCCAGGCAGTGGCCAGACACTGTCGAATTTTATTTGTTTATTCCTCCTCGTGATAAACTTACTTTGCACCATACTCATTAAGCTTTAAACTACAGTTGTGTGTATATGAATGTAAGCTTTGTGGTGTGTTATGGACTTGATAAACATTTGCTTGATTATTCTCTCTGTTTAGGTGTATTATTGTCGCTCGTTGGCGATAGCCTACATCGAGCACACGGTTTTGCAGCGTTTTCATGACCTGACTGAAAATGAGGAAACTCCAGCGGCCCTGAGACCAGTTCTGAGGAGGCTCTGTGCTCTTTATGGCCTCTGGACTCTCACCAATCACATGGCCATCCTCTACCAGGGTAGGACGTGTCAGATGGAAAAGATAGGTTTTTGAAATTTTACATTTCATACAGAGTCATTCATTCATCAGTACTGTCCTTTGTTTCACTAGGGGGTTATTTCTGTGGTAAGGAGCCGGCAGACTTCATCCAGAATGCTATTCTCGCTCTCTGTGGTCAGGTCAGAACTCTCTCAGCTTAAAACACACCTGCATGTAATAAAAAAAGAGAAAAACAGCAAATGTGTTAAGGACCATCAGATTAAGGGAGATGTTTGACCCTTCCTGTCCCCAGCTGAAAGACGATGCTGTGGCTTTAGTCGACGTGATTGCGCCGCCTGACTTTATTCTGAACTCACCCATTGGCAAAGCTGACGGTGAGGTAAGAGACCTGACGTTGCTCAACACTCAGCTGAAAAAACACTCATGCAAAGCCCTGCTCACACACACAGCCGACCTGCTTTCTGTTGTGAAACAGGAGAACATCGAGAACATCGTCAGACAAAGATCTGCAGAAAGAGTCACTTTAGTGCTTCTTTATAAATCAAGAATGAATATTCTCACAGAAAGACATAGTTTAATTGGTTCGAAAGGAACATAAAAACAATCAATCAGTTTCCACTTGTACTTCTGTCTTAAAATTTCACAGCTGAAATTTAATACAACGTAGGGTTCGTTGCATTTCTTGAGGGAATAAAGGCTGGGACCTTGGAAAAAAAACAGGTTTGCAGTCATTCAGGATTGTTTTCCATGATTCGGCTGCTCAGCCTAGACACTGTGGTCACCGCTATGACAGTTTAGACACAGTTATCCTTGCCAAAAGCTATTTTCTGTGACCCATTAATGCTGTTTAGTTTTTCTTTTAATTTAATAACAAAATGGGGAAATATATTTGCAATTGTACATACTTCCCTAGGTCCATGCAGTTAATTCAGAATGCTTGAAAAAAAAAATCAGATAAGCTGTAAGTGACCACACGGGGTGCCTATAATTACACGCCATTTACAGGACAAACACACAGTGTAACTGTTAAAAGTAAGCATCAACAATTTAATTCATAATTGCTTAAGTCCCCTGGAGGAGTCCCAGTATATCAGCAGTGTCAGATACATTGTCACCACTAGAGCCTAAAGCTGAGTTACTACTAAACCATGTCCACTTAGGAGCTTGTTCAATGAGTCATAACAATTCTGGCAACTCATTTGAACATGTTTTCCCAACCCTTTTGATCCATTGTCTGTCAGGCCATAAATTTATGTGTGAAGGAAGACAGACAGCGCTTTAATTAAAAGTCTGAATAGAGAGAACCAGACATTTAACAAAACAGTCACTCTCACACACACAGACACACAAAGACAGACACAGACACACACAGATAGACATAGCCCTAATTCCACTGGTAAGTCACACACACTTAAAACTTGTTTATGAACGAGTCAGTATTTACAGGAAAGTTACTCTTCATTCTGGCACCGGCTCCTTTCTCTGCCTCAAGTTCCTGTAAAGAGGATTTCTGACTTGTGAAACATCACCCAGGGTTGTTTGATAGAGGCCTGCTGCTCAGGACCACTGAGTGTAAACTTTGTCAGGGTCGAGATAGAAAGAGTTTGTTAATAAACATATCAAGTATTTTCTGGTAGATGTTTTAAGCTTGTTTTAGAGGCATTTCATGAAAACAGTTCGTGTCCTGTTGTGTATGTGTGTGTTTGTTTGTGTGTGTGTGTTTTCAGCTCTATAAGAACTTATGGGCCACGGTCATACAAGGCAAGAATGTTCTGGAACGTCCATCTTGGTGGGCCGAGTTCTGTTCCGACAAACCTAAAGTGGGATCTCTCCGTGCCAAGCTGTAAAAAGTATATTGATGTTGCCCATTGACCAGGAGTCGTGTTTCCTGAAACATGTGACTTGGTGAAAAAGCACAGGCTAAAAGGGAAGATATCTGTTTAATCACTTATAATCAAGACAGCATTAAATGATATACTGATTATAAGCTAAAAGGTTCTAACTAAAAATGTTGATAAAAAGAGAAATTCTAACCAGGTTTGCTACCAACAGTGAATAGAATTCGTTTGAATTATTTCACAGTCATTATATATCGCACAAAGGTCTGTTTGCACTGTTAAGCCATGTGAACTGTTGCTATCAGGGAATCATTGGAGTCATAACGATTAGGGTCAAGGTTATAAAGGCCTTGATTGCACAGACCGCCAAAGAAAAATGATGACATTGAAAAGCCAATTTTAAACCAAGCCTTATAATAAAAATAGTAAATACATATGATATAATATTATGTGTATTTTACTCATTATATTTTTAATTATATTAATTTATGTGTACTAAGGTCTACTAGGATCACATATACTGTAATGTTGGTGCAGTAGTGATAACTGTTTTGAGATCAACATTGCTTTAACAGATTGTAATAACAATGAGCACTTTTTAAAAGAAAAGTCCCCCATAAAATAAATAAATCTACAAAAATCTGATTTTGTCATCTATGGGAAAAATTTGACCTTTGGATACTTGCAGTGTGCTGCATCATGGGGTGCCTAATTATTGTTGTAAATGGGAGTTCCTCAATATTATACAATTATGTTGAGGTAAAAACATTATGGAGCATTTTGAGATATAAGTAAGTTGTGCCTCCTACCTTAAAGAAATTGAGATTGAAATTGAATTTTAATGTTTAGAATACTTAACCTTGTGTGCTGTTCTGCTGGGTAGTTTATTGTTGTAGTGAAACCTTATCCAGCACCTGACTAAAGGCTTTGCATTTGTCTGTTTGGTATTTCCTGGACTTGCCAAAAGCTTTGCGGTTTTCATAAAAGTAAATGTAGTGGATTTCTCCGCAGGGATTTTCCATTTGATAGTGTGAAGCTGTTCTGTGGCTTTTTAACAGGACACAGGTGGTGCATTCTCCAAAGAAACAAAAGGGGTATGTTCCTGTGGTTTAGCTGTCATGGAAACTTGCTGCTGGTGACTTTTATTTTGTTTATTTTTTATTCAATTCTGTTATTGGTGACCTTTGTACTAAATTTCTTCAGATCCACTTGTGACGTATATGTGGGTTTCCATACTTAAAACAATATTTCATTTTTCTCTGACCATTTCCAGCCTCTTTATCCTATAGCATTAAGATTTTGTTATTGTACCTTTAACACATTTACTGCTGTGCATATTTACATATACACAGATCAGCCACAACAGATAAGCCTTAACAAGTGACCTGAATAACATTGATTATCTCATTGTATTGGCGCCCTGCCTAATTATGTTATGCAGTGCCTGACAAAAGTCTTGTCGCTTAATCAAATTGTAGGAACAACAAATACTAACTTGCCAGGTGTTCTGGCTTTAACAAGTCCATTAAACAGGTTCTGGAATTTAACGAGCTGTGAACCACAAGACATTTTTTGACTGTTTCATTTTGCACCCAGACACTAATGTGAAAGCCCTTGGAATTAAATTGATACATTTATTGTAACAATCATTTGATTAGAAATACAGTTATATGCCTTTTTATGTTCCTATGTCCTTATGTGACAAGATTTAGCCCAAATCCATGATTTTTCTGTGTGTTTTATGGCTGAATCTTGGGTCCATGCAGGTTCCAACAGATCTCTTGCAGTTTCTGCAGCATTTGCAGCATTTCATGCTAATAAAGTTACCAGTCATTGACCTCTATCTTGTCACATAAGGACACAGTAACCTAAAAAGGCATATAACATATATATTATCTTAAGTCATTACAAAAATATATACATTTAATACCAAAGGCTTTCACATTAATAACTGGGAGCAAAATGAAAGTCAAAAAGTGTCCTGATGTTCACAGCTTGTTAAAGTCCAGAACACCTGAATTATTGAGCATGTCTTGGGTAAGATGAAGGAGGAGGTTTGGAAGATGAAACCAAAGAAGCTTGATGAACTCTGGGAATCCTGCAAGACTGCTTTCTGTGCCATTCCAGATGACTTCAACACGTTATTACAGTTATTGCCAAGACCTATGGATGTGGTCCTCCAAACTCATACAGGTCATTACAGCTTTTTTATTTTTTTCCCCAAGGCTCCATGACTTAATGTTCTTGTTATGTTATTGTAACATGTTTGTGTATTCTTAATAAAGTAAATGTATAATTTCTACATTACTTTTGTAAACGACAAGACTTTTGTCCAGGCAAAATTAGACCTTTCTGTCCTAATTAAATGATACAACTCAATGAATGATGCAAAACTTTATTTTGGTATAATAAGCATAATCTAGAGGGCTTTACCTTTCTACCTTTCCAAGCCATGTCTGATTCCAACTGATTAACTACAAATCAAGTTATTATTGGTTGTTCCTACAACTTGATTAGGCGACAAGACTTTTGTCAGGCACTGTACATTGTGCAGTAATTGAACAGTCAGTTCTTAAATCAATGTGTTGGAAACAGAAAAAATGGGTGAGCAAAAGCTTCTGAGCAACTTTAACAAGGGCCTAATTTTGAAGGCTAGGCAGAACATCTGGTTTATATGAGCTGAAAGCACACATTATGTACAAGTATAAAACTAAGTACTTCAAATTTTTTAAACAACAAATCATTGTGGGCTGTGAATGCATCATCTATGAAAGTTTGACAATTTGAATGAAATTATGGAATTAAATCCACTTTTCCATGCAGTTCGGGTTAATTGGAAATGGTCTGTATAATTTAAATATGTGTGTGTGTGTGCATGTGTATACTGTATATACAAACTGACAAGAACATTTTAGATACTAAATCACTATCCTATCCATATTATTAGCTCCTTTGTATTTTACATTTGGGCAATCTGTTTCTAGAATTTTTTAGGTTCTTCGTTCTGTAATTTGGCCTTATCATTAACCCCAAAGGTTTTCTGTGGGTTTTAGAGCTGATCCTGTGGACAAAAATTTTAATGGATGATTCATTCATGACCCAGTTTTAGTTTTTCATTTGAAAGCACAGAATGTTGCAACAAGTTCTAGTTTCCTTAATATGGTCCTTTAAAGAAGCAACAGATGTATATCACCTTTGCCATTTTCTTTTCCACTTTTTCTATTTGTCTGGTCTTTCTCTAGGGTTCCACCTCCATTTGTTTTTCCCATTTCTCTGTCTATTGTCTTGTGGTATCTATTCCATGTGTTTGTGTGTCTACATTCCACACATTCATTTGCGAACTCTGAAGATGGCCCTGGACAACAGCGTGTGCTTGACTGCCAAGCCTGTGTTTTTGTTTCAGGCAGAGTTCAGCTGAATGAACACACTTCCCTACAAAGACATACACATATGGATCTGTGGATGGTCATTTTTAGGGAAAGCTTCTTTGGGAAGCCCCTCATTTTACTGAGAGAGGTCAAGTCACCTTTAGAATGATAGTGCCAAACATTTATAAGAAGTGTCAGGAAGGTTTTTTATTCTTCAAAGAATTTATCATGTGGTTAAAAAGCTAAAACCAAAACTACAAGTGAACCAATGAGGATTTATTAGGACATTACACCAATGGTTATTTGAAAGTATAGTGGTGTGATTCATTGTATAGAAGTCGGGCATTGTGTTTTTAATGAATCCATGGTTGTGTGCCGGTCGCAAAGTTTTTAAATATTTCATTTATTAGCAGAAAGGAAAGTCCAGTCAACATTTTTCAGTTCATGTGTCAGAACTAACACATCTGTTCTTACTTGGATGCTTTTTGGTGTGTCCTATTTGCTTCTGTGCTATCATCATCTTGTAGTCAGCCAAAGCCAAACCAAGCAGGACGGCTTTGCTGAGTCAGCACAGGGCTTCATCATCCAGCTGCATGCTTACTGTACATCTCGGTGTCTGGAAACCTCAATGCCCCAAAGACAGCCAGTCATCTGTCACACTGCCATTACTCTTCTTCTAATGCTTTCAAGTGCTTTGCATTTTGAGTGCTCGCGGATTTCCTCTCAGTCTAAATGTGGGATGCAGCTTACTTTGACTTCACTGGTATGCTGAAATAAGAACAAAGCAGCAATGGGCCCTGAGTTCATTCTAACATTTATGAGAATTCCCAATGCGCTTTCATATTGTTTATTCTTGTGGAAATGTATGATATCTAATGGACTGTGCTGTGGGGGGTTGGGGGTATGGGATCCACCACAAACCATGTCTCCACTTTTAGAACTCCAATACATCCAAACCCCATCATTACAAAAAAATTGCGCAAATTGTAGGTTGGTTTTGAAACTGAAGATACTGATTCTAAGTCTGTAATGTAGCACTAATGTTCTACATACAGTCACATTTTGGAAACAATTCTGTGTACACTTTTGTTTGAGAATAACCTGCATTTATTATGGGTGTGGATGTATGTGATGTATATGTATATATTCTGAGAAATATGGCTGTTACATATAACTGGATGGCAAAATTGTTTTTGTGTCTTTGTTATGGTCACATAAAAATCTTGGAGGTAATGTTCACACTAGATTTAGTTACATTTGAATTAAATAAGTTCATGGCACACAGATTATCTCTCCTTTTTACCTGTTTTATAGAATTACAGTGGAGTGAAATTCCTGTAAGGCTGCTTGGTGACATTGTCTGTTATAAACCCCTATACACTCAAATCTCAGAGCTGAACTAGTTGTGACACTGAATGAGGTGATGATCAGGAATTCTGCCTTTATTTGGAATAAACCAAAAGACATAGTTGTAAACATTTTGACTCTAAACAACAACATTTGCTTACATCCGTTATAAAAGTAGATATCAAACCTCAAATCAGAGTTATAAAATAAACAGCAATAGAAAGTATCGGTCACATTTTATATACCAGCGTGCGAATGCAGAGCAATTCTAACTTTACCCACAGGTTGTATTTGGTTTGACTTTTAAAATTATTTATTTATTTATTGGTAGGGGGAGTAATACAAATAGAAACCCAAAACCCAAGGTGTCATTTCCTACTGTTCATTGGTATGCAATTGTAAGTCATACTGACCAGTTAAATGTGCTCTCTCTATGCTTTGCAGTGCCCTGTGGAATGTTTTTTTTTGTCACAAATCTAGCTGCTTTTCAACATCACCAGCATTGTCATTAAAAAGCAATACAGTACTGTCACCTCCCATATTCACCATTAACCAAATGATACAAAAAATGGGCATCTCCCTCCAGAGACATACAGTACTTTGTGACAGGAGATCGCTGTCTTTTAAGATCAATCGATGCAGTCTCATCATGAAACTGGCTTCAAAAATGGCAGGGGAAATTCCTCAATCCACCTGACAGGGTCCATAGTGTTCTATGGTAAGCTGATAGAAAATTTACCCTATAATGCTTTAGCCATTATTGTCTATGGTTGTCTGTCAGGTGTCTCACAGCACCTTGTTTGTCCCTGCATTCTGACAGCAGATCGAACGGCGAGCAGCGTGATGGCATCACTGCATGATAACATCGGGCTCAATGTTGAAGAGCAGGTCGTCGTTGCCTCGGCGAACCTCCAGCAGCAGGGCAGTGTCTTCCGTTAATGCGTCCTTCAGGTCACTGGTGCTCATTAACGGCTGCCCGTTCAGCTTCACAATGATGTCTCCATCCTTTATACCCCCTCTGGAGTTCACATGGAGGCACATGTGTTATTGTAATAACCTTATTTCACTTTTGGTAACAAGCAGGCTTAACCGAAAATTCTGGGGCTTTTTAACCAAGCCTATCCGCCACATCTGTGTCTCATTTTCCGTTAATTAGTTCCACAACTACCACCACAAACTCTTCCCTCTGAAAACTCGTCCCATCTCTGAGAGAACATGTTAGAAAGATTTACAGCTTAGTTTACAAATTCCTGACGAAACACCAA
>JBBKCR010000012.1:9486682-9501698 GCA_037577295.1 Ladigesia roloffi | reverse complement strand
GTGTGTGTGTGTGTGTGTGTGTGTGTGTGTGTGTGTGTGTGTGTGTGTGTGTGTGTGTGTGTGTGTGTGTATGCTTAGAACTATACACAAGACACATTTTATTTGTTTTACTGGGATATTTAAATATTGTTGCATACTGTTAGAGACGGCATGTTGAAACCACACTATATGGTCAAAAGTATTTTTGTCAGGGTTTTGGCTAGGCCCTGTACTTCCAGCATCTTAATGCTTAAACACACCAAGACAATACAATGCTTCTGAACTTATGGCCACAGTTTGGGGAAGAATCTTTTCTATCCATTTTCTTTTTGTTGTGGTGTGGACGAACTTGACTGACCTGCACAGAGCCCTGACCTCAACCCCTTCCAACACCTTTGTGATGAATTGGAATGGAGATTGCCAGACCTTTTTGTCCAACATCAATGCTTGACCTCATAAATGCTCTACAATTCCCACATACACTCCAAAATCATCTGGAAAGCCTTCCAATAATAGTTGAAGCTGTTATAGCTGCAAAGTGGGGACCAACTCCATAACAAAGTATATGTATTTGAATGCATTGTCATTTGTGCAATGTCCCTGTTGGTGTATTGTTGAAGTGTCTTTTTTATATAGTATTTTTATATAGTATACAGTATTTTTGTTTATATTGTGTCCAGCTGAACATAAATCATCACTCTCAGTTCTGATTCAACCCCGCAGGGATTTTGGAGCCTGACTGTAAACACTGACATTATGTGTAACTCTTGTTGTCTGTCTGTCCACAGGCAGTTAAGTGCTGTTTGGCAGACTTGCCTGTCAGTGTGGGATCATGGACTCCAGATGCAGTACAGTGGCTAAGAGATACAGCTCTACATTGCAATGACTGCAGCCTGAAGGTCAGTCCTTTATTATTGCATCTCAGTACAGACACCACTCATCACTAAAAAAAAATATGAGATACTTTATGAGATACTCCTAGCTCCTATCTGTATAATTTGTCTGTTTCATTTACCATTTGATGTGCGTTATGGTATAGAACTACAAACTGTATCAATTTGTTTCTCTGCATCATTTGTTAGCCCTCTGTTGATCTATGAGCAATTATGATACTTTGTTAATTGTTACATGGATGACAGTACCAGCCTGTAGATGCCCCCATATGTGTTCTGTACATGTAATGTGATGTTAATGTATGAATGTAATATATAATGAATGTATGGCTGGAGTAAATCACTGCTGTTGTGTAAAGTTACTGCTGGTTTGTCAAAATCAAACCTGCGTACTTGTTTTCGGTGGTCATTTTCTGCAAATAGGGCACTATTGACTTAATATGGCTGACTTTTCTCTGCCCAGAAGTGACAATGAAAAACACAGCATTTGTGCCACTCTGTGTAGCAGACACACACACACACGACAGCCATGTCAGTTTCACTGTTATGCTGAGAATGATTTATCATCTAAATAACACTATTGGTTACTTCAGTCTATAACTGTAAATCATGAAGTGCAACTATATGGTAAGTTGACCTGGTAAAATAGACCATGAGTGTAGATACAAGGTTAGAGTAACCAAAGTGACGTCTCAGTGTGTATATGTAAACCGATATCTACTCTTATCTTTTCTTCTGCAGATAGCTAAAGTGGAAGAGAGCAAGCGCTTGGCTCATGTCCACCTGTTTACCAGTAAGAACTTTCATGAGCTTAGCCGCAGCCTCAACCGACAGCTTGCTGACTCGGATCTGTGGAAGCACCAGAAGGATGTTTTCCTGAGCAGTCAGGGGCCTCTTAAGGCCCCTGCTCCCCCTAGAACTCCCCCATCATCACCACCCACCACAGTCTCCACTGATACATCCAGCCCCAGCACCAATGGAGGAGGCAAGGCTCCACAACTTTCCAAAAAAGTATCACCAACTTTTCGTTCCACTCCTCCAAGTAGCCCGCCTGGGACCCCGTCTCTCCCGCCTGTACTGGAGCTGCCTCCACTGGGACAGAATATGGACATTTATGTGTCTGTAGCATGCCACCCAGGCCATTTTGTGCTACAGCCATGGCATGATATGTATAAGCTTGTGGTCTTGATGGGAGAGATGATTCTGTACTACAACAAGACAGAGGAGAAACCGCTCACGGTGGAGAAGAATCAGGTGTATGCAGCCAAAGTGGAGAACAAGTGAGTGTGTATTTAGATTAACTTAATACTTGTTGTGGGTTGTGTGCTGTTGTGAGACCATTGATTAGTTTAATGAAAGATATCATGGCTTTGTTCATTATTTGGAGACTCCTGAAGTCCCCCACACACTGCTCCCCAGTACCGCCCCCACACACTGCTCCCCAGTACCGCCCCCACACACTGCTCCCCACACACTGCTCCCCAGTACCGCCCCCACACACTGCTCTCTGGTACTGTCCGCACATAGTGCTCCCCACACACCGCTCCCCGGGCTCAGAATTCATGGCTGCCCGCTGCTTTACTTGGTGAATGGGTTTAAATGCAGAGGAGGAATTTCTTGCTGTTCACAATGTGTGCAGTGGTGTGTTCACGTGTGACCGATTGATCACTTTCACTTTAATGAATCTTTCATATTCTGTCTCCCCCGCACCCTCCCCCCATCACACGCTCAAGTTCAGGAGGAGATTGGGGGGGCGGATGTTGTTTGCATATATACATCGATGTCGTTTATGCAGAGCCGTGCAGCCCCAAAGCCTGAAATGACTGGTTTGAGAAACGCTGGCCTAAAGATAGAATAAGCTAATAAGCTGAAGCTGGACCACAATCATGATATTTCAGCTACTGTACTGTATAACTGTTGTAAAAAAATAGCTATTTGTTTGTAAATTTTTTCCATTGTAAGCAGCTGTTAAAGTAAGCTAAAATGGCCAAATTAGTCCTCATAATGTCCAGTTCCAACCTGGAAAAACAAAGCAAAAACAAACATACTCCCAGCTGAACTCCCAAATGTTGGTGATAAGCATAAAATGAAAAATTTTTCATGTCATTACCTATTTGTTTTATTTGCATTCATTTTCATTTCTAAAGGAATAAATCTGTGAAAAAAAATCAGCCTCAGATGCCTTTAGCTCTAAATATCGTCATCAAGCGAATATGTAATACTTGTGATATGTAATTAACTTTATTCATCACGAGGAACTTTTTTTAGTCCTATACATGCTCATTGCAACAAGAGGAAATGCAGATATTCAAGAGTTAAAAAGAACACAACAGTAGAATAGTGCAGCTATAATTTCAAAATATCTACTAAAGTAACAATTTAACAATGGCAGATATAATTAAAAAAAACATTATTAGGGCAAGTGGTTACGAAAAGTGACAGGTAGTTTGATTAAATGGTTAAATGACATACAGATCCTTTCCAAAAAATGACAATGTCATTTATTCCCATAACTCCATTCAAAACAGTAAACTTTCATAAATTATAAATTCAGGGTTCACAACTCAAATGATTTCAAGTATTTAGTTTTTTATTTGTACATAATTTGGGCTTCCAGCTCATAAAATCTACGAAAACAGGAATTCAAAAATTAGAATACTGTGAAGGCATCAGCCCAAATTTGATCAGTGGATATCAATGGAAGGTCAAGTGGAAGGGCAAAATGTGGCTGGAGTCCTCCCCTATTCCACTCTTTCTGGTTTTCTGCAAGATTCTTGAAGGCCTGCTGAAGGCCACTGTCATCTCTTCTGATGGTGCAACTTCTCTTGCCACATTTTGCCCTTCCACTAGACTTTTCATTGATCTGCTGGACACAGCGCTCTGGGACTAGTCAGACTCTTTCGCTATGAACTTTTGTGGCTTACCCATCCTATGGGGGGTACCAATGATGCTCTTCTGGTCAGTTTTCAAGTCTGAAGTCTTCCCCATATCAAACCTAACTGAGACAATTGAACCAAAGAGAAGCAATTTAATGACCCTGACTTGACATGCTCTTCTCCAGTTGGCATCGAGTGCTTGTGAAAGGAATCTTGACGAACGGCCTGGTGTCTGTGTATGAGCTGGACTACGGCAAGCACGAGCTGGTCAACTGCGCTGTGATACGACCTCTCATCCAGGAGTTCCGCCAACTCCCATTCCAGGGCATCACCGCTCAACTAGCAGGTAACAAGCCCAGTTACTGAGTGAAGGCTTCTGCTCTTTATTCTCTGTATTCTTCTGCTCTGTATTCTTCTGTTTTGGAATGTGAATTAAAATATTGGGAAAATGTGCAGAATATGACAGAAAAGTGACTAAATGATAATGACCGAAAATGCAGTGCAAGGTATCATAATGAGAAAACACAATGGGAATACTCCCAGTTTAAATCCCGTAAAGAACATGTTCTCCTCAGAATGTTATTTCATGGATGAATTAAATGAGCCACAAATGTGGGTAGATTTGTGCAGCAAAATGATACACATTCAAAAATAGTATAAATATAGTGCGATTCTGTTCTTGCCTCACATCATTAACTTCTTTTGTTAACTGCCCTTTGTTGTCATGTATTCATTTCGAGAGCGCTGTAATTGACAATTGGTCAATTATGCAAAAAAGAGCCATCTGGTGGCAGATATGGACATTATTTCCATCTCCATCGAGCTGGAGTCTCTGGCTGCCAAACTGATTCCACTTGTTTGTTTTAAAGACTGAGCTGGCTTTCACTCACCTCAGCTCAGGCTTTTCCAAACAAATGTTTTTGTGGGTTAGCCGATCTGCCCGCAGGGAACAGCTTAATTTTTATATTTATTTATTTTTTCTATTCTCTACCACATCCGACCAGATACACCATAAATAGAAAGGGTTTCAAAATAGTCTCAGCACCTATCAACATATTAAGTGGTGTAGTCCCCACATCCAGCACTTCTGGGAAGCTTTTCATGGAAAGCAGAAGAAATTAGATTAATTGTCCGAGAGCCACATGGTCTAATAATTTACATGCCGTCTAGAACGTTATATCTTCTACAACAATCAGATGACATAACAGGCAAGGTCAGATGGAAATTATCTGTTATAGGCATGATGTAAATACTATCTGTAAATTTCATTTTCACAAGATGATGTGAAAAATGAAATGGCCTCACAGTGCTCAATTACAGGGCATTTACTTTACTTTTTTACATAATTTTTAGAAAAGTCCTACCTGAATAAACAAATTCCACTCAATTGAGGTTTAGTAGTATTAAAAACAAGAAAAATGAAGTAGTTGCTGTGAGATCAGATTTACAGCAGTAGTACACTGTGATGTAAAACACATTCTTAACCTTTCTGAAATGGTTGCAGGTGTGAAGCCCAGGCAGTGGTCTGAGGAGGCTTCAATTGTGTTCAGGAACCACGTGGAGAAGAAGCCCCTGGTAGCCCAGCTGGACACGGTAAAGGAAGCTGCGCAGCCTTGGGATCGGAAGGTCACTGTCTACCTGGTGGACACATCCCAGGAGGATAGAGATATCTGGGTCCATGACATCATGGCAGAATTTGCAGATGAGCTCACCAAAGCAGTGTAGCAGGTCTGGTTACCTGTTGGTGTGTTCGTAAGAGATTTTTGTGAGTGTGCTCTAATGGGCTGTTGTATCTGAAACTTCCGCTTTAATAGGTCCTGTGTACATTAGGCATTAACATCCAGTCACTGTGATCTAATCATCATTCAGTCAAGACACACCCGCCTATAGTGAAAACAATTTATAGTGTAAACCCTTAATATGTCCCCAAATATGCTCCCAAAACATTTTAATTTAATTTTAAACATATTAGCCCTAAAGAAACTGGTAAAAGGTAAACCCGTATACATACTGTACAGTTTACACCGAAATCCCACAGGGCTAGAATGTAAAATACTGATATTATCCCTGTATAGACTGTACTGTAATTAAGGCATGGGCTTTTTCTTTGGTATGAGCATGAAAATACAGAAATAAATTAATTAAATTTACAGTAATAAAAATACAGTGCTTTAAGAAGAACAAAATGAAAAACGTGAAAAACTCAAGACGCTCCAAGTTTATGTTTGGGCACGACGCTGAGCAGCAGAGGCTCATTACATTACAGGTGTCTGATTGTATTGGTAACTGATTTGAAATCCACAGCGGACTAAAACCATAACTGTTTATCTGCATTAAAGCGGGGGTCACTGTACGCTATATGGGCAAAAGTATTGTGATCCATGACACCAACAGGGACTTTAATGTAATAGCATCCAAATACATAGCAGTTTTAATGCTTATATTAATGCCAGTGGAAGTATGGGACTCTTTAGCTGAATCAGCGCAACTTTTGCGGCCTTAGCATTTGTTGACCCCTCTCTGACTTTAAGTGGTCTTCCGGTTTCCGGCTCGTCCACAGCGAGTTGTTGTTCCTAAACCCATTCACTCACTTACTGTGGACTTTGGAGTACCACATTGTCCGTCAGATTTTACCCTGTGGTTTAGCTTCCGTCTTGCGTATCCATACGCTCTCACCTGCCTGTCAGTGCTCGGCAGACGTACCTCTGATCACATAATGTGGCTACAGAAATGTAACTATATTTACTCACTTGTTGAGCCTCAAAATGTAGTTCAATCGTTTCAGTCTCAATCAGATATCTTTACACCTCCATTTACATGCAATCAAGTGAAATTAAATATGATATGATCGCTGGAAATGCATGTTGCTGCAAGTTGTAAACAGCTTCTCAGTTATCCAGAAACACTTCAGGCTTAACTACCTCGGGAGCAGGACAGATGCATTCCAAACACATTCCGAATAAAATCACAGCTGCGCTCGTCTTTTAAGTATCATATATCATACAGGACACATTTTAATGCCAGGTGTAAACAGGGCCTATTAGACTAGGATGCAGACAATGAGGAGATGTCTCCTAAGTAATGAAAATTTAGAGTTATATTTCTTATTAACTTCAAACAATTAACAGTACAGCTGCAAGGGTCTAATAATACTGATAGACAGCATTATACTACATCTATATTTTCATTTCGGTCAGTGCAGACAGCGACTCTTAGCTCTGCTCTTGCCTATGAATTTGTGAAACACATTGTGATAGTCTATAAAATCAAAGCTAGCATGGTCAAACACGTCTGAGGAGATATCTAAGGCTAAGATCTATTGTGTTTAGGGTACAATTGAACAAAATGGCTTTTAAACAGGACAATTAAAAGCTGATTAATGTCTAGTTGCAAAAGGCATGTTTAAATGTAGCTGACTAGTTTTGTGTTATTAGCTTGCCACTCAGAAAGCAAATATTCCAGTTTGCCATTAGACAGGGTAAACATAATGATTTCTAACCTGATTAAATCCATTCTTTTTCCATGGGAATGATGTTTACATGATCAAGCTCAGCTGAGTCTGAAAATTGACAAATTGTTTACAAAGCTAAGTGAAGCGTTCCCTTTCTTCCACGAATGTGATGACGCTCCACTTGTTTAAATGAGGCGTTGAATTTTTCCACTATTTATTAAGCATTTCCTTCATGTAATTATTTAGAGTAAACAGGTTGCATGAAATCTGTGGTTTTGCAAAAAAAAAAAAAAAGAAAATAAATGTGACAGTAGTAGCACAGTTGACAACCTAAGGCTACTTCCTTAGCATTGGCGTGGTTAAATGGCTGAGTTTTATTTAGCTAAATATTCAATGTAGATTCTTCATGAACATGAAAACTAAACATTTGACAAGTATGACTTAACCTTGGGTTACCTTCATATGCAAAGTGTTTGAAGAAGAATAAAGTTTCAGCAGAAAAATCAATGAGACTAGTGTTTAAATTATGTTTATATGATACATTTTTAATAAGAATCAAATGACCCTGATTTAGGAAAGACTTCTATACATCAATGTTTTATTCACATCATGCACATCCATATTCAATTCCTTCATCACCAAAAAGCAGACCAGGAACTTTGAGTTTGGGGGTGGAGGGCAGTGGCAGGATGAGACGAATGTAAGGGAATTCATTTCAGGATTTGTGTGGTGTTTGACAGCACTCATTTCCTGTCTAATCACTGCAGTTCATCCAACACCAGCCGGCAGCACTCGCCCACTTTGGCTGGATCGGACACGGTAGCGTACTTTGTGATCTGAGAGTTGACTCCCAGTGAACGTGCCAGGTCTTTGGCTGTACTGTCCCCAGCCACTGTAGTCCCAAGGGCTACCAGAAGCCTGAAGATGGCCTCCCTATCCTGCACTACTTCCAGGGCACTGCTAGCAACTGACAAGCACTGGGCCTTGGCTTCAATCTCCGACGATCGTCCATACAGGATGCCTGCATAGTTAAGCACTAGAGTGGCTAGCGCTACATGGATGTTCTTGTTGCAGACAGAGCGGAGGTCTGCAGCCCGAGACAGCACAGCTTCACGTTGGCCCAGGAGGAGGGAGCGACCGTGGGATCCGGAGAAGCAGTTGCAGAAAGTGCGGAGGGCCAGCATCTGATTGGCTGGCCTGCCCTGTGGAGACATGAGACCCAGCAGGTGGTTGCATAGACTGGCTCCCTCTGTACCTCCACAAAGCTGAGCGTTGACCTCAGGGTGCCGCACAGCCAGGCGCAGGATGTCCAAAACAGGAAAGACGATGTCTGGGGACAGTTGCAACACAATTCAGAATGATTCTGTTCTCCCATGGCAAACATTTGAGACAGTGGTATGGTTATTTCTGTTAAGAACTGTCTGTGAGTCATACCTTCAGGCCAGTGGCTGGTTCTCCAGAGGATGCTGATCTGATCTGGTGTGGGCGAATCTAGGCTCTTAGAATCTGAGATGGTCAGCAGCAGCTTCTCCAGGTTGTTCAGTATTTCATCATTTAGCCTATGGTCTTCGGGAGCATTGGCATTCAGCTCACGCAGCTTAGCTAATGCAAACATATACAAAATATTTATAAGATAGAAGGAAAGTTTAAAAATCAGTTTTGAAATGAACAATTTCGAATCTAATCATTCTGAAATTCACTGAATGTGTTAACCAACAACCTATTTTTGGGAAGCTGACTTACTGAGAATCTGTGTAGGATTGGCCTGTTCAAACATAACGCCGTCTGTTTTGGGGAAGTAAATATTTGTGACGGATTTCTGAAGAGCAGCAGAAGAGTAGGCACCGCTACCTGAAGAGAGACAAAGCGTCAGTGTTTGTATGTGTTTGGAGATATGCATCTATACATATACTGTGTTGTTTTCACTACCTGTAAAGGGATCTGAAACACCAGAAGGTGTTGTGCCTGTGGATCCGGATCCAGGTATGTATCGGCCAGCACCTAACAAAATATATAAACACAATGAGGAAAAGTTACAGTACTCAAAATTGGTTCCGATTAATTACTATAAATAGGGTTACCTGTGAAAGGGTCTGCGCCAAAGCCCTCTCTGCTGTCTGATGACCCAGGGATATACCGCCCCGCACCTGAAAAGGGGCACACATGAAAATAGCGATTAGTTAAAGCAAATTAGATACATCTGTAAACTTCAAGTTAGGGACAATGCCACCAGGCTGCTTGCCTGTGAATGGGTCTACAGCTGAGGCCGGAGATGGGCCAAGGGTGTGGCCTTTGGCGTTTTCAATGATGAAGTTAGCCACCTGATCCAGGAACATGGGGTTTAGGTCGTTTTTCTGAAGGAAATTGTGTGCTGCAAGCCACGGGTCATCGGTCACATTATATGGCAGCTTCATGGAGGGCCCGCCCTCATTCACATCAATGGTAAAGACAAAGTCGTACTCCTGAATAAAGGAGGAAATTTTTCAGTTTGTTGCAAAGGTCAACTGTAATGCTTTCTATATCAGTTGGAAACATTATTGTGAAAATAAGCAAAGTCTGGGTGAATCATTCAAAATACTATGAGAAAGAAGAGGGAGCAGACATTCTGTGCCACACTCAACAAAGGTGAATGGGAAAATAAATGAAGCACAGGCCAGCCAAACAATTCTTTCAATTTAAATTAGTTTGTGTAGTGTTTCGTAACCAATCAGATCAAACACAAAAAGTGCTCATAGAGTTTTTTGTCGTAGCAATACGAGTGGCAAAATAAGCTTCATCTCAAATGAATGTATGTACTTGGATTAATTTAGTACATTTACTTTAAACTGTGTAAACACAGTGTTGATATGAAAATCACATTACTTCCTCTGGGTTTGTTATATAAATTACTGATATCTGTGAAACAATGATGCTTGTGAATATTTCTTTATATTGAGTATACTTGACAATTAAAAAAAAATGGCATGGCAGAAGCTGGAAATCATTTTATCAAGATATAAATGAGGGACAGCTGCTAAAGACTCAGTTTCTGTCATCGCACCAAAGTGTGGTAACAGCTGCGCTTCTAACTAATATGATCAAAGTAGCAAAATATGTTGTTTATGTTAAAGGCGTTAAAATGTTTGTACTGTTAATTTTTTGTATTTAATGGTACAAAAAATGGATGTTGGAGCTAGCTTTATGGAAGCCACATACTTTATGAGCCTTAATACGTTTCTAAAAACAGACACAATTTGGTCCTGATAGCAAATTGACTGTTCAAATTGATTAATACAACATACTGATCTGTAGATTTACACTCAAATCCCTGTAATGTAGGTAGGCTATGTATACTTGTAAGCATATGCAGTTGTAGTAACATTAGTGCGCAGTTTCATACCTTGCCCTCATACATTACTTTCTTGGTGCCATCCTTGGATGACCCTCCTACTACGTCTCCGATCTTCATCCAGCGCCCATCACTCATGCTCCACTGGTAGGCCTCTACATTATCACCTTCCTTTACGAGCCTTGTTTGACCATCCCGATTCCCTACACAAACACACACCAACAAATTCCCTTTAAGTCAAGATAAACCTTTCCAATACATTCTGAGAAAAGTAACACACACACATCTATTGTTAGTCAAAACAAGGCAAGGTGTAAATACTTTATTATGAGTGTGCCTAGCACTTCTTAAATTAGAACCATCATGATAGATCTAACCAGCATTCTTTACCTGGCTCATTCAAGTGTTCTTTTCCAGGTAATTCCTCAATCTTAATGTCTCCTAGGTCTCCAGTCTTGGGGTCAATTGTAGCTTTAGAGAGCTCATCCTCGAATGCCTGCAGGTCCTGAGCACTTGCCACACGCTCCTCGCTCTCAGTAAACACACGGATAATGCCATCGCTGTGGAGCAGATCCAAGACAAAAAGGTTTCAGATGTTAAACATATGTTTAGGTGTTTAGACTTAAAACATTTAGACACCTTTTATATTTGACAGTGAGAATGACGTGTACCTAGCCCCAACAGCAATGTCTCCATTTGGCATCACACAGCAGCACCAGACTGACTGGGCAGGTAGACGGATGGTCTGAGCGCATTCACCATTTTTCCAAATTCTTACTGTCCTGTCCTCTCCTGTGCTTACAAAGTCTAACAGAGAGAAAGTTCCTATTATTATTAAACATGGCAGCATGAGAAGTTTACAGTTTTCTCACACAATAGTGAATATCGGAGGACTCACAGGTAAGTATACAATTGTTTTGTGTCCTTGTTCATATTACTTTACAAATTCACATTAAAAGGAAAAAAAGGAAATAGGACAAAACACATACAAACAGAAGGCCCCCACCTTGTTCATTGGGGAACACAGCCAAGCTGTAGATATAGTTAGTGTGACCGTAGTATACTTGAACACATTCTCCAGACACCATCCACCGCCTAATGCTGGCATCATTGCTACAAGAGAAAAACTCCGCATCATTCACCACAGCTAGTCCTCGGACACAGTCCTCGTGACCTGCAATACAATAAACAGACATGCTAACACTGGCCTCTAGTGGTTACAGTAAAAATGTGCAGTGATCTGTCAAAAACAGAAAGACTGAAGAAATTACAGGACAAGCATATATGCTACTTGTCAGACAAGATATGAGCACACTGCCAGGAAATACCTCAGGAATGAGGAACAGGCCAGACTCACCTGAATATGTTTTCTCACAGCGGCCAGCTTTCCAGAGTTTAATTGTCTTGTCAGCTGATCCTGTGAGCATCAGACCCTGTTCTGGCAGAATAACCACAGCCCATACAGCTGCTGTGTGCCCCTGTCATAAAGAAAAATCAAACAGAGATGTGATCAAACATTTGATGTGTACAGACATTAAACTAGCCTATGACAGCAGAAAGCATCACACAACATGTTATCAAAGTAAGAGCACCTGTAAGGTCATCATACACTTGTCACTGAGCCAGACTTTGGCAGTCGTGTCCCAAGATCCACTCAGTAATGTTCCAAACTTTCCCGCTGAGAGTGTACACACTACGAGAAAAGCAGTATGCAGAAATAACTGGCGTTTGTCATGACAGATATCTTTTTAAATGATGCTCATCATTTAAAATTATGCTCAAAGAAAACAAGTTCATAACATGCACATGTCAATTACTGAGCCACAATAGCAGCACCTGTGTTTTTGTGTCCCTTCAGTGTGAACAAAGGGTCTGGCCGGTCCAGGGAAAAAACACAGATTATGTTGTCGTTGCCTCCAGTCGCTATAAGGCCCCTGGGGTAGGTTTCGTTGGGGGCGATGACACAGACACAAGAAACAAAGTTTGTGTGTCCGTTCATACAGTGCATCTCTGTATAACCCCGAGTTTCACTACAGGATGAAAAACAAAGAAGCACAAATAAACCGAAACATTGTAGCTTTCAGCTGCGGTTCCCCACTCTGTCATGCAATACTGGATCTAGTAAGGTAATTGAACACTGGTATATTCAATTACCTCATTAGATCTCAAAAAGCATACTTATTCTGAAGTCCAAAAGTACTGGGATACACTTGTTTTCAGGGTTCGGGCTAGGTCCCTTACTTCCAGTGAAGGACAATGTTAATGGTTCAGCATACCAAAGATGTTTTGGACATCTTTTCTACTCCAGCATGACTGTGCCATAGTGCACAAAGCATGGTCCTTAAAGACAAAGTTGAGTTTGGTGTGGAAGAACTTGACTGGCTCTCACAGAGCCCTGACCGTAACCCAATCCAGCAACTTTTGGGGTGAATAGGAACAAAGATTACAAGCCAGAACTTCTCATCCAATATCAGTGTCTGACCTCATAAATGCTCTACTGAATGAATGAACACTGAATCACTCCAAAATCTTGTGGAAAGCCTTTAGAGAAAAGTGGAAGAATAGGGGAAACATTCATATAAAATGTCCCTGTTTGTGAAATGGTCAAGTGTCCCAATACTTTTGACCACATGATGTAGGTGTTTATGGCCAATTCAACCATGTATACATGGCAATCAGTGAAAAGAAACAGCTTTCCACTAGCTTTCCAGAGTGCAACAAAATTATGCTTAAGTTAATATATAAGATATTTTTCCCGGTAATCGTCACCTTAAACAACAGTCTCATTAATGCTGATATTTTTCTGCATTTGGTAGGGGATACTCAGGATGAGCTGGAAAGTAAAGACTGTCAGTTTCGTATCAGTTACTGCTACCTCTGATTAGCTAAGCAACACTGTCTGATAGCAGAACGGAAACCTTAATTGATTAAACATATCAGTGAAATAGTGCAGTTTTAAAACAGTTATGGTACGTTTATAACGAGCCCTAGCTCCACAATGGTTACTATAAACAAAGCTGTGTTGTTGTTGCTGTGTTGTTAGCCGTTAGCCGCTAGCCGGCCGGTACCTTGTGTTCGGGACCCAGACTCTGGCGGTTCTGTCCCTCGATACAGACACAAATGCTCCCGCGGGGAAAAACGTGCTCGCCAAGCCCCTCACGTCCATCTCATGTCCCGAGATAGAGCAGCTGAGCCTGTAGGTGCTGCTGGAAGCCATCGTGAGTAAAAACCAGAGCTGGACGAGCAGACAGAAAAGAGAAAACTCATGCAGCCCCGGAACTGAGATAGAGGAGGACACACTCCAGACGACAGCAGAAAGAACACACTACAAAATAGAAGACCTCACTCAGTCTTCAAAAACATCAGTGATTCAATAAATTAGCAATCAGTGTATAAATTATATATATTTGCGAATTTTCTTTTGGTCTATATATTTTCTAAAAACATTCAAATGTTAAAATTCAAATAAAAACACAAAACATAACTAAATGGTGGGCCTTTTTGGTAAAACACTTGGATATAATAAGCAATCCATAATAAGCAAGTGGTTGTGAAGAAACATTTAAAATACATGTATAATTTAAAAACTAATCAAAACTAGTAGATGATTGTCTTTAGTCATGTCATGACAGTCCAGCAGTGTGAGTTTCTACCCACCCCTCTGAGTTCAGCGTGTGATCTGATGGGTTAATATGTGCTGAACTTCACCCTGGAAGAAGTCTGATCTGCTCCGTGTGCTCAGACTCAGACATGTCTGCCAACAGGAGGATCACTCTCATATTCGGAGGCTTTGTGGCTGCAGTGGCGGCAGCTTTCTACCCCATATTTTTTCATCCACTCACCCACACAGACGAGTACAGTAAGTAAACCAGAGCATGACGGGTTTCTTTGCTATTGTCACTGTCAAGTCAGTTCCAATGGGTATAGACTGTGTTTACAGTTTAGTTTGACCTCCTAACTGACCTGTCTGGTCCAGAACTCGAGATTCAGTATTATATATTGCTGTTTGTATCATGTGACTCTTCGCAAACCATCTGATAGAGCACCACATAAAAATATGAGTTTTTCAAGCAAGTTTTTCAGGGTTTGGGTAATGCGGCTCAAAAGGACAGCCGTAGTGCTAAATATGTTTTGTACAACGCAATGCTTCCAAACTTGAGCACAATTTGAGGAAGACACTGTTGTATTCCAACATATCTGTGTCACAGTGCACAAACAACAACAAAAAATGCTTTTGCCATAATATGAACATTTAACTTCGCTCCTCAAGAGGTTACTCATTACACATTACTCATTCTACTTATTACACAGTCTAATATTAAAATCTCAACTTCCCCAGAGAATATCCAGAAAGAGAATCGAGCTGGAATCAGTCAAGCAGACGTTCAGCCTGCTGGTAAGAAGTTTCCCTGCTCAAACACACACACACACACACACACACACACACACACACACACACACACACACACACACACACACACACACACAC
>JBBKCR010000012.1:9430427-9451127 GCA_037577295.1 Ladigesia roloffi | reverse complement strand
AAAATTACTGACCTCTGCCATCATTTTAAGTGGGAGAACTTGCACAATCGGTGGCTGACTAAATACTTTTTTTCCCCCACTGTATATGGATGGAATAAAACATCTCTTCACTGATCACCATGAGATCTGCTTCATTTAGTAATGCAGTCACTATGCAACACACCAAATTAGCCATAAACATCATACTGTGTATTCACCATTATGTCAAAATCAAAACAAAATATTGAATTTTATTTGATATGTAATGTTTACAGACAGCAACTGCTCTTTATATTGTTTGGATGCTTCTTGCTGAATGGACCAACAGAAACTCTCTTAAACGCCCTGGAATAAAATCTTACTATATTAACATGTGTTAAAATTTTAGAATAAAAACAGTAAATGTATTGATTTGGAAATACAAGGTCTTGCCACAGTGGCAAATATATATAAGATTTAAACATTTGATTCAAGAGCTTCTGTCTGATTTAATCATCAAACAAACATTGCCAAATCAGAGCTGTATTTGTGGATATATTGATATGTATTCCCTCTTAACTGTACTTGCTGACTTCTCCACTTGACCAAGCACAGAACATCAGATTCCAAATCTTACATATCTGTCCTTTGCTACATTATTTTCGGGGACCTCGTGTTTGGCCCCTCAGCTGAAGCTGCTTTTTGCATCAGCGTGAAGGCGCCCAGGGCTAGGGTTGAACTCTCCGAGGTGCTGCACTCAAGAGGGAAAGAGAGAGAGAAGCCCAGACCACACTCATATTTTCGTTCAACTGTTTTCCACATAGAGCACTGGAGACTAGCGTCTCCAAAAGAAACTGCTATGATTAAAACCGCCCTGCATGAGCTACGTTTCTAAGTAGGACGAAAAACCAGCGCTCCAGACTGAATGTAAAGAGGCATGTCTTTTCCTACTTGGTTGATTCTCTGGTTTATAGGTACTGCATTTTGGGCACATAAGCGTATTTTGGAAAAGTGTTGTAATTATCTGATGTGCTAACAACAAAACCGAGAACCTACAACTGGCACACAGTAGAAATGAAGGAAATCTCACTATTATATACTGCTTCAGTAGACTAAGTTCAAATATTAATTCAAAAACAACCTATTCCAGGTTGGTGTCTTTAATTTAATAGATTAATTAATTAAATTTTATTTAACTAATGTACACTGAGCCGCAAAAAATAAATAATACACAGAGTTAGCTTGATTCAAATGTGTACTTCAGTTTCACATTAAAAAAATATGACAAATATAACACTTTTGTCTTTTAGTAATAATTAAATGGCTGTAAACTCGATGCAACATGAGCACATCTAAAATATTTTTAGTAAGCAGTAAAGAAGTAAAAAAATACATGACACATTAACAACAAGATTTGTGCTTGTTTTTTTCCAGTTTAGTTGTGCTGAGATCTAGGGTGTTGCTTCCTCTGAGAAAGCCACCACATCTTTTCAAACTGCCACTAACACAACATCATTGGACAGCACGATAACAGGGCCAGCAGTAGACAGATGCGCCACTCAGTAGCCCACTGTTTGTTTGTTTCTTCCAAATAAACCGTACAGTGCTGTAAGTAAATAAGAAATAAAGTGAATTCTTGGGACCTAGTGGCGTCAAGTCTTTTTCAAAGATGATCGTTCTCCCTTAGGACTACACAGCCTCTACATTAGTCAGACTGTCTTCCATCCAGTCCCTCTGGGGCTCCCCCTTAAAACACACCCACATACACACGCATACACACACACATAGAAAGCTCAGCCGCCCAAATTCTCCTGACCCAATCCCACTAAAATGTCAGTGGCATCTTGTGATGCCTGGAGGCACCGGCTCTTATGTAAAAAAATTCTGATCTTATCTGATCTTAGGGTCCTCTTGCTCTAGGCATAAGAAGTGTCCATTTGCATTTATTTGTTATTTTAAGGTCTTTTGAAGTCATTGGTTTTGTGGAATTCAAATAAATACTACGATGATACACTGCTTTAGCAAATCAATGTTTTGCTCTGTAAAATGTTGCTTTGTATTGTTTTATACATTGATGTGTGTAAAATTAAAACAGATTAATTGCTTGTAACAATATGAGTTCATTTTTGAGGCCCAAATGAAGACCCAGTGTTTACAGTGTGGCATATCTGCCTAATTTTGACTGGCTACAATAACATAGATGTGGCATTTTCAACAGGATATGTTATTAATGCAAGACCACAAAGAGCAGACTTGTTCTGTCAAAGCTGTGCTTCTGTTTTGTTGTGTAGTTCTTCATATTTGATGCTGAAAGATCATATGAAACCCCTCCCTCACTGGACAGGAAATGTGTTTTGCTATATTTACTATTTTCACACCCTCTGCTGAAAAAGCACCTACTAACGAAAGATTTATCTCCCAGCACAGTACTACAACCTTAAACCACCTCAGAGCGCTAATGAGGGTTTCCTTCCTCATTAGAGAGGACTGCTTCAGTGCAACTTTCTGTGTTACTCTCTCTGGGACATCTCTGTCTATTTTCCCTCTTCCACTTTCCTCCATTTTCATTGAGTATCCAGAGGCCTGTTTCCATTACGATAAATATGTAATAAATGAAGTGAACAGTCTTATTAAAAAAGCCAAGACAGGCAGCCAGCATATCGAAAGGCTGCAAGCTACTAGCTTACCGCCCGCGCTGGAGGGTTGGAGAGAGAAAAACACATCTGGTTGGCGCATGGTATCAGAACCGGTGAGCTGAGCCCAATCTTTCTCTTGGCCAAACGCGCAGGCAGTCAACAGCAGTGGATTTACAGGCGGCACACTCGTGGCTTAGTCGTGATTGCTTGAACTGGCGGTGCACACTGGCTTTATTGAGCTCCTGGGGTGGGTCTCCTCCATTAAAAATAATCGTTTTATACCTGAGAGAGCAACAAGAGAATATGAAAGAAGGAGAGGGTTAGGGAAAAGGCCAGGCTAAAGTCAGTCAAAGGAGTTTAACTAAAGGAGTGAATTCTAAAATTCTTCACATTTGAGCAAAAAACATAACGTCTAAAATGTATGGCACTAAAAGGAGTGGATGTTACCGAGGTGACTATTTGGCTAAACTGCCAATCCCATTGCTGCTGGCATGCTGAATACCTTATGCTGTGCATACAAGGACGAAGGGACTTAAGAAGGAACCCGGGAGGAAACTTTAAATAATGTCTGTGAGTATCCATAAAAGATGTTATAAGTTTTACAACAATCTGGGGTCAAAGATTAAATACAATAATCCAAATTTGGAACTAAGACCCATTTTCAAATCTGTATATAACCAAAGTAAGCCTCCTTTTTGTTCGGGGGGAGAGGGGTCTAGTATATGCACTCACGTAGCCTTTTACTGGTTTCATCTGTGAAAGATTTTGGACATTTTATGCTGGCTATAAAACCGTGAGTAACTGGAGGTCTTCCTCCGATCATAAAAACAACCAGAAGGGAAAAAAGAGCGGAAAATGGTTTTGAGTGGTTGAGGTTCTCCTTTTCCTCTTTCCAGGCTTTGAGGTCATGGAGCCCCTGTCCAGTTACAGTCCTCTTCACTCTCCATCACACTCTGCCATCCCCACTAGCACTCACTTTCACTCTCTTGTCACCCCCACCCCCCAACGGACTCTGGCAGACTTATAGAGCAGTAATAAAAAATGAATTATGGCGCTCCAGATCGGAGACATGAAGATATATCTCTGATGCGCCTAGTCCCGTCACATCTGCAACGGAGTGCTGTGGGTGTCAGGAGCAGGACTGTAGAAAATCTGCAGAGTCAGGTTGCCAGTTAATCTTCCAAACTGGATCACACAGCAGAGTGATGAATACCGAACTAACATTTTAGATCTCAGTTGCGCTGCCAGCTGAGCTAGCAAGTGTGCTTGGAAAAAAGATTATAAAATGTGATATAGGGATTTTGTTATCTGGCATTACCCTCACAAAAACATCAGTGCCACTTCACTGAAGAACTGAAGATCAATATTAATTAGGCTTCATGACACATACATGACAACAGTCATAAATCTACATAAACATTTATAGAGGCGAATTCCAACACAAGTCGGGCCAAGTTGGCTAAAACAGTCTTTACAACCACTGACACTTGTCAGAATAAGTCTTTATAAATGTTTATGTAGGTCGATGTCGGTTGTTAAGAAAGATTTATGTTGGTCTGATGACGTCTCCTAAATACTGGACTTCAGTGAAGTGCAAACAAAAATAAATTAGCTTTATATTGCTGTACATAACTAATATAATAATGTGAATGTGTATCTGTGTAATATTTGTGCAGTACTATCAAATAGGAGTCTATAATACGTGTAGATTTTTCTGTATTGTAATGTCTTTTCGGAGTCTATTACCACTAAGTACATGTCAAAGTTTATAAACTGATAAATGAGACTTGGAACTACATTACCTGGTCAAAAGTATTAGGTCGCCTAATACACCAACAGGGACATTATTGACACAAAATAAAGAGACATTAATATGGAGTTGGTCCTGCGTTGTAGTTATAACTGCTTCCACTTTTCTAGGAAGGCGTTCCACATGATTTTGGTGTTTCGGTGAAAAATTGTGCCCATACATTTTGTAGAGTCAGACACTGATTTTGGACAAGAAATTCCTGGCTCGCGGTCACTGTTCAAGTTCATCCCAAAGGTATTGAGTCGGGTTCTGTGTGGGCCAGTCAAGTTCTTCCTCACCAAACTCATCCAATCATTTCTTTGTTTTGTGTACAGGGGCACAAAGTCTTGTTAAAAATATCTTGGTATGTTAAAGCATTACGATAACATTTCACTTGTTTCCCAATACTTTTGTCCTCTAATGAAAATACTCCATTTATTTTGAGCACTCAATTAAATTAACCCACATGGAGTACACTAGACTGTCTAATTTAACCTAGCACTAAAATATTTATCTGTTAAAAGTCTTGGCTGTCTGGTCTGGTTATTTGACCAGTTATCTTGCCAGAAAGTCGAAGCCTGTGTGGGAACAGCTTTACTGCTCGGGGCGCTTTGTAGCACAAACCATGCGGTGCACTCGACCTCAGCTCTCGCGAGATTTGGAGAGCGGGCTCCCATTCTGGTCTATGGTGAGAGTTTTCCGACTCTCGCGAGATGTGAGAAGTTTCCCACGCCTGTTGTTGTGGCGTCTGCCCTTTTCTCTCACTCTCTCTCTCCGTCCCCCCTCCTCTTTCTCCTCCTCGTCTCCTCCTCCACCACCACCAGCACCACTACCACCACCCCCTCCGCCTCTCCCCCTCCCCCTTTCCTTCGTCCTCGTCACCCACCCGCCCCCTGTCTCTCCGGCTCCCTCGCCCCTCAGCTCCAGTCTGCCCGCGCCGTCTCGCCGGAGAGCTGCTCTGGGAGAGAAGGGATCTCGCGAGTCTTGGAGTTTTGGTGAGAGTTTGTGGAAGATGGCGCCTGTTGTGACAGGGTGAGTCTGAGATTCAGCCACGGGGCGCTGCTCTGTTCTCTGTCGGTCTCCTTCACTGGAGCTGTTTTGTACTCCTGTGATGTTCTCCTGTGATGTTCTCCTGTTTTCTGTCCCTCTCCTTCATGGCGGCCGTTTTGAAGGCGTGCGATTGTGTGTATATGAGTGTGTATGTGTGTGGTTTTCTACGAATCCCCTCTGTAGTCACTGTACCCCCTCCTCCGAGCTCTGTTGTGGGTTTTTTTTGCGCTGAACCCATCGCTGTAGGGTTAGACTACGTTTGTTTGGGAGTTGTGGGCTACAAATATAACAGTTAAATAGTAAGCAAAATCTTTTAGGTGATCTTTTAGTAGCACAATGACAATAATATAAACACATTCGTTACAGGAGCGTGGAGATAAACTCAGAAAACACATGCATGAATCCCATTTGGGCTTGTAGCCCCTCTGAAGTGACTGTAGTCCCCCTCCCCCGAGCTCTGTTTTGTTTTTGTTGCACTGAAACCATCGCTGGTAAGGTCTGGCTACGCCTGCCTTGGAGTTGAGGGCTACACATGTAACAGTTAGATAGTAAACAAATCGTTCTGTGGGGTCTCTAATAAAATAAGCACAGGCAATCGTTATGATCGTTGTACATACAGGGATAACATTTGGGCTTGGACTTCGTGCACGCCTGCTTTTGTTTGGGAGACCCCAGGTCTCACCTCACGGAGTGTTGGCAAAGTGGCTTCGGGCTTCTGGCTGCCCCTTATATCGGGGTCTGGTTTCTGGACTCCCATTTTGTTACTTAAACCGTTTAATGTCGGCGGAGCCCCCCGTGCCGAGGCGAGGAAAAGCCCTCTTTGTCGCGTGTGTGTGTGCATGTGCGTGCTTTCTCGGCTCGAGTGTTGTTTACAAAGTCAGCCCTGCTTTCCCGTCGCCCTCGCCAATGCGGACCGATGATTATTTAATGGCGAGTGCATGTGAGGACACTACAGCCTACTCCGAGTCTCCTTTAGGTCTCCCAACCCGCGGGGGTCTGGCCGTGAACATGGTCCGTGGGTTATTGGCTTTCTCTGAGCAGACAAAGCTGAAGAATGTGTGTTGCAAACGCCCCGTGGACGGGATTTATAGGAAAGAGCCAACAAGAAGACAGACAGCTGTCTAGTAGACACATCCAGGAGCTTTTGTTTTCCTTACTACAGATTCAGTTGTGTACACATACACGGTGGCACTCCCTCATGTTACCTTTTTTCACTCTCCTTTTACACAGCACAGACATAACCGCTCATAAATGAACTGTAATAATTCTAGTAAATAGGGACTATATGTAAAAAATGTGCATGTGTTAAAGACACAAAAGCTCACTTTTATTTACTTTTGCTCCTGTAATCTATGATCCTGTGGTCTGCTCAGTAGGTGACAGACAGTGTGTGTGTGCGATGGAGGGGGCTGACTGTCTCTGTTCATTTGGGGGGTTTCCAGCAGACCTGAACAGCCTCTGTTTCGTCATTACAGAAGCCAGCAACTGCCTGAATGGCCACCCGTCCATATGATTTCGTCGACTAAGGCTGACCCTGTCCAGCTGGATGGAGGGGTAGATGGGTTGCGGTAGTGATTTTTTTTGTGGCATACACGTAATTAAAGTGACATAAGGAGGCTTCATTAGCATGAGAGATGGTATTGCTGTGTCAACGGCCGGAGGTTTGATTGAAGGCTGGCCCTTTTGCAGTTGATCTTTTGGCCTTGAGTGGGGGTCAGTGGTTTCCCCAACTGATTTACTGGTCAAAAATGCCCATGGGAGAAAGAAGTGGGCCGTGATTGTGGCTCAAGCTTGTTTTTCTAATTCTCTTTTTTTTTTAGCTTAGAACTGGCTGGCTTGCTTTTGGGGGATATCAGTTAATTTTAGCAAACTTTATGCACCAATGCGGGACATTTGCATCAAGATAACTCAAAGCAGTGGAAAAGCGCGCTCTGTTTTTATGCAAGGCTAGCTTCTTCATTTTGTCTTTGTACGTATAGAGTGGTAACTTGCTAAACCTGCACTTTAACCTTTTTTTTTAAACCATGTTTATGGGTTTTAGATAATGGGTGAAACTGAACAGTTGATAGATCTTCCATGTGTCCCTCAGGTTTAATAGGATTTTGGAAAAAAATATATAAGAAATAACTTCTAAATTAGACATGTGTGTGATCTCAGTGGGGGGGGGGTGTTGTGGGATTTTATGAAGATTTTGTTCTGGGAAGAAAAGATGGAATTGGAGGCAGTGCATACTAAATGCTCAAGAAACATCAGCATAGAGCTGAATTTTAGATTTGACCAATAATTAGAATGAATATTTTATGCCATTTAATCCAGATGAGCTCAATGTCTGTTTTTGATTAGTTTTACTCTAATCATAAAGCTGAAGAAGAAAGGTTACTTGCTTCGCAGTATAATGTTATTATGAGTTTCCACTTATCTCTGTAGTACCCCACTTAATATTTCCTTTTTTTACGTAAAGTATAAGCCAAATGCGAGCTTTAATCCTCCCCGCTTATTGTGCCTATATTGCAAAAGGTGTAGCCAGTGCTGAAAAGCCATTGGCGTTTCTGAATCATCCGAAACGATGAGCACGTTAATCACCTGTTCCAACACGATATGCCCTCAGGGAACGAGTTTTGCTTTTACAGATTGCAGTTGTTTTCCTTTTAGTTTTGTTTTCTGTTTTTTCCTGGAGTGTGTGGTGTTCACTGAGAATAGAGACACATTCAGGCTTCTTTGTCTTCTACAAAGGTATTACAAAGACTACCTGCAACAGTGATGTGTGTGTGTGTGTGTGTGTGTGTGTGTGTGTGTGTTTTTATGGAAGAAGTCTGCCCTTGCAGAAAAAGAGGTGAACTCTTTTAAAAGAGAAATGTTCCCATGGGGCCTCTACCTTTCCCTAATGCCTATTATCAAGGTGATGGCCTGGGAGCTTGAAAGCGAGAGAGAGGGGACAAGAAGACTGAGGAGTAAAAGAGAGGAGAACAGATGTGGAATCAGCGAGCAGACTAAAAAGAAGGGGATGGTGTAGAGTTTAAAGGCTGGTATGTGTGCCCCTATTCTGCCCTCTCCCCCCTTCATATAGTGACCTGAGCAAAGGTAAGCTATTAACAGCTACTGCTTTGGCCCTCCATTGACAAATTTGTTTCTCACCTCACAAAACAACTGAACGAAGTCAGAACGAAAAAGGGGAAGCCAACCAACTACTGTAACAAGGCTGCATGTTGCATCAGCTGTGTGTTGTTTCAATTATAAAGGTGCGTTGGTGCTTGTTGTCGCTACTAGATCAGGACAGTGTATCTCCATTTTCTCAGTTTTCTTAAGTTTCTAGTTCTATTTTTCCTCACGATTTGAAAACTCCAACTTCCCTTTCACATTATTTAAGCATTTTGTGATGAGTGGGTACGTATAGCATTAATAAATGAATTTATTTACGTCCATTTACATTTAAAGTTCTCCCAAATAAATGATGCTTTGGGATATATTTGTTTGGGAATATGGCTGTTAGGTCTTTTTCTGTGTTCAGTGCCACCGGACTTGTGTATGTTGTATTTTTCAGCGAAGATACAGCAGTAACTACTGTGGTGATGCAAGAGGATGTCTGTCAGTTTGGCTTCAGCTGGGAAAATGTTTTAGACTAGCAGACTAGGCCCATCCCACTTTGAGTGATTGACAGCCTGACTGACTGATGTTTGACTGGCCTCCACCTGAAGTGAAATGTGGGGTTCATGTTCCTCATACCAAGGAAGCGAGACTCATTATTTACTTAAGTGAGCTTGGTATGTTTTGAATGGTCTTAGCTTTGTCTTCGGGGATCGGATTGTCATTATCACTTAAAGCCAAAAACGGAATTAAGATGAGTGGGGGGGGAAAGGGCTCGTGCAGTTTTATGAAGCGCTGGGGCGACTGAACAGAAATCCCAATTCCTCCATTGTGTTTGCCTTGGCTTGGTTTAGGTAGGAGGGAAAAAAAGAACTTGTGAGAAGAGCACTGTTTGCCGTGCCCTTTTATTTCAGAGTTTCCTCATTCTCGCACCAAGCTGTTGGTTATGATTACAGCACAGTCAAGGGAACTTTCTTTCTTCGGTGTCAGCAGTTCTCAACACATTTTTTTGTCTACATCCAGGATGTTTCATTCAGAAAACATGTGGTGATTTGCCCTCATCTGATCCTTGTTTAGTTCAATGTTTAGTTCTAAAAAAGCCTGTTTGTTTTCCTTTAACTTCAGCGTTTCTGTTTTGTTTAAGATTAAATGTGTGAAGTCTTATGCACTGAAATGTAAGGCAGGCAGGCCTTAACACAACCCATTTGTTCAGTATAATATCAGAATCAGTGATGGCATTAATTCAGTTTCTGAAGAGAGAAACCTTGATGTGATATGGAGCCTCACAGGGCAGGTCTCCCTCAGTAGAAAAGGAGAAAGGAATCTGACTAAAAACGCACTCATTCTGTAATTCCCTGGGACAGGAAAATGGCCCCTCGTTGATGAATTGTTTGTTTTGGCTGGAGACGAGGGCCTTGGTGTTGTGGAGTGTCTGTGACTGACAGCATGTGCTCTCAGGGGGGCCGGAGGATTTGAAGGGGCTTTTCTTTTGCATAGCTGCGTGTATGGATTCACGTTGCCGCTGAAAACGGTGACTGTTTCGTACTGTGACAATTTGCCCTGCTTTAATATGCGCAGGCACAGCAAAGAGAAAAGCCTAGCAGGAGATTGTGTAAGGCTCTTATTACAACAACCAAACAAGACAACTGCCAAATCCAGCTGCTTGTTCAAACATACACCTTAGGCTGTGCTTTATTTTTTGTGTAGTTAACATTTAAAGCACAATTTGTGGCCATTCTTTTTCATTTGTTTTTAATCAGATTGCGTCCTTGCTTTAGATTTCACTAAGCTTTTTTTCCTGTTACAAATGGGTTATTTTTTTGTAATTATTGATTTGAGTCTAAGGAGCATGGCCTGCAACAAAATAGCCATCTTTTCTTCAGAGTAAAGAATTGTGCAAGGCTGCATAGCCCCATCCCACTGCTCATTGAGGAAGTGAGCCGTTTTTGTGCTGGTCACTTTACCCTTTTTGGTGGGATGTGTGCCTGACACATGAAATGCTCGGCTGTCCACTCTGCCTAATGCAAAAATAACCAGACCGTTTCAGTTGCACAATGATATGAGAAATTAAAGTTCTCTAAACAGGTCACTCATATTTCATCTAGAGGAAATGCTGTCTCCTGGCTCTTTTTATTCCCTCATTAATGTCTTGACTTGCCTCAGATTCAGCACACAGTTGAGTGGAGTGGACGCTGATTGGTTTTGACCGGAATCTTTATTCAGCATTACTTACAAACTGCTTTACTGACAGCATCATAACTCCACCTCTTTTTCTGGCACCACAGCGCGAGACATTCCTCCCAGAGAATCAGAGCTACTGAACAAATGAAAATATTTGGCTCAGCCAAACATAGTTGGCAAAATTCTGGCAGGATGGATTTTGGAGGAGGCATGTTTCCTCATTTCTTAGGACTGTTGCTTGCTACTAAGTAAAGCATTATGTCATTAGCTAAAACAGTAGGATTTAACATAAAAGTAAAAAAAATTGCTTTGTTGTGATTTGTTTTTGGTCTGTAATTAGTCCCACAATGTATATTTTATTAGAAAGAATTGCACCAGATGTAACAGAGCTGTTGTTCGGTTAGACTCACATGAGCCCGATGAGTTCAGAGAAGTAGGCAGGTTCACTAAAAGACAGATACAGATGCGTTTTTTCCCCTCCTAGGTTGTCTTTCTCTTACCATTGGCAGAGGGATAGAACACAGGGGGAGGGAAAGCCGATAAGCATAAGGGTGACTGAGGAGAAGAAATGAAAGCAATGCTTTTTGTCTCATTACAACAACACGTAGAAACCAGATGGCAGCGCAGATATGACACAGACAGTGTATCAGTAACACCTTCTGTCTCTTGCATCTCTCTTCCAGTTCTCTTCCCCTGTTAAGGATCACAAGTGGACTAAAGGTCAGGGGAGATTTCTGACACGTCTGACTACTCTCTTCTTTTCCCCCTCACACTGTGTCATTGGAAAGCTATTCCAGTTTTATTCTTTTGAAGGCTTTTTGGTTACAATCTATAGAGTCATCAGCTGAGAAGTATGAAATATGAACTGGGGCTTGAAAGCTGGTCTAATGCAAGCGGTGGGCCCTTTTGTTGCAATGTTCTGTATGAGCAAGTCATAGCTGGGCTCACAACAGAAGGACAGAAGGTGACTAATGACACATTTAGAACTTAGGAGTCCTGTGGACCCAACGTGATGGGGTTGACAGTGTCCATGCAATGCTTTTCTCCATGCACTTTGCTGCTTTGTTGTAGCCATTTCCTCCAGTGTGGATGAGTCATCTTTTCATTTCAGCTCATTTCTCTTTCAAGAAAGAGAAGGGATGAGTCGTTGAGGGTGCAAGAGTCATATTCTGAGAGGCTTCTTCATCCATTGAGGTTCTTAGTCTTATGCCTTTAGACTTTCTATCTGTAAAATTCCCTCAAAGCCTTCTTTAAGAAGAGTATCATTTATGTGGACAACAACTTCACTAGCGATGTCAGGCCTCTGACGGCTTCAAACAAAACTGAGAGCGCACATCCAAAAAATGCTTGTTACTGCTGCCTAGCTGACATTTAGCCCGCGAGGTGAAGGGTATTTCATGTAATGTTTGATTTATGTATTTTATTTGTTTATTTTCATATTATTATCTATGTACTATGTTCCTGTCAAAGCTGTAAATAAAGCACACTAAATTTCAGACACGTCAGACTGATCGTTTTTCATTTCTGACAAATGGATTACTCAGTTTTTCTTTGATGTATGTGTATTCAACCACAAAATTACCTGAAATGCTCATCACCTTTTTATTGACTAAAGGGCATTACACAAGTAGATGATTCATCTTCAGCAAGAAAAGGCCACCCTTCCAATTACAGCCTGTGTGGTAGTGGTCAAAATTAGAATTAGGATTTGCAATGAGAGCCTACACACTTTCTGGAAGGTTAAAGTGAGCACTGTAGGGTAGCACTTTAAATAATTTGAAGATTGTCACTGTTTTAGGCCACGTTTCAGCCAGATAATTCCTTTTTTATTACAACATCACTCAGATCCCCTGGACCAGGGGGTGAAGTGACTGTATGTAGTTCTGAGTGTACTGTGTATATCATCATCGTCAAAAAAAAAAAGACTGACAAGCTGCATGTTTCAGTCAAATGAGGGGCCCTGTGTGTTAAAGGTTGAAAATGGTTAAATAAAGTATTACTTTGGGGTTTTTTTATGTGGTGCCACTGCATCTTTTTTTTTTTTAACCAAATGCCACAAAAAACAAATCTCGTTATGCATACCATGTGTTATGTCTTCAAGTATTGTAATGTATTTTGACTGCACCCTACATAGACTAAACAAATAAACTACAACTTAACTAAACAAACTGAACATAGATGTGTTCGACTGTAGGAGGTTAAAAGGTCAGAGAGATGACCAACAGAGGGACGAAAAGTAGAGAGACAAAGGCTTGCATGTTTCTTTCACAGGATTATCAACAGGTTTGGGTTTTCCCTGGAATTCCAAGGTGAATTGGTTTAATCGAAAAAATGAACTGACATTTTGCTGAGAAGGAGGTTTTTATGTCAGCCTGGGATGTACAGTGTTATGCCTCAGAGCTTTCAACATATTAGATATTTTCAGCCGTGGGAATTTTCAATTAGTTTGGCCAGTTAGGGATTTGCCTCTTCATTTACACATCCCAGCCAAGCCTGAAATTTTGTGATATCGAGTTCCAGTCCTAGCCATTCATTCTCTTACTGTCACTTATTTGACTATCACCCTCCTGCTGAGAGTAATTATATATAACTTTGGCGACTAATTTGAAAAGAGTAAGTTGCTGTCTCAAAGTATTAAGTGGAGTGTCACCTATGATTATTCATCTGTCTGGGTGAAACGACCTCCTAAGACCTCTTTCATTTGTGAAGCAGTGCTGGCGAAAACAGTGAAGTAAAATAGCTGCTGGTAAGATTCGTTCTTCATAAAGATGCTGTTGAATGGCATTTTCCTTTCAAAGAGAAATTGCAAATAGCTGTATTATCCCTTTCTTCACATTTATATACTGTGAAATTAGATCCAGCACAATAAAATGGAATGGTTCCATCTAGTTCAGTCCAGTTTGCCTCTTTGTAAGCCCTGCCATTGAAAGGCAATGCACCACTTACATTGGGTTTCTACATCTTTTCCCCCGCAGATACCATGTTCTAATGTTGTATCTCATTTTGTCTGGGCCAAAACTGGCTCGCTTCCTGCCAGAGGAAGTCTGTACATGACGGCCAGCTGAAGCGAATCCAGTGTATGCTTAAGGTGTGTGTACATAACACCCCAAAACCAAAAGGATAGAAGTCTTTTTCCTTTTTTCCTCTCTAACTCTGGCACGAGGCAGACGAGTAAATAGACTGTCTCTGGTCACATTGCCAAACATTCAAAGGACTATTTCTCTCGCTTTTTTTTGTTTGTGTTTTGTGTGTGTCTAGGACGTGCTGAAAGTGTACACATTGAGATGAATGTGTGCATATGCATGCATGATTGTTTTAGGAGAGCAGCCAAAAGCAAAACGGCTCTCCATAATGGTCCATATGGAGCGTCTATGCGCTCGGCTTGATGTTGGAAGTGGTCAGAGAGAGGGAGAGGGAAAAGGAGGTTTTTTTTACGTTTCCCTGTCATTAAAATATCCCCCTGACATGCAAGGAGCTGGTGCTCTGGGCCCGACCATATGTGCCCAGCCTGGACGACCCAAATCGACCCAGCCTAACAATCAAAACAGAACCAACCAAGCTTATTCCAGTGTGCTCCACCCTTATGCTATTGGTGCAGTGATTGGGGGCATTTAAGGGCAGACATTAGCCACGTCTCAGTGAGCCCTTTGTTCCCCAAAATTAGACAGCGTGTTTGACTGTACATTCTACATATTACTTATATATCTCTAATTATATACCATATATGGAAAAAAGTTTTGAGACGCATGACCCTTACACCAACAGGGACTTTAAAAGGCATTGCGTTCAAATACAGTGACTTTAATATGGTGCTGGTCCCTACTTTGCAGCTGTATTAACAGCTTACACTTTTCTTGCATGGCTTTCCACAAGATGTTTCTGTGTTTTGTGCCCATTCATTCTGTAGAGCATTTATGAGCTCAGTCACTAATGTTGGACAAGGAGGCCTGACCCATAATCTCCATCCCAATTCATTCCAAAGGTGTTGGATGGGGTTGAGGTCAGGGCTCAGGTTCTTCCACACCGAACTCATCTAACCATGGATAATGGAGCTTGCTTAGTGCCTTGGGCCATAGTCAAGCTGGAATAGAAAAGGACTGTATCAACAAAGGTGGAAGCATGGTGGGGTTCAAAATGTCTTTGTATGCTGAAGCATTAAGATTTCCCTTTACTGGTAAGTAAGGGGCCACCTGAATTCAATAATTAAGGGGTGTGTCCCAAAACTTTAGGTTGCCTAAATGATCAAGAGATTTATGAGTTTAAAGAGAACCATTTAAACACTTGAAGAACCTTGACGTAATGTGAAGTTTCTTTTCTGGTTCAACAGAAACTTTACATTGTGTGGAACTTCTTTAAACTCTAAAAAGTTTCTTCATGCTCATATGTCTTAACATAAATTGTTCCTTAATGCAGAGCTTCTCAAAATTGATCTGTCCTCAGGCATTTTGCTTCAACCCAACTCAAAACACAAAGGCTTAGAGCAAAAACATGGGATGTGTGGGAGTCCCTGAGGGTCCCATTAGATTGCCAAGTTTGTTTGTTGTTTTTTTCTTATGGCATTGTGCAAAAAACCCTTTCTGACATCTTTTATTTTTAAGAGTGTAGGTGAAGTAGTCTGAAAGGCGCAGTGAATAATAGAAATTGCCCTGAAGATTTGATTTGATTGATTTACTAGCCTTAAATACAGAAGAAACATACCACTGAATGTACAACCATAAACCAATCAGACCATCCAGGAAACCCTGAGGAACAAAGTGTAATTCACTCAAGTTAAGTCACATATTTTTAAAAAATGCATTTTGTGAGCCCAAGAAGGGGTACGTTATCACTGTTAGGACAAAACCTTTGATCTTTATTGTCTTTTTAAAATAGAATAATTGTTTTTTTATTGTGTTTTTGTTTTTTATTTTACCCTCACTCCAGTAATGACCGAACTGATAGAAATTCATTGCTCAGACTGTCTGTACAATGCATTGAAAGACAACAGCATGTTTCTCCTGCTCCTGGTAATTTGCTGTTCTGGAGATAGAAGCTTCTGTTCCTACAGCAAAAAAAAAAAGGAATTTTGGCTTCTTGATATTGATGCACTTCTACCCAGTGTTGTTTCTTTTCTTTTTGTCTCACTCTTGTGCACGTTGTTCCTCTCCTTCCATTCTCCACTGAGAGTAATCCAGGTTTCCTGGGCGGTTGGCAGACGGGCATGTTTAAATGAATGGCTCGCCCTCAGCAGTGCGATGGTGTTCTCCCTGACTGGCATGTGTTGTCACAGCGCCGGCCAAACCTCTCTTCCCTGCAGAATTTCACTGCACCGGTTCCATGGAATGGGTTCATTTTACATTTTGAATCATGCTCATTTTCCTCAGCAAATGATAAGTTTTTCAAACACTTTTGGATCTATGGCTGAATTCTTCATCAGTGTTGGCCCACTTTCCCCCAAAGTGACGACAGCTGGGGCAATCCACCTGGTACAAATGGGTCTTCCTTTGTATTCCACAGGTCTCTTCCAAGACTTGTCAGGATTGCTGAAATAAACTTGATTAGTCCAATATCTTAGTCTGTGTTTAGGCTTGTTATTTTACATGACAATCAATTTTTTAGATCTCCTGCTTCTTTTTAGATATCGAGCCTTATGGAAGCAGCCATTATGCTTTATGTAGATTTTAGTTACTTTTGAAACATCCACAATTTATCTGTTAAATTGTGTTTTAGGAATACTGAATTGTTTAGGCCCTTTGTTTAAAAAACAAACAAAATGAATTAACTTAATTACTAATAAACCTGAAAGCACTGGCCCTGATTGTCATAAAAACATGATTTAATTTATATATTTTGTTTTAGACTATTGGTGTTGTTCTAATTGTCAGTGATGTAATTACAAATTGCGAGACAAACATCCTTGTTCTATTAGGTCTTTCATGATAAGCACATATTTAAATGCCTGTTGTTCTTATTGTTGAGTGACATCAGAAAGATGGTATTTCTCAATAAGCCTCTAATGTAAATGTAGTCGTTGCAGTTAGCTCTCAGAAATCGAACCTTCTGCCTGCAGGCGGTTAAAAGACAGGATATGCTTCTCACTTAATACTGCCCGCCAGACTGCCTTCGACATTCTCGTACTTTTACACGAACTTCACCTATTCCCTTTCTCACCTTTCTAAAGTAAAAATGGACGCATCAGTCATGTTTTTTCCTTATCTTCAAATGATGTATCTCTTTACTGAATAATTCACTGGTGGTAATCGCAAGTGAAATCACAAAATTTAGGCTGTGAAGAAACTCCCCCAAGGCTCTGAAATGCAATCCCTGCTTCTAATCCACTCCTGTCTGTTTTTGATACTGTCACTGACTTAAGCCCCAGGGTGTTCTGCACTGGGCGATCTGACGTTTTTGCAGTTGCTGTGTTGAAAGACACATAGAAGACACATAAGAGAGGCTACAGATGTTATTTCTTTTGCATATTGTTCACCTCTGACTCACTGGAGAGCACTAGGTAGCTGTTTGTCATCAACAAGGGTGAAAGCAACAGGATACCACAGAGCAAGGTGCCAAGAGAAGAGAGACAGGAGAGATGGCGATGAGTCAGATGAAGCCCTATTGAAATCAGACATTCATATCCAGTTGAATTACTGGATATGAATGTCTGATATCACCAGGGCCTTTATTATTATTTATTATTAATGCTTTTGTAACAATTCAGGGTTTTTTTTGCTTGAAGAATGTATCGAGTGTGGATGAATGGCCTTTAAGGATGTACCTTGGTTCCTTATGGTTCTTAATAGGGTGCCGCCTTAATTTTCAATTGACCAAATGTAAATTCTGAGGAGGTAAAAGGAAGAGGTGAAATCTTCACTTAATTATTTTTTGCAGTTAAGAATTATCAGACAAGATAGAATACCAGACAAGATAGCGCCAGAGTGCCACTTTTATACCCTGAGTCTTGTGTTTAAAGTTTGCTGGAGCGTTTTATGATTCGGGTGTGTGCATCTTATTGTGAGTTTTGCACATTCCCCTCTCAAAAGATTTCATTTGGTCAAGAATTCTCAGTTCCCCTTTTTTATTAACTGTGTCTCAGATTAACTTATGTGTCATAAAGTAATGAAAAACATCCAAGTGTGCTGCTTCATGTCTCTTGAAAGTATTTGATTTTGACTAGCTTCCCAAAATGAGGAAAACTCAAGACACTTGAAAGTGAAGTAAGGGTGTTGGCAAAAAAATAGCATTAGCTGCAAATAATTGTGCTTTGTCACTATGGGAAAACTACGCTTAAACGTCACAGAAATAGTTTTTAGAGCATTTCATACATTTTTGCATAGAAACAGATTTACCCGGCACCATTTGACGTGGCTGATATAGTCTGCAGTTGTGGGAGGAGATGACATAAATCAGACCTGAGCCTCAAATTGGCTTAGCTGGGACTTGCTTACAAAAATGTAAAAAACAGCGTCAATCTTGTGACTCACAAGTCAGGTCTCAACTTGGTCCCGAAAAAAGTGAATCAGGAGGATGATGAGTTTGTTCAGCACTCGTAGATTATTGTTAGTATAATGTTAAAATCTCAGTTTATTCACGACCTGTTCATCTGTGTGCTACGTCATCCAGCGCATTGTAAGGACATGCTGGTGTTCACTACTATGAATTTTTTGATCCAGCTTGTGTTCTGAGACTGAGCTGAAATGGCAGGGTGGCCCATACAGATAAGCCATTCAAATCGGTCGGTGTGCTCAGAAATTGTGAGAATGTGTAAATAAACTTTAATAACTGGTTAGTTCGTATTTTATAGCTGCTCCAAGTGAAGCTCCTGGAGAGTCTCGGAACAGTAGCTTTTCCAAGCGGTGCCTCCGGGTGTCCTGGGATTGTAACCCATGACCTTTCATTTGCAGGGGCAACTTCCTAACCACCAGACCACCAATCGCCTGAACTGTGCTTAAAAACATGATCCAACACTTACACTTCGCCTCCCTGAAATATCCACAAATATACTGAAATCATCTCGCTGAGAGGAGCTCTTGAAATCTTAAATAGCTCATTTGGACTGTGTGCTTTATTTAAGTTTCCGTTTCGAATGGACCCGTTAGCTCCAGTTCCGACACAAAGTTTTCCGCTCAATTATCAGCTGTGTAATGCTGAAACCAAACGATTTCACCGAGGACTGACGTGAACCCAATATTGATGTAGGAAATGCTCATCCGGCCAGAGTTTTGGCTTGTGAAATCATTATATCATTCTTATTTCCTTTTGGAAAAGGGAGAGTGTTTCCCCTATTATCACTTAATATAGACGTTCTGCTAGTCAGCACCCACAGCGGCTGCTAGACTAGTGCCAGGTTTATGACCTTGGCTTAGATATCCTCTTCTTTGTAGGAGGTATGATTATGTGGCCCTGTGAGTTTGTTGCTGTCATACAGTGGAAAGAAGTATTGATTTATAAATTGCAGGATATTTTTTTCTAGTTTTGGATTGTTAAATCATTTTCTAATATTCAGTGTTTAGTTTCAATGTGTTTTGAATAATGGAAATGCAACCAAGTTCAAGTCTTTGGACAGAGACAGCTGCAATAGCCTCCGTTAGCCTGCAATGTAGATTGCAGTGCTTTATAATGTTTTTTGATTTTACTCTGCTATGACTCTCTAATATTTAATGGAGAGGTTGACAGATTATTGTCAATTATCAGAGCTGATATTCAGAATTTTAATGATTATTTGTGTCATTTTTTTCTGTGTTTTCTTTAGTTTGCTTTGACTCAGATGCAATATCCTGCAGGATTCATTAAAGTAGCCTGAATATTCAACAGTTTAAGAAGAATTCACAAGTTTGAGCATTGTAATCGAGGATATGTCATCAATGGAGGGCATTGCACAACAGACCACTGAATGTTCTTTTTTTATTCAAATTCAGCTTCTGCTGTAAACTGTAAAAATGAATTGCCCAGGTTCACACTAAAAAGAACTGCTTCTGGTTCCAGCTGGGAACAACATAAATGTGCACCATTTAAGGAGAAACCAAAAACAGGAAGCCTGTTTTGGCTTTATAGCTTTGGTTGGCAGGTGGCTCCATGTTTTTTTACCAAATTCGTTTTGATTTTGCAATTAATTTTGCTGCAATTTTGGATTGTCTCTTGTCTTCTGGCTCTGTGGGTCCAAACGAGCTTAACAGTCATTTGTGCCAAACCAATAGCCTGAATTTAAACCTTGTTTGCCATTTTAATATCACTAACTTAGGGAACGTATCTCGCTTTCATAGTAAGGTTGTGGAGTTAATAAGAGAATTTACGCACTTTAACTAGCATTACTTAACATTGCTAGCATAGCAGGTATGACAAGTTTTATTTCTTCTTACATCCTTCAAGTAAATACACAGAGTATTGAAACGAAAACTGACATCATGAATGAACACTCCAATGTTTGACTTATTTGCACCAGCCATACCAGTTCCACAGTTACTCTAAAAAAAGGCCTAAGAAATGCATTTTGATTGCAGCGATAAACAGTTACTGTAACATGATAAGAGTGTTTTGTTTATTTTTTTTTGCTGTAGCTGGATTGTTGGTGCCAGTGCAGTTGGAACTGGAATTGATCTACTGCACTGTGAACAAGACATTTTTAGCCCCAATGAGTTGACGTTTTATCTGCTGGGAAGCTAATGGTCATAATAACAAGCTAATTTTAAAATCTATTGTCGATAACTTGAAATTGATAGCAAACGTCAGCAAGTTAGTTTGTTGATCAATAATCAGCTGACAAGCAACTCAATTCTTTTTGACTCGTCACTTAACAGAGCTGGTCATGCCGAGTCTCAACCCACCACTACTAGTGACATTACAGGAATTCATTTTGTGATTATTAAGTTTATTAAAAATCATTTTTACTACAAATATATTCCAGTTATTAGTCTTCTTGATTACTAATTTCAGTATCGGGAGGTGGGGGGGGGGGGGGGGGGGGGGGGGGAGGGGGGGGGGGGGGAGGAGGGGGGGGGGGGGGGGGGGGGGGGGGGGGGGGGGGGG
>JBBKCR010000012.1:9418105-9429525 GCA_037577295.1 Ladigesia roloffi | reverse complement strand
GTGTGTCTGTGTGTGTCTGTGTGTGTCTGTATGTGTCTGTGTGTGTCTGTGTGTGTCGGTCTGTCTGTCTCTGTCTCTCTGTCTCTGTCTCTGTCTCTGTCTCTCTGTCTCTGTCTCTGTCTCTCTGTCTCTCTCTGTCTCTGTCTCTCTCTCGCTCTGTCTCTCTCTCTCTCGCTCTGTCTCTGTCTCTCTGTCTCTGTCTCTCTGTCTCTCTCTGTCTCTGTCTCTCTCTCGTTCTGTCTCTGTCTCTCTCAGGGGGTGAGAGGGTTAGACAGACAGGGAGCAGGGAGAAATGAGAGGGGACTGTTTGTTCTTAGGACCTCAAGTACAGCCAAGAGTAGCCTGAGTTCTACGGTCTTCCTACAATGTGAGTGGAAAAAGAATCTCCAGAAACTCCAGGATGGAAAACAGTTCATGTGGACCCTTTTCTGACGTGTGACTTGCAGATCTGGCCCGATCTACTGTACCTCACTCTAGTCACTAGTGTACCTAAACACTTAGTCAAACATATGAAATACTTCTTAAAACATAGTGGTAGACCCCATAATAATTTTAGCTGCTCATCTCCTTACAAGGACTAGATTAAGTGTTGCACAGTATGTAAACCATTAAATGAAAAGATGAACTTTTATGTTACATGGTCTTTCTCATCACTTCTTCTAGATTATTGCTAGATCTCTAAGAGTTTAGATTAGATTTAATCTGTAGAGTTTTTTTTCCAAACCCAGTAAATAACAATAACATCTGAATTGTTCCAAGTCTGGAGCAGAGATGCTTCTGTTTTATTGTGTCTCAAGACACAATGAACAAATCTAGACATGCATCTCCTAAAGTGCTAGAGATTGTAAACCTAGAATGCCTTTTTCAACTTACATAAGTGTACCCAAACAGCTCTTCACAGACTGAATAGGTATCTGAATGTTCATCTCAAAGTAATAATAAACATCTCTATGTTTAGTTGTCTGTCTGACAGAGCAGATAGACTTCCAGGAATGAGAACCTGAATTCTGATCTTAGAAAATTCCTAAAAAATCAATAACAGCGATAAACAATTGAAGGCTTTTGGTCATCGGTCTGGTGGAATGGGCTTCCATGTGTTGCAGAGCGTCTTGTGTCCGTCAAAACACAAGCCTTGGCAACTTGTCATGACTTCTTTCTTGATGTTGACCTTTTCGCTGGTGGACGTGAGTGGAGCCTAAACTCCCTGGAAACCCGGTCTAATCACACGCACTCCTGTTCTAAACTGTTTTTATAATAATTTCCTTAACTCTCATGATGTGGGAGTCTATTGTTTGCAGAGCAGAATCTGCTCTGGGTTAGAGAATCTTCTCTCCTACTAACAGTGGTAAATTGTGATAGTCACAAATAGTTCTGCCGTCTGTGCTGTTATGTTACGTTTTCTGTAAAACAGTTTTAATGTGAAAAGAAACACCTGAAGCGGTTATGGAGAGTTCGGGTGGGTGATGTTCTAGAGCAGAAAGACACAGGAAGCCATGTGCTAATGTGCATTAGCCATCCATTCGGAGCTTATGGAAATATGATACACATGCAGATGTCAGAACAGCATCCAAATTGCACCAGAGTTCGTTTGGGAGCAAACTGAGCCAAAACTTTTAAGGGGGTCTCAGTCCACTTGTTTGGTCCAGTCTGAACGAATGGAACATTCCAGGTCTGAACATATGTCAGCTCTTATTTATTGCTAGTTTGAGCTGAGAACAACTTGAATTTTGTTACTTTTTAGTTCAAGGCTGGACATCACTTCTTGTTTCATTTGTTTGGTTAGTTTACCTTCAAGTTGTAAATATTTAGTAACATGCATTTGGTTTAAAATGCTTGTTTTTGCTCATTTGAAAGTTTAAATGCATATTTTTTGTAATGAATACATAGAAATGACATAATTTATCTGAAGTGCCTGTAAGCCACCCTTTCACTTCAGCTCATTTCTTGGAATGCCATATCATATTACTTCGAAATTGAGCGTAATCTGACTCCTACAGAAAAGCCTTCTGTTCTAGATAGGATGAAAAGGTGGCGGTTTTCATCTCTAACTCTGTATTTACTGTATGGCAGAATTTGTAGGAGGAAGACATCTTTAGATTTTTTCCTCAATACATCTGGAAGTAAAACTAATGATGGGCAGCAGTGGAGTGTGTACCATGTATCCAGTGCTCAGGGCTTCAGGGGTTGTTCCAACACCAGGCTTTGTGTGTTATCCTTGGAAAGAAGCGATTTATAAAGAGCACCTCTACCACTATTCCAGCATTATTGGAGACACAATCACTCTTTTTTTACTGAGACTTCACAAGCATTTGCTGTTTTAATTCTGTTGTACAGTTTGGTTTTAGCTTTGTGTAGTTCTGTCTCTTTTGCCAGTTCCTGGTGTCCAAGTTTGTCAATTTGCACAGCATTATAATCCAACTAAGAGGCAAAAATAAATGCCAAAGCTTTGGTGTCCAAATCTGTTCTGTCTTTGGATACTGCTTCCTTTTTTTTAGCTTGTTGCTTTCATAACAGAGAATGGATATGGTAAGACATACAACAAAATCATTGTCTGTCTCTTAATCCAGAAAAAAAGTGAGATGCTGGAAGGTATGTTTACTAACCACTTTGAATAATGACTAAGTGCTGTTGTCAGTAGCCAGTTTACAAAAGATAGTTTGGACAGCTGATCAGCAGACTTGCCCTGAAAAGACTTAAAAACTTCCATACTGACATTTGTTAAGCCTGGCCCTTTTTTATTACTGTGCATTTAAGGCTAATATAATTTAACAGCCTTTTTCAGTTGACTGCCCTGGTGCCTCATTCAGGCAACACTACTTATAATTTTGGCATGAATAGGTGTGGTTAGGAATATGCGTTGAAAAGATGGAGATCTGCTGATGAGCTGTAGCACTAAAACCACCTTCCTAGTATTTTTGTGGATTCCCCTCGTACCACACAAGTCTGATCCATCGAGGCATGGACCATACAAGACCTCTGCAGGTGTGCTGTTGCATCTGGCACAAAACCTGCTGAGCCTTTGTTTCATAAATTGCAGTTTGGTACCTCTATGGATCGAACTGCTTTGCCCAGCACAGGCAAGGGCACACCTGTCTTTTTCCTCAAACTATTTCTGAACATTTTGTGCAGTGTATCAGGGTGCATTCCTGTGCTAAATGAGACCACTGCCATTAGGTAATACCTTGAATGAGTGCACTTGTTCTCCAATTGTGTGTAGGTATATGGTGTGTGCCAAAGTAGCATCCGTGTTGGCTGGTGTTGATAATGGTGTGGATATTTGGGGTAGAGAAAGGTTGTTGAGCTGTTTCTCCCCCTGGATGGACCCCTGAATGAGGGCTTTACAGCAGCAGCATGTGCCTGAGCTGCCTGAAACAGGCTGGAATCCATTATCCACTCAAACATCAGCGTTTCACTGTGGGAACCTTATTGATCTCTAGCTTTATAATTATTCTACTTACACACCCTCTCACACGTCCCCTCTCTCTCTCTCTCTCTCTCTCTCTCTCTCTCTGTCTCTCAAATACTCTCTCTTGCTTTCACAATCTCTCTCACGCTCTTTCTTTTTCTCTCCGATTTCATCTCTATAGCTATTTCTCCACTCAGTCTCGCTTTCTTCTCCTCCTTTCTCCCCATTTCATTCTCTCTAATCGCCTCTTTGTCCCTGTTATCTTTCCCCTTTTCTCCTCCACACGTGCCTGATCCCCTTCTACTTCACAGTCTTTGTCCCTCGTCTTTGCAGCTTTTCATCGTGACCCTCAAAATGTCTTTGTCTGGCACCTCATACACCTACCAAGATGTAGCATTTTTGTTTTGCTGTGAACAGTCACAAAAGCAGTTCAGCACCAGTTTTTGTGTCTACAATTACTACAGGTTTTGGTATTCAGAAATAATCTCTTTGAGTTTATCACATTTTCATTGTGAACCAAGATGTATTTGAAATTTGTTTTGGTGTAATTGTTGTTTACACGAATGAAAATGAAGAATACAAATAATATACAAATGAAAAAAAGTTAGCGCAGTCACAGGATATGTACAGGGATAACGGAATCATATCAGCATTGGAAGATAAAAAAAAATCTGCATCAAACTGATGCTTAGAATTGGCCTATAATTAAAGCTGTTATTTGTAATAATGTTATAATATCTACACTAACTAACACAAACACTAACTTCTATGTAATGTTGAGGCAGGTGGAATTAGTCCCTGTTTTTACATTTTAGTAATAAGTATATTGGGAGTTTTTTTGGGATCACTAGCACTAGTTGCCATAACTAGAGTTTAAAAATCAATTGTTCAGGACAGTAGAGACATACTAGGCAGTAGCTTGTTAAGGGGGACTAGCTGCAGCTGATTTAGATGTGTGCTGCAGAAAGGTTTAAGCTGCAGCCTCAGACATCTCTATGAAGTGCAGACTGTATGATGTAAACTGCTGAAATCAACACACCTCTCAGAATCTCGCCTCTAATGCAACATTTCGCTTATGCTTGTGACTTGAAGTCCACTGGCAAATCGAGCCTTGTTCACTAGAAAACACTTTGGTGTAGCCTACACGGCTCCTGAATTTTGTTTGGCTTCTGATGCTCCACTTTATTAAATGTAAGTATGATATGGTTGAGCTAACATTGCTTTTAATTTTTGGTTGTTATTAGAGTCAGCGTTTCTTGTACAGAGTCCGTGTTTTTTGAAACCTGCCCAGTCTGACTTACAGACCTGGATCTAAGCACGGCCTTGTGCAGTCTGCAGTGAAACGGGTTCAAACCTGGCCAATATTTCTGCAAGTACTTCGCATTTAGCTGAAAGACCAGTCTTTGTCTATTCAACTGCTGCCTACATTGACCAATTAGCCTATTAAACCCAGAGTGTGATCTATAAATGCAGAGACACCTCAGCTGGCAAATGTGTCTGAGCCACAGTTGAAATGTTGGTGCAGTCATGTTAGCCCTGTCACAGTGAATCTATTAAATCTGATTATTATACACTAAATTATGTCCTAGTTTATCTTTTTTCACTATTTCAATGTTACCTGGTCTTTAAAAATCTAGATTACAAATTGATCTCTTAAAAGTGGTCAAAGATGTGTATTGGAGTTTAGCTTTTGTTCAGAGCACATGATTGGGGTGTGTTAGCCTTGGATACAAATAGTTTTTGAATACCAACCCTGGCTTAAATTCCAGCCTTGGTGTAGAGAAACTAGTCAAAATCAGACCTGATTTACTTGAATGTAAATGAGCATAATACACACGTCTACAGTTTGTTAACTAAATGTACATGGTTATGTTCAGAGTAGATGGTGGTATGGCTCTTGATGTTTGATGCTGGTGGTGCTTACAGCCAGCTTTGGGCTTCTCCAATCTCGTGGCAGGGCCAGCGTGACTCGGAGATCCTGCCCTAACTCCCTGCGGCCCAGCGAGGCTGCAGCGCAAAGATCCAGACATCGATTTTTCTCTCCTCTTCTATTTTAAACCCTCCTGTCTCCAGACAGCTGCCTAACAGAGCTCAAGGTTGCTGTGAATTTAGCAGGAGCCCCAGGAGGGGGCACCCCAATATGAGATGCGTCATGGAGTTCACCTGCAGGAGACTTGCCAGACCTGATTCGTCACAGGGACACACATTTTGTCGATAAGGACAAGTTGGTTGAAATTACTGCTTGGGGATTCATTGTTAATCGGTAGACCTGTAATAAATTTGTTAGCTGTATTAATTTTCAGTCTCAGGGATCCTGAGAATTAGCTAGAGAGAATAGAGACACCTTTTACATCTGTATTACATATTTAAACGCAATATCTGTCTCTCACATCAGATAAGAAACAATAAATCCATATTTGGATATGTTCATAAACATTAGAGGAAACTTCAAATGGCTAATTAGTTTACACTTCACTGTAACTGTTTGTATGAAAGACGGCTGCTTAACTGAAGGTGGCTTCTGTCAACAATGGCTTAGACAGCTTCGGGAATCACAGCAGTAGCATTTTTTTTGTCATTGTAGCTCACTTGTGTCTCTTGTGTCAGGACAAGATGTTATCAGTTATAGTTATTGGTCGTCTCGGCAGAATCGTGAATCGTAATAAACAGCATCATGTGTTTTAGCAGCTGGCTGTCATTGATTGGTAACAGATGAAGGAGATGCTGTGATGCTATACTAAATCAATTCTGGTTCCTGTTGTGCAAAGTATCATTTTTTCCACACCTCATGACATGGATGTATGGAGCCTTATTTTACAAGGCTGTTAAATCTCACACTTTAAAGTTATCCCTCAAGCTTTCACACATCTGTAGAGAAACCTCAAACCAGTGAATTACTAACATGTCACTAACATGGGAGATCTTGTAAACAGCAAGTGAAAAGAGGCTTTAGAAGTCTGGAGCATTGGTACACTTTCTCACTTCCAGAACACTCATATAGCACTCATCCCAAACACACATGAACTGTTTGGTGGCACATACATAATACATTTATAGCTCATCAGTGTGTAACACACATAGCATCTTTATTTCATCTTAAACTTCTCCCTTTAATGTTGCTTGCCGATAAGAAAACAACAAATCCGCCATTTTGATTTGTGCATGTTTATGTACCCACTTTGCGTAAAAAAATAAGGTTCAGTATATTCAAAAACCTTTAGATTTGAATATAAAACTTTATCAATACTGCTAAGCACCTTTTGAAGATAATGTAAACAGTTTTACTGAAGAAACAGAAATATGTTTTTGTTAAAGGATATGAAGCTTGCTGTTAGTGCCAAGATTCTGTATAGTTCACACCATGGGTTTTTTTCTTCTTCTGCACCCCGGTCCACTGACCAACATGTGTGGTTCAAGTCACAGTATTAAAGCTTCACGCTGAATGGCTTGAACTTCAAAGGATGCCTCACAGTCAAATACAATCTCTTTGAGGCTTTATGTCATAGCAATACTTGGCCTGACGTGTGTTACTAAGGGCATGCTCCAAACACACTGCATGTTACTTTCAAGAAGATGATGTCATGAACTGTCTGGTTATGAAATTACTAAACTTACTTCAGCCATGGCTTACCTCTAAGACGTTGCAACCTTAGAAGAAACCAGTCAGTTTCCAAACACGATCTATGGTTCCACAATTTAGTCACATGTTTAGAAGAAAGAACCCCCAGGCCGGTTTGGGCCAAAGTTGTCTATCATGAAATTTCATGTCATGTGGAGGGAAAGTTGACTCGGTGTGATGGGGTTTTCCATCACGGATCTTTAAAGAATAGCTTGACATCACAGACCAGGGTTATAGTGCAGTGTTCACTTTTGTATTAGTCTGCTGAATAAAAAAAAAAAAAATTATGTTGTCTCGTATTAAAAAACACGCCTATAGTGTGTTCACTTATTCTGTTCAGTCACAAATCTTAATGGAAAACATATCTGTGTTCTCTGAGAAATGCCAGCCTTCGTTTGGACTTAATTTGTGACTTTTACTGGACCACCAGGCTTCAGACCGCTCGTTGCTGATTTCAGCTTTGTTTGCCAGGTTCTGATTGGGTCCTTGAATGTGGCGGGCAAGGTTAGGTTTGCAGTGCTACTGAAGAGTGATGGGAAGATAGAGCGGTCAGAGCCACCTGTTAGTGTTTGTACACACAGTCATGTGACCAAACAGTCCCAAGGTCACTATAGCAGCTGCTGTGTGTGTGTGTGTGTTTGTGTGTGTGTGTGTGTGTGTGTGTGTGTGTGCAATTCACTATGAGGAATATTTGAGAGCAAGAGTTTGTCAGTTACCAAAACACAGTTTTGGTTTATTTGTGCTGTGTTTGCACGAGTGTGTGCATGTGTGTGTGCACGCATGTGCATGTGTGAATGTGCTCTGTAACTACAGTTCACAGGGCTCGGGCGGATTCTCAGGTGTTTTGTGTGCATGCACTTGTTTGTGTTTGTGGTGTGGTTAGTTGTCATGCTCATGCTCTCACTCATGCTCATGTCCTTTCTCTCTCTCTCTCTAACTTGTTCTTATTCTCTCTCTCCTTCCCTCTCATTACAGGAAGTTTGGGGAGTGCCCTCAACCACAGCGCCTGACGAGGTAAGCAGTCTATCTCATCTGATAAAATAAAACAAACACAAATAATGAGAAAAACAACGCCCATTCAATAAATGCCCTCAGATTTTGCAATGACCCACTAGTAGTGCTGACACTACCAATGTGTGAGGATATTTTTAAGTATATGACATCATGAATTGAAATGATTATTTAAAGATTCAGTAGAAATTAGCGACTTTGTTCCCTCCATACCTTTCAAATTCAACATTGTTGAACGACAGTTATAGTGATGACCAGCACATTACCCATATGCGCATCAAACTTAGCAACACTCTCTTTTGGAGGCGAGTGTGAGACTAACAGGCTTCCCTATGAGCAAATATAATATATGTTATAGATTTTTTTTTGTGGTAAGTCTAAAAACATATTGCAATTGGGCCATAGATACTTGTAAATGACATGTCGGAATTGTGACTTTGTGTGTGTGCGCATGCATAATTTTTTTTATTGCGAGTCTGAAAATAAAAGTTATCCTGGCTTAAAGCCCTTAAGCCTCCTCTGAGGTTTGGTTTTAGGCTTGCAAGACAATGCTCTTGTTCTCTCTTGCGCTCTTGTTCTCTCACCCGCTCTTTCTCTCCCTTTCTCTCTCTCTCCCTCTCTCTCTCCCTCTCTCTCTCTCTCTCTCAGCCTCCCAAAACTACTTAACCAGTCTGATGGGGAATGAGGGAGAGAAAGGGATAGACAAGAGTTTATTACTGAGAGATCAGATATTTAGGCCTCTGTGATCCTAAAATTCGAGTCACGAATGGACTGATTTCATGACGTATATAGAAAACATCTCCATTTTATACGCACAACTTCCCATAGACCAGTGGTTCTCAGTCTGATTGTGTAGCACCACTGTGCTGGATAGTTTAGAGGTATACCTGCTGCCAGCACACCTTATAAACGAAATTAAACTAATAAAGTGTTAGAGCAGAATAACTTTACAACCTGCAGGGCATTGACCAGTGTGAAAATAATAACAGAAAACCTGTAGACCACACACGCACATTCTTAAAGCTTTGGATGAGCCAAACGGGTTGTTTATAGAACCCACTGTTAAAATCAACTAGGTTTGAGATGAGTTTACTTCCCTGCTTGATTTTCTTAGTAATATTACTAGATATTAGAGGAGGAGCCGAATCTGAGTTCGGTATTCGGAAAGGCACAAATAACGTGTTTTTTATGAATATTGTATTGGGATATAAAAATATTTGTATTCAGGAACCCCGCCCCCACACTCACGCTCGCGTGGTTAGGGCACTCGCCCTGTGATCAGAAAGCGTGGGCCGTTCCCCAAAACCGTTACCCAGCAACCGTAACCACACACTGCTCTCCCCGGGCGCCGTGTTCACGGACTCTTCTTCACTTGGTGAATGGGTTAAATGCAGAGGAAATATTTCGTGCTGGCCAATGTTTACTTCCACTTTCAGATACTCCGTCCCCCATCACACGCTCAAGTTCAGGAGTAGATTCGGGGAGGAGGACGGACGGAGTTTGCGCGCTGAATCTCATTCGAAAACAAATACAAAATCGAATACGAATAATTCAACAAATACAAAGACAGATACGAACAGTGGCCGCTTTGCACATCCCTACTAGATATATAACTTTGTGAACTGTTTTAAATTGGTTTTGTAAGTCTACGAAAGTGTTTTCTTTTATAGAACTTATTACCTTGAAATACTATAATATATAACATATAATATTGCAAATGTGGTCATAATACCAACTAATGTTTAAAAATTAAATGGCTGACCTTTTCACAAATATGGGAAACGCATGTTCCTGAGTGATAGTGGGCTCTTTCAGACCTTGACAGGTACACAAATGAATGGATATAACAAAATAAATGGATAGCGAATTTATCGTAAAATGATCTCAGCATTTCCATTTGTGGGTATTAAATGTTCCATAAGATTTTCAATAGACATGCACTGAAATTTACAGACATAACTAGCTTACAGACATAACTAGCTTTGTCAGTTACACTTGTCATGCATATTTGGCCCAAGGCTAAAACCACTGACCTGTATTGCTGAATGGAAATTGTTGTTCCTCCTTTAAAAAAATGTTTGGCCCATTTGTTTAATTGATTATTCTGTCTGGCTTGCATGGACTGTTACTTTAGTCTATTCGCTTAGAGTCAACAGTGTCTTTTTCTTTTCTAAATGCAGGAAAACATGGCTGAAATCCTGCACTTTGCAATCAGCCGTAGGCAACATATGAAGCAGATCAGGCTGAAAAATAAAGGGCGTATGCTTTTGAGCACTGACTGATTAGTAAGACCAAAAGTTTCATGCCAACTCGCATCTCTCTCCCTTTCTTTTCCATGTGCTTTACAGACATTGCTTTTCAGAAATATTTTTTGTTCTCCCTGTCAAGGAAACCAATATGACTTATGTTGTGCAAAACTGTGGATTTTCTAATATTTAATTTGACCTTCATCTAACTCATCTGCCATAAATCGCCTTGTTCTGCTTGATGGAAATCTCTGGTTCAACTCCCAGCACGTGCAGCGAGCTTTACGGAGCAAAGTGCCTTGGAAAACCCAGATTACTGGGACAAAATGAGAGACCCGTGTTCTCAGAGTGCCCATCCATTTTAGCAAATGGCCTCACAGGTCATCTCTAGAATTCAGAGTGTGACCAGATATAGTGATTAATGGAGAAAAACCATCCATTTGCCATATAAACCCCTTCACAAAGAGTGGCAGGACGATGGTATGAGAGTACTAGTACTAATATTTGTCTGAATTGTTTTTTTATTACAAATTACTAATTCAATGAGACATCAGAGAGGAAGCATTTGATGAATACATTTTACCTATTCAAAAGCCTTAAAATGGTCCATGTCATAATTTGTGTTAATTTAGGAGTGTGCCACACATATTTCAGCGTCTGGAATCCTTCTTCTCCATTGGATTTCCTATACATTTTATTGTTTGAAAGATATAATACTATTCTAAAACTTTCTGTTCTTTGTTTCCTTTCCTTAGGCCTGATTTTGAGTGCAAGAATTTAGGCTTCTGCCCCATGTCCAAAAAATGTATAGCAATAGTAAATAAATCAGATTACAGTTTTTCACCTCACCAGAAATACACCCATTAGCCAAGACATGTGTTGTTTTAACTGGTAACCAGGTAACAGGGAATGTTTCTAGAATGCCAATTTCCTGTAAAGGGGCTCTAAATCTTCCAATACACTATGAAACACAATGTACTTAATTCATGCTTAACTCTACCTTAATTTACCCCTGAAAATATGCCAAACACCTTAATTTTAATTAAATGGCCATCAATTTTTAAACCGTTCCCTTAATTTAACCTTAAAAGTGATTTAAGGTGTGAGTGTGAAACCCCTTAATCCTAAACATAGGGCA